>OY294048.1:44293362-44674393 GCA_958510825.1 Brachypterus glaber | reverse complement strand
TTATGTACTCATTTCTTTGTCCTTATTTGCTTATGGTATATAAATTAAAATTTTGAAATCAGCAAAAAACTAAAAAGGTTTTTAATCTTTAAAAAATAGTTTGCCACTCAACGTTAATAATACCGCCCTAAACGACTATTTTGTACAATTTTATACTTTTGTAAAACTCGTATGTTTTTTGTGTAATGCTGAATATAGAAAAAGAATCTATCAAATCTTGGAACAGAAAATTTAAATTTGAAATGTGCTTCTTCAGTCCTAATTTGATAATATTAAAAATATTTTTTTTAATTATCCTGGTCCTGAAAAAGTGGTTTATATATAAATCAAAAAAACAGGAGAGAAATGAGCAAAGTCTTTTTTTTAAATAAGATTTTAGTGGCAATTAAATAAATAAATAAAGTACAGACGAAAACAAAATTGCAAAATTTTATGTACTTTTAAAAAAATGCTGTTATATCTATTCGATTTTTTAAAGTTTAAAGTTTAAACACTTTCAATTTCGTTTCCTGGAATTTTTCGTTTTACAACTTAAATCGTTTCTTCCCTTGATCTTTGGATTTAAACGATTTAACCAAACTGTTAAAAATACGAGTATTGCAAAGTAAAATAATTATTTTTCTAACCTAAACTTTTCAACAAAGTAAAAACTAGTTTTAAATTTGTCAAAAGTAGATATGTCCTACCTGTTATGGAACATAGCAGCCTTAAAGTCGGTGCAGAACCGGAATACTGGTTAATCATTCCTTGGGAGTGAGCCCTAGGTGCGGGCATACTCAGAGTAATAGCTTTATGGAATTTTCTTCTTCTTGGTTCGACTGTCACTACGGGAGATACGGCTACTCCATGACCCAGTAGTTTTGCTGTTAATTCTGGGTCGATAGGCTGGGCCTGATGATGGAAAATTTATGGTCGAATCATTTGGAAAAATCTTTAGGAGTTACACGGAATGTTTAGGAGTTACAAAGAATCTTTAAGAGTTACAAAGAATCTTTGGGATTTACAAAGACTCTTTAAGAGTTCAAAAATGTTTTTAATGTTAATAGTTTTAGTGTGGCGTTTTTATTATGTGTATTTTTTATTAATAAAAAATGAAATTATAAAATAAAAATGGGTCAAAAGTTGGAAAGCTCGCATGCTAGGTTTTATTTTTAACTCTTGATGTTGTTATTAATAGGTTGAAAGTTATGGAAAACTTGCGTGGTAGGTTTTTTTGTATAAATCTTGATCTTGTTATTAATAATGCCCTCAAAATAGGGCCTGATGGTTATCGCTTTATTGATTTTTCTTCTTCTTCTCTTGGTTCGACTATCACTGTAAGAGATAATGCAAATCTATGCCGCAAGTGTTTTGCTTTTAACTCTAGGTCTATAGATTTAGCCTGATGATGAAAATATTATGGACGAAACATTGGGAGAATCTTAAAAGTTAGGAATAATTTTTTGGGAGTGCAATTTTTTTTAAGAGTTATAAAGAATCGTTAAAACATTCTTTGAGATTTACAAAGTAACTTTTGTTGCAAATTGTTTTTTTCCTCTAGTTAAAAATTTTAGTATGAGCTTTATATTGTCCACACAATAAAAATCTTTGATATTTGAGAGTTACAAAATGTTTTTAATGTAAAGTTATTAATTATAATAATTATTAATTATAATAATTGTAGTGTGGCGTTTTTTTGTGTTTTATTTGTTATCAAAGATAGCAAGATAGAAAAATAAAATAAAAATGGGTTAAAAATTGGAAAGCTTACATGCTAGGTTTTATGTGTAACTCTTGATTATTAATACCCTGAAAATAAGGCCCAGTGGCGGAAATACTCGGTGTAACTGATAGTGTTGTCGTTTTATGAAATTCTCTTTTTCTTGGTTCGACTGTCACTGGAATATAATGCAACTTTATCCCGTAAGAGTTTTGCTCTGGGTCGATAAGTTACAAAGAAGCTTTAAGAGTTACAAGGAATCTTCAGTTGTTACGAAGAATCTTTAGGAGTTATAAAGAATATAAGAGTTACATAGAATCTTTCATAGTTAAAAGAATCATTGGGATTCACAAAGAATCTTTGGGAGTTACAAATTGTTTTTTGCGGAAAGTTAATAATTGTAGTTTGACGTTTTTATTATGTGTATTTTTTATTGACCTTTGCAAAATACAATGGTATTTAAATACTATTTTGTTATGACGTCACTCTACATACCTTGCTTGCTAGTATTGGTATGATAACAAGAATTTTTTCTCAAAATTATTGTTATCTATTTTTTTTTTAAGTTTTCTTAGCAAAAGTATTTTTAGTATAAAAGATTTTAGTTTATGAAAAGCTTTTCTTGCAGTTAAATTATTAATAAAGCTCATACTTACCTTTGATTTTAGTAATTTTTGCAGTGAATAGGATAAAAGGGAAAGGGGTGAATCACAAAGCAAGGTTCGACAGCAACACAAATAAATAAACAAAAAGAGACAGCATAATGATAAAAAGAAACACACATAATGAAATGAAGGCGGTGAGTTTTTTGAGTTTTTTTAGTTTTTTCTGAGTTTTTTTTTCGTTTTTGTGGTGTGGTTTTTGAGCTGAGAGCCCAATAAAAGTTTGTTAAACGATCATAAAACGTTTATTTTTATTTTATTTTATTTTATTTATTTCATTCTAGATAATTATTTATTATTTACTTTTATTTATTTGGCGAACCGTGCTTTGTTTTATTTTTGACTAAGCAATTATTTTTTAGTTAAAAAAATTGAAGCACGTAAAAAATATAGGTGTATTCAATGTATTCTAATTGATAAAAAAAGTAAGAAAATTTAATATATTTTAACATATAAAAATGAGACGATCTCTATCTAGGGTCACGTTTGTATATTAAACAATGCTTAAAAAAAGTGCTTATAAGTACAAAAAAAAAATAGCCTTTTCCGTGTACTTAAGGACTTTAATACCCTATTGAAAATGACGGGTCTGTGCTGGTATAAATGGTTTATAAACCGGACTTGAGCGGATGAAAGTCACCCGCTCAAGTCCGGTTTGTGCACTACTTATACCCGCGCAGACCCGTCATTTTCAATAGGGTAGGCTAGTCCAAACCTTGCCAAATACATTTTCAAGCTCAAAAAAGAAAACATCTTTTTTCTATAAAACTGTCAAAAGCTTGAAAAAAAAATATTTTTTTAAGGTTTAAAATGTGTTTTGAAAGCTTTATTGGTTTCCAATTATTTATTTAAATGTAAATTAATTTTTTTATTATGTCACTTTTTAAAATAAAACCGGCTCCAAAAATAGAAATATGAACAACGTGCCCAAAAATAATTGCCTTTGTCAAAATTTTTAGTATTTTTTTCTAATCAACAATAAAAAAGTTATTTTTGTTAGTTTAACTTATGTTTTATTGGGCACTCATTCTTTATACATTATAAGTTTAAAAGTTATATAAAATTGACACACATGTATAATAAAAAGACCATATCAAACTAATGCGTTAATGCATTAACATGTTAATAAAAAAATGTAAGCAATGCAATATCTCTACTCTCCAATATATCTACTCTCCAATATCTCTACTCTCCGAAAATCTCTCGCACAAAATTTTTACTATTCAAAATATTTTTATCCCAATATCTAATCCAAAAAAACCTTAGAGCCCTACTTTTTATCATATGGTCTGGATTATACGGGTGATCAATAACTGGCATGCCAAAATTTAAGTGGTGATTCTACCTCCAAAACTATCGAAATAAGTTCCTATAAACGTTGGTCCGGAGATGAGCCCTAAGAGGGCTACGGCCGTTTAAAATTGTATTAAAAATAAGGTTTTTAATTATTAACTCTAGTACCCTTTAAGCTAGAGCGACGAGCTTTTGCAAGTATACTAGTATTAATAAGGGCCATAAGTTTATGTAAATTTATTTTTTTTTTGAATTTATCCAGAGGCGTGTCTAGACGGACAAAATATATGTAGCTTTCTCTTTTGCCCCAAACTTTATATGTGTATTTCTTATAAAAAATATAGATTCCTTAAGTAAAAATACATAAAAAATGTTGATAGTGTAACACTGTAGGAGGTAGTAACATTTTGTACCACCAATAACGTTACTTTTTAAAAGGCTATTACTCCTTTAATGTTAAATTTAGGTGTTTTGGTAAAGAATACTTTATTGCTCAGTTTTAAAGGGAAAATCACCCTGCAGCATCAAAATTTTATTCATGTTTTTTTTTGTTCCCCATTCAATATGGCATCTTCCAAGGGACGTTGTTCCCTTAGGGCTCATTTCCGGACCAACCATTTAACGTCTAAAAGACGTCAGAAAATAACGTTATTTACTAATGTTTTGTAGGTAGGACATTTACGGTTCCATGCACTTCATAGGAAGTTAGTTTAACTTTTTTACCAACGTTGCAAAGTTTTTTTAACTTTCGTAGAACGTTCATAGGAAGGTATTTTTCTCAGCGGGTAACATCTACTAGATGCCATCTAGAGAGATTTTTCCAGCAGGTAATTACCTATTAATAATATGTTATAGAGTAGATATTTTATAGATTAGATTTTTTATGGAGTAGATATGATAGAGTAGCGTTATTATGGAGTAAAGATACTGAAGGTTTGTCTTGACGAAAATTCTAAGCGTCAAAATATTTGTTAATCTGTCATACTTTTCACATAATATTCGTATTTGTCGTAAATGAGAATATTAGATGACATAAATGACACATAAAAAATATTCTGAGGAGCAGAATCACCGCTTAAACAACCCTAGAAAATATAAATGTTTTTCTGCTTAGGTGTCTGTCAAAATTTTTTAAAAAGCATTAATAGGTTTTATCAAGGGGGGCATTGAAATCGTAAATTTTACAGCACTGTCTGATTTTGTTTGGCAGGTAAGAACGAATCTTTAAAGTAAGGTTATTTATTTGTCAAATTTAAAGCGTTTCAAGGCAAAAACACTATACGCTTTGATTTTTTTTGTTCTAAAAATTAAAACTAGAAGAATAAAATTTATCGAAAAAATTAAAACAACCTAATTTACATAACTTATTTTAATTTCAAAGTATTATAAGAATTATATTAATAGTATAATACACAAAACTAACAAAAATTCCAATACTTACTGTATTTTAACCTAGACGGTTTTTGTCAAAAATTACCCAACTTTTAAAATCTGTTTTCAGAATGATATAATGTTGTAAAAGTTACGATTTCAATGCCTACCTTGATAAAACCTATTAATGCTTTTTAAAAAAATTCGGTAGATGTTTAGAAGTATAGAAAAAAAGAATAGATAATTTGCACTGACAATAATGCATAGAGGCTAAATAGAAAAAAAACAAGTTTTTAAACCTAGGATATTGACGTTTTTACTCTATAGATATCCACACGATTCGAGAAGAATCTAGCACATGCGCACTGGTTTGCTTATTTTTGTTTTGACGGATGTCAAAAGTGGCTTCCGTTTAGGCAGTTGTAGTTTTATGAAATAGTTTGAGTGGGGTTACGGTCGCATCAGGTCCACAAAAATGAACTATATATTTGCACTGATTTCTGGTTTTATTACTAAAACATACTGTCTTGAATATAATTCGATGCGGAAAATCCAGTTTTTTTGTTAGAATATATAGCAAAAGATTGTTAAAATACTCACGAATTTCTGTTTGATTTTTTTAATGGAGGCGTTGGTTTACGTTAAAAATGGTTTGGTTTGGTAGTTTGCTGGTTTAGTATTTTTTTTTAATGGGAAGCGTTGGTTTACGTTAACAATGGTTTGGTTTGGTAGTTTGCTGGTTTGGTGTTTTCTTTTTAATGGGAGGCGTTGGTTTACGTTAATAATGGTTTGATTTGGTAGTTTGCTGGTTTGTTGTTTTTTTTAATGGGGGGCATTTTTCAGATACGATATTTCAGAATTTAGAAGGCGATATATTTTAAAAATTAAATGTTTATTAATGAATATTCCGAAATTTTTTTTTTTACGAAAATACTATTAAAAGCGATTACTTTTAGCCAATTAAAAAAAAACTGTTAGCTCGCAAGGAAAAGAGTAGATATTTTTGTAAAATTCTGCAAAAGAATGTTACATAACCTTGAAACATATTTTGGCATACGTCAAAATAAAAATAAGAAAATCATTGCGCATGCGCTGGATTCTTCTCATTACTGCGGTGAGTGAATCGTATATCCACGTCATCTAGGTATCAATGGTAACCATGGTACCATTGTTAGGCCTCTAGTAAATATCCGTGTGTTCAAGATATATTGACATTTTTTGTAATGTACTAGACTCTAATTACTATCGATTTTTTAAATCTAATGAAAAATATTTTCTATTTCAAGTGTACGAAAATACTTATTTTAAATTTTAAAAATATAACTTCTTAAATATCCCTAGAGGAAGTAATATACATAATTATGATTAAAATTATTATCTTAAATTATGATTAAATCAATTTGTACTTCTGGAATGGAAGATAATTGTCTAAATCGGCTGTACTAAGAAAATGTACACTAGTTTACAAATTCTAACTTTTTTTGCGCCCACTATGTTTTTCAAAATTCCTTTTATATTTTTTTCTCCAGAATCCAAATATCAACGAAAGAAAAAAATATAGTTTAGTCGTTTCGGAGATAAAACTTTACACAGAAAAAAAAGAATTCCTTAAATGAAAGACACGTGTCTTTTGATATGTTCAAAGCTATATTCTCTTCAAGCCTTACATTTCTTTGAACCAAAATCTATGTCATAAAATGAAAAGCGAGAATATTCACTTAAAAAACGATCCTTTTTATTGAAGGACTTTAACTTTGGTTTGGTTGCTACCGGATGAGATGCTATTTTTTTTTTGTGTGTGTTTATGTGTGACTGTCCATAACATATTATGTCCGTAAATGCTTTTTTATAAACATTTACTACATAGGAAACAATTTTCCCATTTTTTTATGTAGAATATGTGATGTCAAAATTTTGAATAATCAGAGTATCATTTATGTTAAAAATTAAGGGACCTTATATCAACGAACTAATAACTCTTCTTTCTAGAATACGCATACCGTTAAAACAAAGTATCGCCAACATCTCGGTTTGTTTGTAAACAAATAGTAGGTATATTCAGGCCTGAACAATAACAGTTACCAGTAACTGGTATTGTTGTCTCTGTTAGAATAAATATGTGCGAGTAAGACAGACGAATGTATATGTTGGCTACGTTTTTGTCAGTTTTAACGAATGGAATGCCTATTCTAGAGAGAAGAGTTATTACTTCGTTGCCTTATATCCAAAACTGTAACTATAATTTTTTTTACCCCGAATGATTTGATTTAGGGAGAAAAAATAAGTAAGGAAATGTTAAACTTGTACGCAAGATTCTGAAAGCTAGTGTTTTAAGAAATCGACTTACACCAAAAGCTAGAGGTGCCAGATTATTAACTTATTAGTAACTTTTTAATCTTTTTAGTACTTTTTTAGTACAGCTAACTGATTTTAAGAAATTAGTGGATAAAATACTTACTAATTTGCATTAAACTTAGCAAACATACCGAAACCTGTATGTTTGAAAGAAGCATTTCTAATAACTATAATACTTTTAGGCCTTTTTGTCAAAAGGTAAGACAAAAAGTCTGATTTGTAGCTTTATAGCTCTAAACTTATTTATATATATTATTTACAACTAAATTTGATACAAAATGGGCATGTCATATTATAAAAAATGCAACAATACTTTTAGCAAAAAAAAAAAAGGAATATAATTTTTCGATTATACTAAGGTTTTATAAAAAGTTAACATTTTAAAAACGTTTTTTCAACAATTTTATTTACAAAAAATCATTAGTTTGGCAAAATTTTCCTGATATTTTTTATTGTAAATGTCATTTAAATTACTTAATTTACACTAAAAAACGACTAGAGTAATATGACTAGAGAACATTCGCGTTTTAAGTTTTAGAAACTTCCAAAACTAATTAAATTAATTTTAGTTTTATGAATTACCTTTAAATTAAATGTCTCTTAGTTTGTCATTAGCTTCGAAAACGCCCTTAATATTTTTATCGTTGCCTCGAGGGCTCTCTAGGGCTATAAATATGCTAAATAGACAAGCTTTTTTAGGCGAACTTAAAACATGAGTGTTAGTGAGATGCCAAAATCCCACGTTTTATCAGCGGCGTACTAAATTCTTTTTAAAGAGGGGATCAGCATTGATAAATGTTATATTTTTGGGAACACTATTAACTGCATCTATCCCTACGTAACTCTTAAAAGAAATTTATTGTTTCTTTCTGAACGATTTTGTAAATATGGAACCCCAAGCAATGTCAGTTATTGAATATAATTTGTTGCGAGTAAAACGTAACGTTGTTCTGTTATAATTACTGTAACAAATTGTATTGAATTACCAAAGTGGCTTAGGGTATCATATACATAGGTCCAAAAGTCACACCTTTTAACTTTTGAACGAGTTATGATATCGACTTTAAATTTGGAACAACAAATTATATTTTGGCATATATTTCATATTTGAGCTTTTAAAAGGGGGTTTTTTTCACTCGTTATAAAATTAAGAGGGTGGGGTGTCTTTTGGACAGCACTTCAGTGTCCAAAAAGTCCAAATGTATACAAAATCGTTTAGTACCTAGTAGGTACTTAGTAGGTACTACCTACTACTAATTTAGAACATAGTGCTCTCCACAATTATCTAAAGTGAATTCATAAAAATTTCAATAAAAAAACTGACTATATAAATAATTCCATTTTATAAAAAATATCAAAGTAATTTCACCAAACCAACGACCATCGTTTCCTCTTTGGGATATGGTTAACAGTAATTCTGCGCAACTTATCCATAGGAACCCCTTTTCTGGGCTTAAATAAATTTACCTGTAATCCCACTTTGATTTTCTTGGTCAGAGCGCCCTCGGGGAAGACGGCCTGGACCTGGGGGACCACCGTGCTGGAGACCATGCCTCCTTCTGGGCCAATAGCGTGGACTTCCTGGCGCACCCTGGAGACAACCGCGAAGTATTGGGGGAAGTCTTGTGTTAGGATTCTGGTGATTCGGCCTGAGGAGATGTCTTCCATTTGATTGAGATCTGGAACAACATTATTTTAAAATTAATATGTTTTAGACGGGGGGGGGGATGGGTAGAGGACTAAAACCGTTACGAAAAAGTGTCCCAAAATATGTAACGCTTACGATATCAACAAAGTTCTCGGCTGGGATCATTGTTGTTATGACGCAAAAGTATCTCAAAATTATGTGACGCAAAAGTGTCCCAAAATTATTCCAGTCGAGAACTTTAAATTTATATTATTACGCTTACGCTTATTATATTAAGATATGCAAGAAAAATAAACCTTGTCTCGTAACTGGAGGCTTAAAACATATTAATGTTATCACGGTTTTACTTTACTTACTGTACAGTAGAATATTTTTACTTAGGTCCGTGTTTTTTTATAACACTGGCCTGCATTTCAAAACATTTTGTAAGCTTTTTTGTATTTTTTTTAGTGATCTTATATAAACGCATAGTGATAACTACAAAACTACCTCACTATGGAGCAGAGAAGGTTTTTTTAGGCGGTCAAAATTCGCCTTTTAGTCGTATTTTTATGTAAACTGGTATCTGGGCGTTTTCGAGGTTGCTAAAATCGAATACAATATTTAAAATTAAGGATTCAAAATGGCAGATCAATATTGAGAGGAAATTTTATCGAATTTTAATGAATTTTAATGAATTATAAATGGCATTTATGGTTTTTGAGGTTGCAGTAACCGAATTCATCATTAAAGACCAAAAATAGCTAATGCTCCATTTCGTTTAAATTTAACAACACTAAAAAAAGTCGATCGGCCATTCTTAATTCTTCATTTTTTTTTTATTTTTTTTTTATTTTAAACAACAATATAACGTACCTTCTGCTTCAAAACTATCATGTAGTACTTCATTTAAAATTTCTTCTGTTGCCTCAACTGTATGTTCTTTCCACGATTCTCCATTGTCAGATCTAAGAATGACAATTTCACGTTCTTTGCCTCGAAGTGCCGCAAAATGTGGTACTTCAATAATCACAGGCCTAAAAACAAATTAAATGATAAAAAAAACGATTTTTAAAAATATTTTTTTTTTATTTTTCTTATTTTTTCTCAAAAAAATGTTTTGATTTTTTTTTTAGAAGTTAAAAAATTTTTTTCTTTGAAATAAAGAGTAAGTATTCTTTTTGGCAGCAGTATTTTTTAGTTTTTAGATACTTACCCCAAAAATTTGGCTCCAACAGGCCCTAACTCAAGGACCCGACTGGCTAAGGCTTCCCCTTCCATTAGGGGAGGGGGATGCGGCGTTCGTTGTGGCCGGACATATCGACACGTTATCCTGGTGGGACTTGGAGCCGATCTTGGGGGCACTATCACTCTGACACCCGAGTGCCGGCAACCCCGCATTGCACCGCCTCTAGCGTCTACCAGGAATGATACAAGGAAGCTAGAAAAAAGTGAAAATAGAATTAGGTAAAAATCATAAAATAAAAATATTTGAAAAACTATTTTTTTTAAATTTATCTACCTAAGCTGACTTTGTTGAGATATTCTCAATGGGAATGTCAAAAAATATTAATAGTAAGCTACTGCATTATCAAATACGATAGCATTTATGTTATAGAGGCCGTCTCGCTTGTACTTGCATGACTCCTCCCAGTATTGGGGCATGGTTATGTATTCACACATGAGTTAAAGCGAGAAGGCAATATCGCGAATTTTATGTTTTGCATATTGTCAATTTTGAAGATATAACATTTCTTAACATTTTTTATTGGTTTTAACTAAAAGTATTATTATATTCATTATTTTTTTAAATACATATATGAGCCTATAATGTTTTATAATCTTGTAAAATATTATTTTAAACCTGATGATGTTTTTTTAACTTACTTCTTCCAGTGTAGCTTTCTGCAGCGTTAAAAATTAGCATAGTGTTAGTATTGAAGAAAATCTACTTGTTAAAATACATACAGAGCGGTCCAAAAGTCACCCCCCCCCCTCTTAACTTTTGAACCAGTGGAGATATCGACTTAAAATTTGAAACTTTTAAATAAGACAACTTAAACTATCTTTTAGCATATATTTAATACTTTCAGCTCTTAAAATGTGGTCAGGGGGCATAGGGGCACATTTTTTTAAATGGAAAGGGGGTCGTGTAATACATCATTTTAAAGCTTATAAAATTCTCCATTTAATTCCATATTTTTAAATTAAAAAAAAAATGGGTTTAAAATGGGGTTGAAAATGGGTATTAATGTCAAAATTCCTCTAAAAAAAACAAATAATTTTTAAAAAATGCCTAATTTCATCATAAAATATGTTTATTATACTTTTAAACTAATTTTAGTTGACATAAATAAAAATTTATAAAAAAAACTTAAAAAATCGAATGTTTTAGCACAAACAATTGAAAAATCAAAACCTTAAAAAACATTTTTAAAAAAATTAAAAATGTTAGTTTAAATAGAGAATTTTATAATCTTTAAAATGATGTATCACACGACCCCCCTTTCCATTTAAAAAAATGTCCCCCCATGCCCCCCTGCCCACATTGTAAGAGCTAAAAATATCAAATATATGCTAAAAGATAGTTTAAGTTGTCTTATTTAAGAGTTATAAATTTGAAGTCGATATCTCAACTCGTTCAAAAGTTAAAAGGGGGGGGGGGTGACTTTTGGACCGCACTGTATATTTACATACACCTATCAGAAAAGAGTAGATACAAAGAGCTATAGATACAGAGCTATAAATACAGCCAGCTGCATAATGTATTAATTATAGCATTATTGTATTATAATGGCTAATTTGAAACAGATTTCAACTTATCAAATCTGTTTTTTCAAACATTTTGTATTGCCAAATATTGAGTTGAATATTAAGATAAAAACAAAAGTAGTTTTTGTAGAATTTTGAGGTTCAAAAAAGTTCAATTTCTGATACACATATACATTTTAATATAATATATTGTTATTAATCTAATACATATTTATAATTTTTTCAACATCTTACCCAATATTAATTGGATGTCTTCCAATATCCACATTATCCGGTTCATATTTCTTAATATACTCCACATAGTTATGACTCATATGCTCCGGGCTTATGGTATCCTCAATAAGCTGTGGAGGGCCCATATTACTGTCGTAGCTCGAGACCATTCTGTTGGAGTCGATTCTTTCATCCCTGGTGACGTCAATGGGTAGGGAGTCATCCCCAAGAGATTTCATCTCGTCTGCTGTTAGGTATCTGTATGTTTGGTCTCCAAGGATTGTGTCTTCACCTAGAAAAAACAATGCAAGATATTAGTTTTTACATTAATGATAAAAATTGAATAGTTTTATTTTATTTTTATTTACAACATAGGTATTTTGATTACCAGTAAACCTTCAAACTCTAACTGGAATTCTAGTAAAAATTTTGAATTAGGGCTAAATCGTGCTAAATATAGCAAAAATGGCAATTTTCGGCGTTTTTATTCGTATTAGATGAGGTCAGAATCAGATTTAGCTTCTATAAAAAAAAACGTGTCATGAGATCCCAAGTGAAATTCAAGAACTTGAAATTTGGATTTTTTTGCCCTTATAGTAATATCTACGTTTTTAATTTATAGAATTAGTCTTTGTCAAATATTTATAATAAAAATTGAATGCTTTGACTCTTATTGAAGGAACAAAATCTTTACTAAAGAGAGTATAAATATTTTATTTGCATCATATAAAAGTAATTCTGTGATAAAGTTCTTTTAAAGATAAAAAAAAATGTTTGACTTTTAGGTAAACATAGTTATAAATAGGGTCCATCCAGTTGGTGTGTTTTGGTGGTTTATCAGTTTGGGGTTTTTATTTTAGGCAAAAACTTCCAGAAACTCAAACGGCTAACGACCAAAACACTCGACAAAGTAACAACTGATCAGGTGACCCTATTTATAAGTTGTTTTTAGAAGATAGACTTAAGATTTATAAACTTTTGACATTAATCTATAGACTATAGGTCTAAAGATTTCTGGCATTATCCCAAATAATATTTTGAAATGTATTTACATTAATAAAATGGAATTATGTTTTGTTTTTTTTTTTCTGAGACTCATGCATTAAAGATTAGGTTTGGAAAACTGTTGACATAAATCAAGAAATACCAAATTTATTGGCAAACTAGTTAAATAACATTTGACCTTATAAGATATTGTGGGCATTGCGGCGGCAACGCATTGTATAAAATATGTAAAAGCTACTAGCTTAAAGTTTAAGCTTTAGCAAAAAATTGTGAGTATTCTGTTATAAATATTTAAAAATAAAATCATCTATCCTTAAGTTAGGGTTTGATGTATTAATTTATTTTTTAAACAAAACAGCATTTTCAAGCTCTTTCAAATGACGTATCACAAGAGGGGGTTGCTATTTAATATTTTATTGTCAGGGTAACTAGGGATTACAACCCCCCCCCCCCCAAATTATATACCTACTTAAATATTAATTATCAAAATAAAAACTAAACTGACTTTTAGAAATTTACACTTTGCACTTAGTTTACGAGTAATTTAGGGTGGATCATTTTTAAATGATGTATAATATAATCTGGATTAAGGCTATTTTCTAAATAGGTAGTTTTGCATAAGACCATGTCAGCAACTTGATATTTCTTATTTTTGTTCAGTTTTGTGATCGTGTTAAAAATTGTTAAAAAAGCGTGTAGGCTTGCAAAAAAAACCAATATGATAAAAACACAAAAAACAACTAAAAAAATAGGTGTGTTTCTGAATACATATTCTTTTTTGTACTGGTTGGTAACTTTAACTTACGAGATAGTAAAGATGAGCCACTGAAATATGGCAGATAGATATGACGTTCGTGGGGGGCAGTACCGAATCCATCCAAAATATAGTCCCCTGTTTTGGATTAGGTACCACATTAGATTTACAGAATTTCAAGCACCATTTAATACTTTAAATAATTTCTATGTTTTAAAGTTTATATTTTAAAAAGTTCCTATTTTAAAAAGTTTCTATTTTAAAAAGTTTCTATTTTAAAAAGCTTCTATTAGTTCTATTTTATCTTTTATTTAAAATCTGGTGTATTGGTTTCAAGCATTTACAGAGACAAGTACCAGAAACTTCTTATTCTAGTAAAAATTATTGTTTTTTCTACAACCATTCATGTGGACTTTTTCTAGGTATATGTAAGTTATTTTATCTAGTGTCCCTGGATATCATCCTATAACCACTTTTGAAAGAAATAGGGTAAAGATTGTTGCCTCCCACTTTAGTCCCCCTGTGCCTATGTAATTTTTTGCAATTAAAAACAGAGACTAAAATAAATACCTTAGTTTGATCGAACTAACACTTTTCGGTCAAAAAATCTGATCAAAAAGAATTAATTTAATTAATTATCAAATTTTTAATTTTTTCATAAGATTTACTAAATATTGGTGTTTTAATTTTTGATTTGATTAAATATTCTAAATGTTTTTTAGTTTATTATTTATTATTATTATTTTTTTAATATTCAACATTATTCGCATGCATTTTCTGTAATAAACTTTTTGAAAGAACTGACAATTAATTGTCAAATTAATCTAACCTATTTCTTAAAATCTTACTTAAACTATAAAATAATTAGTAAAATTGACATTTTAGCATATTTAAATCTTGCGTTTTTTGTGGGTCCAACTGTACGCTTAAAATAGTTGTAGAAAAAAATTATTATATTAAATGCAAAATAAACCAAACCTTTTTTTATAGATCTATAAGAAGCATTTGATTGGATCTATTGCTATTTGTGATCTATCTGCACTATTTATTTAAATCCTAGTAAAAAATAAAAAAGATAAAATTTGTAGCTATTTTCTATGTCGTGTTAAAATTTTACATATGTTAGTTTAAGTTATCTAATGAAAGTTAAATGGTTTTAAACTAGGGTTCCCCGATTTTGTTTAGACATATTATGTTCTCCTGTGAAGACCAAATACGTCAATTTAAAATTAAGTAATCCTAAGTATTCTAAACATGCATGAATTAAACCTAAACTAAGTTTTAAAAAGTAAGCTACTTTGCCACTAGTATTTGTTAACTGAGCTATTTTTATTGTGCTATTGTAAGGTTATTTAAGAAACTAGCAAAATGTTAGCAAAAAGTAAATTTAAATTATAGTTTTGCAGAATTATTCCCAATATCTTGCGACTTTGAATTACTTTTTGTATGACTGTTTTTATTGTTGTTAAAAAGCCAATGATTTCTATCCCCAGTCATGGGCGGATTTAGGGGAGGGGCCATGTGGGCCATGGCCCCCCAGCGTGATATATTAGCATAGAAATACCTTCTAAATTATATGTTTTGTGAAAGCGCATTTTTTTTTCCTTATGGATGGCTCCCCCTTAAAATGAAATAAATCCGCTCCTGTCCCAGTTAGGATGACATTAAATTAGTTAAGTAAATCAAAGTAACAAATATTTTAAAAGAAATATTTAGTCCAGGATCTGATGCAATTTTGTGATTATTCGTACTCACCGAGATAAGAAAGCAACTACTTTAACCCCTTCTAGCCATTAATAAACAAAATCTGTCCCAATGCAGAAGGGAGCAGAAAAGTAAATCTAGATTCTGGACTAAAATTTAATTTTTAAATCGGGAAATACAAGGATTTAAAATGTTGGGTAATTTTAACCTTATTCTACTAAATTGACAATAGTCATTGACTATAATTATTGACAATGACTATAATCAATGATTATAATCACTGACAATAGTCATTGACAACAGTAATTAACAATAGTCATTGACAATAGTAATTGACAAAAGTCATTAGCAATAGTAGTTGACAAAAAACACTGACAGTAGTCATCGACTACAGTTATTGATAATATTTATTGTCAACGACTATAATCAATTATTGTTAATGACTATAATTATTGACAATGACTATAATCAATGATTATAATCACTGACAATAGTCATTGACAACAGTAATTGACAATAGTCATTGACAATAGTAATTGACAAAAGTCATTAGCAATAGTAGTTGACAAAAAACACTGACAGTAGTCATCGACTACAGTTATTGATAATATTTATTGTCAACGACTATAATCAATTATTGTTAATGACTATAATTATTGACAATGACTATAATCAATGATTAATGACAATAGTAATTGATAATAGTCATTGACACTAGTCATTGAGAATAGTCATTGAGAATAGTCATTGACAATAGTCCTTTACAATGACCATTGACAAAAAATTTATTGACAGTAGTCATTAATCTTGTTTGTTTTTGCTAAATTTTTTTATTTTAGGATGTTTTATCCATTTGCATCACTTTAATGACTATTGTAATTATGGGCAATAATTTAATGACTTTATACAATACTTTTATATTATAAATTATTCCCTTTTGAAGTTCACCACAAACTATGTGTATTGTAAAAAAATTATTAAAAAAGTATTATATCTGCCGAAATTTTTTAAAAAGCATTAATAGGTTTTATCAAGGGAGGCATTGAAATCGTAAATTTTACATCATATTATTTTGACAAGGGATTTTAAAAGTTGGATTAAGCTTTTGAGAAAAACCGTCCACGGTAAAATACAGTAAGTACTGAATTTTTTGTTAGTTTTTGTTGTATTGTACTATTTAACTTAGTCTTATAATGCTTTATAATTAGAAAAGTTATGTAAAATAGGTTGTTTTATTTTTCCGATCAATTTTATTCTACTATACTCCGTCCAGTTATGCAAGATAGTAAGGGACGCGGCCCGTTTTAGACCACAGAGCGCATTAATAGCATAATTATGCATAAATCGTTTGGACTTTTTTCCTTAAAAAGGCCTATCCAAAGAGTCGCATAACAAGCATAGTACATAAGAATGGGATGCCAGAATTGGCTTGATGTGTCGTCATGTATCTTGTAATGGTTGTTGTGCGAGCCTTTGGTTAGGCCTTAAGTTGTAATTGTAATGTAAAAATTTGACGTTTTCTCGTGTTCAATATAATTTACGTTTGTACAATATGTAGAATATGCTAATTTAGTATTAGTGTGAAGAATAAACCAAAAAAGTACCTTTTTTAATACCATACAAAATAACATTAAGTATAACAATTTTTTTATGTAACTTTCTCTTCTTTTATTAGCTTTAACCACCGTCCATCATAGTCATAGACAAAAAATGTCACAATATTTTATATGTTAAAAGGTACGGGTTTTTAACCAATGATGTAGCTTAAAAATCGCGGGAATTTTAAACTACTTTCTTGCATAATTGGACGGACTGTAATTTTAATTTTTAGAAAAAAAAATCAATACTGTGTTTTTGCTTTGGTATGTTTTAAATTTGACAAATAAATAACCTTACTTTAAAAATTAATCCTTACCTGTCAAACTAAATCAAACTATATTGTAAAATATACGATTTCAATGCCCACCTTAATAAAACCTATTAATGCTTTTTAAAAAATTTCGGCAGATATTTTCTTGTAGCATACAAAACTTTTGCACAACAAAAACCGAAAAAAAAATACAAAAAAAACTCACCTTCTTCCTCAGAATCCGACATGAAAGTCTCATGCATCGCCTCGGGCGCCACCACTTTGTATTTCTCGTCGGCGGATGGAGTTGAAGTTTGCGAAGTTGTGGTGACAACTTTTAGAGTTTCGATCACGGTAATGTAGCCCAACTTTTGGGCGATGTTTAATGGAGTTTGGCCATTCTGGAAAAAAGAATAAATCATTTAATGGGTATGTACTTAAAAATGCTTTTAAAATGAAGAAAATCTTAACCCTATTCACTTTAAAACAAAATGTCTACTGGTAGCTATATTCAGTGAAAAATAAATATAAAATATTGTAAAAATACTTTAGTTTTTTTTTTAGTTTACTCCTTATATCAATGACTTAACAATTTTACAGAAAATTGCATATTGATTCATGGAAAATTATACGAATCGGCCTACACTGTAAAAAATAGCAACTGGTTGCCATACCGGGTGTCCCACCAGGTTCTTGACAAGCTAGTTATTTGAGAAGATAGAATTTTTTGTAAAAATCAGCGTTAAATGGGAGCCATTGAAGTTTTTATTCACGTATCCAAAACCACCCCTTGCTTACCCACCCTCTTAAAACCACACCCAACTTTTGTTTTTCAAATAGGATCCTCTCATTTTTATTAAAGCATATGAAAGTACATTTCATTTTGAATTCAACCATGTATTATAAGTGGTATCTTATCATTTAAGGTGCTCCAAATAACAATTATTATTTATTAATAATAGGGTGGTATTTAGTTGCAGGTGGTTCCAGGAGAGTGGGTTATTAAGGGTGGGTTTTGGATACATTAATCAGTTCTCTTTTAGATATAATCTAACTTGTTTTTGGAAAAAAAATGATGAAAAATATTGCTTGTGATCTGATGGGGTTGTAATTTGGAGCCCCTTAAAAAAATAAGATATCACTTATAATACATGGTTGAATTTAGAATAAAATGTGCTTTCATATTCTTTAGTAAAAATAGGGGGGTGCTATTTAAAAAACAAAAGTTGGGGGTGGTTCCAAAAGGGTGGGTAAGCAAGGGGTAGTTTTGCATAAGTCAGCAAATTCTACTTTGACTCGCATTTAGTTTTGTTTTTTTTTGTTTTTTTTTTTATCTTTTTAAACAAGGGAGATATAGCCCGTTTAAAACCTGGTGGGACAATATTATTAATAAATAATAGTTGTTATTTGGTGCCGCTTTAAGAAATAAGATACTACTTATAATGCATGGTTGAATTAAGAATAACATTTACTTTCATATTCTTTGATAAAAATGGGGGGGTGCTATTTGAAAAACAGAAGTTGGGGGTGGTTTTAAGGGGGTGGCTAAGCAAGGGGTGGTTTTGAACACGTTAATAAAAACTTCAATGGCTCCCATTTAACGCTGTTTTTTGCAAAAAAATCTATCTTTTAAAATAACGGAGATATAGCTTGTCAAGAACCTGGTGGGACATCCGGTATACCGATTCGACATGTAATTTTTATATATAATTACACAAGAGGCTGAGAATTATGCGGGAAAATCGCTGATTTCATGAAAATTTCCTGTCTGAAAAAGTCCAAAATAAAATTTTTAAAAAGTCATTTTCTTTACTTACATGTGTTATAGCATCCGGATCTGCCTTATGTTCCAGAAGCAAATTAACAATATTCGTATGTCCTTGCTGTGCAGCTTGATGCAGTGGAGTATAACCCAGCGAGTTTGTCGTTTTTACGTTGGCACCATTGGCCAATAAAAATTTCACCATATTCGCTTGACCATGATGACAAGCCACATGCAGAGGTGTGTAGCCTGCTTTAGTAGCGGCGTCTACTTCGGCGCCATTTTTGATTAGGATTTCGGCTACAGGGACTCTATCGTCTTGGGCGCAGAGATGTAAGGGTGTAAGTCCATTCTATAATAAAAATAAATTAAAGTTATATAATAGAAGCTGGAACAGATACCCTTTCTAGGCAGATGGCAATATCTTTAATATAGGAAATTTAAAAACTTTTTAACTGACGAAAATAATAAAACTTATTCACATTTTCACTACGTTTCATGAAATTTTAAATTTGAAAATAACTTAAAAAAATTAATCAAGGTGTATTATAAATGAAGGCAGAATTTGCCACCTGATGGTTAGTTTAAAAAATAATAGGTTATAAACTACACTGTAAAAAATATTTCCTGCAATTGGTACCAGAATTTTAAAAGAAATATATAAAATTTTGCCGAATATTATACACTGACTTTTAGTTATTGTAATTTTAAAACTTAATTTTAGAATCTCGTCATCGTAAATTTAAAGGGCAAATTTAAAGATTCAGGCTTATCAATGTGTACTTAAAATTTATCTTACGGTTAAAATCTCAGTTAAGAGCAAACTGGATTTTCATTGGAGTTGCCATGGTAATTACTGTTTGACCCACGGTTCTGTGGCTATCAAAAGAATGTAAAGAATGTGTGTGTCTCTCATTTACACACACGAACGTCTCGCTTATGACGTAAAGAAGAGAGCGCGCTGGCCGTTCCGTGATACTTTACTTACCCTTTTGTCGGAGCTTTTTTACTGTGTGGTAGACAATATGTGTCAGTTAAATATAGCTGCACACTGCTAAACCTAGCCTTAATATAAGTTAAAGCATAAAACAGTAAAATAAAACAGTAAAAAAAATGGTTTAAATGATTTGAATTTTATGTTAATCTTATATTCTCTGACCCTCTAGTGTCTCTAAGACTCATGTGGGGCATTATTATACTTATTTGTAATTTTCTGTCAAACTTTATGTATAGCAACCATTGGTGCTATAACTAATCCATTATATTTTTATATAAAACAACTCACCTTTGCCTGGTGGTTTGAATCAGCTTTATGTTCAAGCAACAGCGACGTCATATCAGCATGGCCTTCTTGACTACTCAAATGCAACGGCGTAAATCCTGCCTTGCTTTCAGCATTCGGCTGCGCGCCATACTCCAGCAACGTATTAGCAATATCCATTTGGTTTTTCCTCGCAGCTATATGGAGAGGCGTATGCCCATTTTTGGCTGTTGCATGAGGAGAAGCTCCTTTATCAAGCAACAGTAAAGCAACATTTTGGTGGTCGTAGTGGGAAGCAACATGTAGGGAAGTGACGCCATTTTTGCCCTGCGCGTCAACTGGAGCTTCTTTTTGGAGTAGAAGATTTGCAACTTTAAGATGGCCGTATTTTGCGGCAAGATGCAGGGGGGTAAAACCTTTTTTGGTTGTTGCGTCTAGTGAAGCACCGTGATCAATCAAAACACCAGCAACCTAAAAAAATAGATAAGGTTTACTTGTGTATGTTTATTTAAAAAATAATAGAGGGTGACACTGTGTCACTGACACATTTATTCTCCCTTATATTATGTTGCACTAAAAGGTAGAATAATTAAAAAAAAATAAACACTGGTCTACTGAAATTTAAACTAGAGCACTTGATAATTAGGTTTGTTAGGGTAGGTGGGACTTGGTTCCACAGAAGCTACCTACCTACCAAACTACTCTATCAAACCTAAACATCCAGTGTTCTAATTTAAACCTCAAAAAGATGCAATTTTAAGGTTGGATGGGCTACAATTTTTAAACAAGACAGAATACTGAAACAATGATATATGATAAAATAAAGGTAAACGAGAATTGTTGAAATAGAAGTATTATTAAAAAAGAAAAAGAGAATATAATTGAGACAATAATAAAGAAGATAAAATTATTATGTTAAATAAAAAAAGAAGATAAAGAACGATATAAAGAAGAAAAAGAGTAGCAATGAAAAAAAAATTGAAAAAAAAGGAGCAGTAGATAAGAAGAGAAATAAGCAACGAACTAATAACTCTTCTCTCTAGAATAGGAATTTCATTCATTAAAACTGACAAAAACGTCGGCAACACAAACATTCGTCTGTCTTACTCGCACATCTTTGTTCTAACAGAGACAACAATACCAGTTACTGGTAACTGTTATTGTTAAGGCCTGAATATACCTACTATTTGTTTACAAACAAACCGAGATGTTGGCGATACTTTATTTTAACGGTATGCGTATTCTAGAAAGAAGAGTTATTAGTTCGTTGGAAATAAGTATAAGATAAAAAGAAAATAAAGAAGAATATAAAAAAGAAGATAAAGATAAAAAGAAGATAAAAAAGAAGATGGAGAAAGTTAGGAATGACAAAAATAAAAGAAAAGAAAAAATGTAGGTATTTTTGAATTTATTGTTAATTAAGATGCTTGTCAAAAATGTAAATTCTTACCTCATCTTGTCCCTCCTTAGCGGCGATGTGCAAAGCAGAATACATGTCTTTGGTGGTATTATCGACCTTGGCGCCATGTTGCAACAGCAGCATAACAATGTCGACGTTGCCGAGTCTGGAAGCAATATGCAGAGGAGTTTGTTGTTCCCGAGCGCGCGCATCGACTTGCGCCCCGTTTCGGAGGAGTATTCGAATAATATCGGTCTAAAAAAAAATAAGTAATTTAAAATAAATACATAGTAAACCATAGATTTTTTTTTATCTCTCCAATGGTTTATTTAATCAACTCCAATATGAGTAAGGATCAAGAATTTCTTAAATACATAGTAGTTGGATTTTGTTTTGCAATGTCTAAACCCACATTGTAAAATGACAGTTCAACAACTTAGTGGGTTAACATATAATATATAATTATGTATGGGCCATACATATGTAATAATGTCGTCAGTATAGTAAAATCTCCATACCTTAATTAAGAACTCGACGACATATACATATACTATAAAAGTAAGGGAGGCATAGCGTAGTGGCTAGCGCGTATGCATAGCAAGTCTACTATCGTGAGTTCGATTCTCACTGGCGCCGATTTGCCTTTTTCAGTTAATTAATAATTGAAATTTGGCGAAGGCGATAAGTGAAACAGACACTCCCTAGAAAAATTTTTAGAGTAGCTGAAGCTAACCAAAATATTTTAAACAAACTATTTATTTGAAAAATGTTTGGCCAATAGTTGCCTAATTAAAATTATTTTAATTAGGCATTTAATTAAATTAAATTTTATTTAAATCAAATACTGGCCATTAAGGTGGCCCTTGAAAAATTTGTTCAAAATTTTCTAAAAATATAAAAAAAAAACAATTTTAAGTTCCACATCAAGCTGAATAAACCGCCATCCAGAGGATCGCATAACTAGCCATAATACATAACTAACGAAGCCGTGATTGGCTTAACGTTATGCTTATGTGAGCCTGTGGATTGCGCCTAAGGAGACAAAAAACATAATTTCAATTGCGTAAAAAATAAGAGGTACATCCTAACGAAAAATACAATAAAATAAATGTTTAAATTAAATAAAATCTGGATTTTTTTCAAAAAGTTTTGAAAAAGTTTTTCAAAAAATAAATTTTAAATCATTAGAAAACTAGATGAAACTTTGCAAGCACCCTGTCAAAACATCGGCACTATTGTACACTAGAGCCATCTAGTTTGCAAACTTCAAACTAGGTGTTTTGTTTGATTTTAAATTCTGTATTTTTAAATCATTATATACTAGCAAAAAACTGTATATAACATTTTTTATAGGGCTAAAAAAGACCTTTTATTTAAAATATAATTTTTTGAAATCGGGTTATAAATATGTGAGATATGCTAAAAAAAACCTTTTACTGCTTTAAACGCCAATATCTCGAAAACAATGCGTTTTAGGAAAACGTTGTTTATAAAATTTTTTAACCAATTTAAAATTATCTTTTATATAAGTGCTAAATTAACCAAATACAATAATAATTGCCTTAATTATAAACAAAAAACGCTAAAAATAGGAGTTTTACCCTATTTTTACCCCCCCCTTTACCCCCCCCCCCCAATAGTTTACCCTCAAAATCTAATCAGTTCTTCGGAATACGATAAGAAACAATATGCAAAAAATCGCAAGTCGATATCTTATGTAGAAATGGAGTTTGGACAGACAGACAGACAGACAGAAAGACAGACAGACAGACAGACGGACGCAAAAATTTTTTTTACTGATTTCGACTCTAAAACGTAGAGAAATGTGAAAAAAACGTGGTCAAAGATTTTGACATTTCGGCGAAGATTTCAATACCTCGGCACTCTTGTAGCACTAAGTGCCGATGTAATTTGGTACAAAAGAGGTTGTCCCAAAATATATTTTTTAAGGACCACCCTACTGAGCACGGAAGGAAGTAAAACTTTTGTTCAAATTTTCAATGACAATATTATTGTTATATTTTAACGAACTGCTTTATGTATTCCTTTTATTCTATTTTCATGATGTAATTTTAAGTGGACCGTGTTTCTCATTCATTTTATAATCAGCCAAGAATTTTGTGTTTTTAATAATACTGTAATTTTATTGTTTTTATTTCAAACAAAATTTAAAGAATTATTTTTTGTATACTATAATATGTTTGTAGCTATAGTCCGTCCAATTATGCAAGATAGTAGTTTAAAATTCCCGCGATTTTTAAGCTACATCATTGGTTAAAAACTCGTACCTTTTAACATATAAAATATTGTGACATTTTTTGTCTATGACAATGATTGACGGTCGTTAAAGCTAACAAAAAAAGAGAAAGTTACATAAAAAAATGGTTATACTTAATGTTATTTTGTAAGGTATTAAAAAAGGTACTTTTTTGGTTAATTCTTTATAAACTCACACTAAATTAGCATATCCTATACATTGTACAAACGTAAATAATATTGAACACAAGGAAAACGTCAAATTTTTAGGTTACAATTACAACTTACGGCCTATCCAGAGGCTCGCATAACAACCATTACAAGATACATGACGACACATCAAGTCAATCCTGGCATAACATTCTTATGTACTATGCTTGTTATGCGAGTCTTTGGATAGGTCCTTTCCAGGAAAACAGTACCGACATCTGTTAAATTTTTGATACACGACGATTTATGCATAATTATGCTATTTATGCGCACTGAGGTGTAAAACGGGCCGCGTCCCTTACTATCTTGCATAACTGGACGGAGTATAGCTTCTTTTATGTACTTATCTAGATACAGGGTGTCCCAGTATGGAAACGTCAAATAACTAATTAAATTTATAATAGAGCAAAAATGTTTAAATATTTAAATGTAAGATATGCCGGTGCACAACATAAAATTATTTTCATTTATACAGGGTGTTCAATTTTTGGTTGACAACATTTTACTTTGTTTTTTTTTAATTATAAAAATTTTCATTTAACTTAGTTTTTATTTAACTTAGTTATAGTCTAAAATTTATAATTTCTGAAATATTTTTGTTTTTCAGTAAAAAAATACGTCTTTAGGTACCTACCTATCGACTTGTAAATTTCGAGATCTCGTATCTCAAAAAATCAATTTTCGGTTCCTTTTACTAAGCAACCCTGTATATAATGACTGGTAAATTATACAAACTCCAATTTATTACTCAAATATAACGTAACTTATAACTAAGTTCTTAACTGAAGTTTGTGTATGTTCTCATTTATCATGTACATAGTTAATTAGTGTAAAGAACCAAAAATTGTTTTTTTTTGAGATATATAGCTATTTCTTTGTCATTTTTATAGCTATTTCTTTGTCATTTTTAACTCTGATAATCTAAATTTTTTCCACATTATTAAAAAATCATGCTTTTATAGTGACGTACTAGAAAAACTTGAATATCTTATACAGGGTGTTCATAATTTAGCTACAAATTTCATTATCTTAAAATGTACAAATTTCGAACAAAAAATTAAATAAAAAAACATTTCATTTGGTTTAGGTTTGATTTTTTTATGTAAAACTTCAAAAAAAATAAAAAAAAAATAGTTTTAATGGTTTTATTAACTTACTTGATTTGCTCGAGCAGCCAAATGTAAAGGTGTTTCACCGCGAACCGTTGGAACGTCCGGACTAGCGTCGTGTTGCAAAAGGTAAATAACGATGTTCATGCATCCCATAAAACTGGCTACATGAAGGGGCGTAAGTCCACTTTCCGTCGTTGCTCCGATACCTGGAAAGAGGGAGAAAATAGGTCAGGATAATATAATTTTAGTTCGGTTATATACAGGGTGTTTCACGATTTTAACAAGTATTTTCTGGTATTAAACAAAAGTGACAAGACTCTCCCTCCCCGCCGGTTCCTCTTACTACTAGCCCACGCATGTCCTGGACTTATGAGATATCTAATTAAGTAAAATAGTATGAGGTTAAACAAACAAGTTAATTAGAATCTATAATTTATTTGAGGCGTATATATATTTATAGTATTATTAATTTGAGCCATTTCGCCTCAATGACTATTTATATCGTAAAAATCTAAAACAGAAAATAAAATTAAAATGTTCTTATCAGGCGCACCTATTTCTAGATGCGCTGGTAAGGTATTGCGTTTAAAATAATACTTATCTGTTATATCTTCTTTACCTAAAAAATATTATTAGTCAATACCTTACCAAAGTTTAAAAATTTTTGCCTAAATAGAGAATTTTCAATAAAATTCTTGATAAATCGTTAAAATAATTAAACAAAAAGAACGAAAAACTGAATAAAAGTTAACTTCTAACGTTTCGGGATCTAATCTGATCCCGTTTTCAAAGAAAATTATTAGTTTTGAAAGAATTTGTGCAATATTTGGCTTTATCAATCAAAATATGACAAATGTCAAAATATGTCATTTCGAGGTAATTGAAACAAAGACACCTGTAACAATAAAAAAGGTGTAGAGAAATTAATTTGGAAAAGGCGTTTTTGTTGAAAACGTGTAGAGAAGTTAATTTGGAAAAAAACTTTTATTGAAAAGAGGGCAAAGTTAAGTTACCGCGTAATACTTCATCATTAAGTATTGGTGTCCAAATATTAGATAAAGATGAAGAGCATTCGCTAATACAGTTATCTCTGCATAATTTTATGAAAATTGATTCTTTTAGCTTTCGTATTTCTGTGATAGGCTCTTTAGTTAAAATTTTTGTATTATCAAATAAAAAATGGTGACAATTATTAAATGAGTGATCAACTAATTTTGAAGAAAATATTTTTCTTTTTTGACAGTTAACTTTATGTTCTGTCAGACGGACAGATAAAGGCCTACCAGATTCACCGACATAAAATTTTCCGCATTGACAGGGAATGCAATAAACGCTGTTTTTAGAATTTATATTTGCATTAAAAGGCTTAGTTTTTGTAAGAATTTGACGTAAAGTATTATCTGTTTTAAAAGCCGTACGTATATTAAATTTATTACCGGTAACTTAACTTTGCCCTCTTTTCAATAAAAGTTTTTTTCCAAATTAACTTCTCTACACGTTTTCAACAAAAACGCATTTTCCAAATTAATTTCTCTACACCTTTTTTATTGTTACAGGTGTCTTTGTTTCAATTACCTCGAAATGACATATTTTGACATTTGTCATATTTTGATTGATAAAGCCAAATATTGCACAAATTCTTTCAAAACTAATAATTTTCTTTGAAAACGGGATCAGATTAGATCCCGAAACGTTAGAAGTTAACTTTTATTCAGTTTTTCGTTCTTTTTTTTTAATTATTTTAACGATTTATCAAGAATTTTATTGAAAATTCTCTATTTAGGCAAAAAAATTTAAACTTTGGTAAGGTATTGACTAATAATATTTTTTAGGTAAAGAAGATATAACAGATAAGTATTATTTTAAACGCAATACCTTACCAGCGCATCTAGAAATAGGTGCGCCTGATAAGAACATTTTAATTTTATTTTCTGTTTTAGATTTTTACGATATAAATAGTCATTGAGGCGAAATGGCTCAAATTAATAATACTATAAAAACAAGTTAATATTAATATTATGTTTCGACGGACAAAAATATTTATACGTATATAAAACATGTCTCATTTCTAAAACTCCGTTAATCAGGAGTTCGTGGGATACTTTGTAGAGGAAATGCGCCTAATTTCGGATGGTTTCCAAATTTCGGATAGTAGTGTATTCAAGATACTGTCTGCAAAGGTAAACAGAAACCTACTTTTATGTGAAGCCAAAAGTCAAACTAAATCCGTCCTGTAATATGATAACGGTAGAGCTTCTCCCCTTTAAATGGCAGCACAAATCGTTTATATTGCAAATGGCAGTTTTGTGCTCAGTTGCATTATTATGCTTGTTTATTTTATAAATAATCGTTATAAAAGTTCGTGATTCTGTCTTGGGTAAGTTATGATGTTAGTTAAGTTGATCCACTATTCATAATTAAGCAATTTGAAAACGTAAACATTCTACAAATTTCTAATCTAAAAAGCAGAAAGTTTCCTAATTTCGGATACACCATTTTTGTGCATTTGATTCCCAATTTCGGATATCCGCAAGGTAATTATTATTCAGGATAACCAACCATTAATTATTATTTTTATAATCATACAACAAACTAAGATAAACAATTTTGAAAAAACGAAAATTACCTAAGATACTAAGATATTCGAAATTGGGAATCTAAAATTATAGTTCCTATAGTATTTCGTAGAAAATCGCTTAATGATTAATTTACGTCTTAAATGTGAAGGAATAACAAGAAACATAAGCAATGGGATCCAGATCTACTCTTGAAAAAAATTTTCGGATATGTCCGAAACTAGGAGCCCTTTTTCAAATGCACAAAAATGCGCTGATTTTTTTTAACCGTGTTTTTTGGAAAAAATAAACTGTAATAAAATTGCTTTTATAATAAATCATGGTTCGCTATAATAAGTTGTATCTGGTTATATAAAAAAAATATCAAAAAGTAATACCGAGTATTAAATATTGAATACATTGTAAATGGTATCCGAAGTTAGGCGACTTTCCTCTATTGCTAAGAGGTTTTCCAGAAGTATTTCGATAAATTTTCTACACAAAAATATAGCAAATTTACAAGAAGTTATGTTTCTTCTACTGGGTCAATATTGAGAACGTTGAGGTTTAAACCACGTACACCAAGATTTAAAGTTCATTTAAAAACTCTAAACAAAATTTTTAGAATTAGATCAGCTTGATAGAGGTTTATTTTACCTGGTTTAAATATTTCAATCGAAAGAGCATTTTTATATTTAAATTTAAATTAATTAAAAGCTCCTTTAGAAAGATTTGAATTGTATATTTCAAAAACACCATAATTATGATAAAAAATAATATTATATTATAATAATATTAATAATTGTTAATATTAGTTTAAAGAATATATTTTTTTCACCACCAGCCTAAAACCACAACTTTATTACTGTTCTTTTCATTGCTAGAAATATTATTTCTCTACCTATGACGTCAGAGGTTCTAAAAATAATGAATTTTTATTCAGCTGTTTTGGCATCTGACGTTTCACTTAATTATTAAATCACAATGCTATTTACAAGTGTCTTTAGGCACCAAATTTATTTATTGCATGATAAATTAAAAAATATTAACTAAATTAGTACCTATAAAACATGTTTTACAAAAAACACTTCGAAAAGTGAAAATCATTGGTCCATCATATTCAACCATAGATTATACAACCCATATATTACCCTAAGGAACATATATTACTAGAGGTACAACCCCCATATATTGATTTTTGAGGCATTAAATTCTCCCTGTTTTTCGCCTGTCCCCTTATTTCTGGCGGAGTACCAGAATCATCACTTTGCATTTCACTTTCCATTTTTATATATTTTATCACACTTAACACGGAAACACTTTCTAACTTAATAATTTTAGCAGATCACCAGAAAATTTCTGCCAGAAATGTCAAGTTATTCATTTGTTTTTTTAATGGCCGCGAACGGCCAGCGTGATATTTTAAATTTATAAGCTTTTTCATTAAATTTTAGTAAAATAAATAAATAAATAGCTAATTAATTGTACTGGTAGTGAAAAAAATACTATATTTTCCAGGTGAGTCAAGATTTAACATTTTAGACCGCGTCTTGCGGGCTTCGCGCTAGCACGCTTATCCCGCAATTTGACGCAGGTCAAAAATGTTAAACTTCTCTCACTTTGTAAATAATATACTATTATTTAATAGGGTTTTTTCTTCATAAGGTTTCTGTAGGTGGACTTATGATGGTTTTGAAATAAACGATTTATTTATAATCTCCTTTTTGATTAGTAGGATAACACTAACTTTTACAAGTTTAAAGCATTTATGATAAAACATATCCCAAATGGAAACAAAAGTGTATCTAGATCCTGCACTACCTGGAATAAATATACCTTCTTTAAATAAATTAAATTAATTGCTTAAAATAAATGAAAGTCATATAAAGTTTGATTTTAACTAGTAAGTTGGACCTATAGAAAATAAACAAAGGAGAGTTGTGGCTGTAATTTAAAGTTTTAATAGGTATATTCCAATTAATTTTAACTTTAACTGTGTGCATAAAGCTACTAAATTAAATTAAAATCCAATATGATAATTATTAATAATTCTGGATCAACTTTTTGATATTAGCAACTACATTTCGAAGAGTTCCATTATGACGCATCATGTAAAATACGTAATGAGAACGAATTTAAAATAAACTTTTCTTTGGTTCAGGACTAATTATGAAAGCTACCCTGGTAGAAAAGTACATTAATCTAACTTAACAAAACATTAGATTGGTGACATTTTTATGGTTAGTCTCAAACGTTATACAAAAACGTTATAAAATATATAAATCTAACCTTAAAAACTAACGTTTGACAAAAACGTTATAAAATACATAAATCTAACGTTAGTTTCCCAACTAAATTCTAACCTTTTTCTAACCTTATTCTAACTTTATATATTTTTTAAATTTCCATTATTAATACATAAGCTATAGTAGAAAATACTCATTTCAGACAGCTCTGTGCCTAGGTTTGATAATTATTTATTATTTCTATAATAAGTTTAAAAAAATAACCCCCCAAAGGCAAAATTATAGTAAGTCTGGAAACGCTGTACTATAATTGAAAAAATATTTTAAAAGTCTGAATGGATAAATAAATATTAACTAACTAAATATAAAGTTTTTCTGAGAGGTAAATGTATTTATCGAAGTATAACAGGATATTACACGAAAAATATTTAGGGCACCTAAAAAAATGGCTATTTTATAAATAAATGTAACAAAATTATGTTTAAAAATATTATGATTGTTAAAATATATTAAGATTTATTTATATGAATAAATTTGTCTCCAGCTGCCATTTTATTATGCAGGTAGAAATTTCCTAGTTGGCCACGCCCCCTCCAAAAGTTAAAAATTAAACGTACTTATAACGTATTTCTAAATTAAAATCTAACGTTAGAATAACGTTTGTAACTAACGTTTGATTCTAACGTTAAAAAGCGGGACATTTGCACATATTTTATAATGTACTTTTATAAAGTTTTCTAATATTAGAAAAACGTTATTCTAACGTTAAATTTCTACTAGGGTAAATATAAAAAAATATATTTCAAAAAAAATTGGGTTAGTGCTCTCTTATTTTATCTCGCTAAAGACACTTACTTGCGCCGTGCTTCAAAAGTAGCTCAACAACTTTTATCCGGTTCTTTTTACAAGCTATATGAAGTGGAGTGAACCCATTCAACGCTCTAGCATTGGCGTCAGCCTGTCTGTCCAGAAGAAGTTTGGCCACTCTCACGTGACCACAATGAGCTGCAACGTGGAGAGCTGTGAGGTAGTCCACTGTGACTTCATCGACTGGTGCTCGGTGATAGAGCAAGATTCTGGCTGCATCAACATGGTCACCTTGGGCTGCCATGTGGAGAGGCGCTAATCCGTTCTGGAAAATAAATTTGTCATTCATTAATATAATGAATAATTTTGTAATTTTATTTACTATGCCACAGTCCCTGTAAACAATTTTTTACAATTTGGTACCCCTTCCCCTGTCCCATCATGGAAAACAATTATAATATTTTTTTGTGTGTATTTTTTGACCTTTTAGGTGATTATTAAACTTTTTTTCTATTGTCTTAAATTTAGATTTTTTTTACATTTTGGTGAACAGAGAATTATAAAAACATTTTTAGTTTATTTTGTGCTAAAATAATGGAGGGTCCCTAGAACAAGCGAAAGCTTATTTGAGGTCTTCATTCTGCTGTATACTGCTGTAGTTTTCAAGCAAATAAATAATAGTAATTATATACCAAGGTAGAGAAGACATTTTTTTATAGCCGAGCGTATTAAATCCAGAGCGGCGTAACAGCGAAGGATTTAAGAGTGCGAGGCTATAATAGTCTTCTCTACCGTAGTTTATATATTAGTTTTTTCACTACTAGCACTATTTAAGTATTTTTATTCAAATAATAAAATAAATTATTAAAAGAAATTATATTTCTTGAAATTCTCATAAAAATCAAGTAGCCTTGATCAATGACATTTGCTTAAATAAATACTTTGAACTGAAGTTTAAAAATTTAGTTTTTTTTCTATTTTTTTCATAATATTTAGCTAATTATTAATTAAATTAATTGGTAATAATTATAATTTATTATATTTAATAAATAAAAAGTTATTTAAAGCTATATTCTTGAGTTAAATAAGTAAAAATTGAACAAAGAACTGAAACATCTAAAGTGAAAGAAATCAATTGTTTATAAAATTTACTCCTACTAGGAGAGAAAAAATTATTATTGCTATAGGTGAAGAAAATTGATTTTACAGTCTGAAATCATGATAAATAATGGTATGTTCTAAAGCAAGTAGTTGCGGAAGGAAGGATTTATTTTCATTGTAATTAAGCTTGGGATGTTTTCCAAGTTTTCTTGAGAAAATCGAACTTTTAAAACGCTCTAAATCTTTAATGTAGAATCGGATAGGTAGTTTTACTACATCAGCATTTAGTTCTTTACTGAATTACCACTTTTAAATGGTAATTCAGTAAAGAACTAAAAACCATTCTGTAAAGTTTTATAAAGTTTTATAAAGTTTTAAACTTAGATTTAAGGTTTAAATTAAATTTAGGTTTTTGGTTAGATTATATGAAGGAATATTATAAATTAAAACAGATTAGTAGTGACAACTTTAACCTTACTTAAGTAAAGTGTTAATTTTTCTACTTTAAATCATAAATAGTTTTTTGATTTTCTAAAAAAAATAGACGGGGTATTATCATAAGTGATACTAGGTTAGGTATCGGTGGGTTTTTACATAAATTTTACGAATATTAATCCCAATGACGAAAATGCAACGACTGCTTTAGCAGGAGTTGCATTTTCCAAAAATTGAGATTAATATGAGTAAATTTTGAAAAAAAAAAGCACCGGTACCTAACCTAGTATCACGAATTTATATTTAGGGAGAGAATATAATTTATATTTAATACACATACCTCTTAATTATAACGTATTAATCCACAAATAAATTATATTTTATAAATTAAAAAGCAAACAATACGCACGGTTTTCGATTAGGGACAAGAGGGGTAAAAAAAACCATCGTAGGGGTAAGGTATTTTCACTTATCAGTACAGCATACTGCATATATACAGTGCGGTCCAAAAGTCACCCCCCCCCCCCCTTTTAACTTTTGAACGAGTTGAGATATCAACTTCAAATTTAGAACTCTTAAATAAGACAACTTAAACTATCTTGTAGCATATATTTGATATTTTCAGCTCTTAAAATGTGGGCAGGGGTGCATGGGGGGACATTTTTTTAAATGGAAAGGGGGGTTGTGTGATACATAATTTTAAAGCTTATAAAATTCTCTATTTAACCTAATATTTTTAAATTTTTTAAAAATGTTTTTTAAGGTTTTGATTTTTCAATTTTTTGTGCTCAAGCATTCGATTTTTTAAGTATTTTTTTATAATTTTTTATTTATCTCAACTAAAATTAGTTTAAAAGTATAGTTTACATTTTTCTATGATGAAATTAGGCATTTTTAAAAAGTTATTTGTTTTTTTTAGAGAAATTTTGACATTAATACCCATTTTCAACCCCATTTTAAACCCAATTTTTTTTTTAATTTAAAAATATGGAGTTAAATGGAGAATTTTATAAGCTTTAAAATGATGTATTACACGACCCCCCTTTCCATTTAAAAAATGTGCCCCCATGCCCCCCTGCCTACATTTTAAGAGCTGAAAGTATTAAATATATGCTAAAAGATAGTTTAAGTTGTCTTATTTAAAAGTTCCAAATTTGAAGTCGATATCTCAACTGGTTCAAAAGTTAAGAGGGGGGGGTGACTTTTGGACCGCTCTGTATAAATTGTGCTTGAGATGTTAAAGTTTATTTGGACGAACCTTTAAAATGTTCTAAATCTTTGTTTAATTAGATAAATACTTTTTTTCACCACCAGCCTAAAACCACATCTTTATTACTGTTCTTTTCGTTGATAGAAATATTATTTCTCTACCTATGACGTCAGAGGTTCTAAAAATAATGAAATTGCACCATGGTTAATAATGAATTTTTATTCAGCTGTTTTAATATCTGACGTTTCACTTAATTATTAAATCACATTGCTATTTACAAGTGTCTTTAGGCATCAAATTTATTTATTGCATGATAAATGAAAAAATATTAACTAAATTAGTACCTATAAAACATGTTTTACAAAAAACACCTCGAAAAGTAAAAATCATTGGTCCATCATATTCAACCATAGATTATACAACCCATATATTACCGTAAGGATCATAGATTACTAGAGGTACAACCCCCATATATTGATTTTTGAGGCAATAGATTCTCCCTCACAGTTTTCGCCTGTCCCCTTATTTCTGGGGGAGTACCAGATACATCACTTTGCATTTCACTTTCCATTTTTATTTATTTTATTACACTTAACACGGAAACACTTTCTAACTTAATAATTTCAGCAGATCACCAGAAAATTTCTGCCAGAAATGTCAAGTATTCATTTGTTTTTTTAATGGCCGCAAACGGCCAGCGTGATATTTTAAATTTATAAGCTTTTTCATTAAATTTTAGTAAAATAAATAAATAAATAGCTAATTAATTGTACTGGTAGTGAAAAAAATACTATATTTTCCACGTGAGTGAAGATTTAACATTTTAGACCGCGTCTTGCGAGCTTCGCGCTAGCGCGCTCATCCCGCAATTTGACGCAGGTCAAAAATGTTAAACTTCTCTCACTTGGTAAATAATATACTATTGCTACATCAGCATTTCGTTCTTTGCTAAATTACCACTTTAACCATTCTAAAAAGTCTAATAAAGTTTCAAACTTTAAGCTAAAATTAGATTTGGGTTTCTAGTTCGATTAGCTACAGGAAATTATTAAGCAAAATATAGATTTATAGAGTAAATTCTCTGAAAATATAAGTCATAGTTTCGATTGATCAATGGCGATTTCTCCCGTTAGATTAGACAGGGACAAAAGTCTACCCAAAAAGGATAGAAGACATACATACACTCCCACTTCCACCCTACCAAAAAAATTCTGTATTTGTTCTTTGTTGAACAAATACAATATTTACTTGGCCGGGCGAAAAGTGTAACTATATTATTTTTATTAAAGAAATTACTGGCGCCATCTAAATTTTAGTAGAATTATCTTATTCTACAGATTCACATTAGCTATGTTCGTTCGTGCCGCTCAGTGCTACACTTTCCAGCCAACCAAATAAATACTGTATTTGTTGTATGAAAAACAAATACAGTATTTATTTGGTTGGCTGGAAAGTGTAGCACAAATGAGATAGAGATAGGGTAGACGTCTTTTGTTTCATAATTCTAGTTGTAGATAGCTCCATTTCGTTTTAACTCGTATTTGCATAGTATTAACCCATATAAAGTTTATTAGTTTGCGTTAAAGCTTGTTATTTTAAAATTGGTCCTTTGAGGTTTATCACTCCATAAGGAAACTAGATCTGTAACGGTATCGATCTGGTATCCTTACTTGTATCGGGTATATAAGGTCCTTTTGCATAAAAAAAATATTTTTATATATTTTTATAGTATTTTATGACTCACATTTCGCCTTTGCAGATCACATTTTGATCCGAAAATGCTCACTTATAGTTAAAGATATTAGGATATGGTTTTTATTTATTGTACAGTTAAAGAGTTGCTTGAGTGGCTACTGTCGTCCTTTTTTGATTTTTTTACTTTAAGGAGTCAGTTTTTTATGATTGAAATTATATATAATTTTCTGATTTTTAAGTCAAATATATCGTATTAAACAACAAAAACAAAGGGCGACATTACCCACTCAAGCAACTCTTTAAAACCATATCAATATCTTCATTAATAACCGAAATTTTTGGATCAAAAAAGCCTTAAAAATTCCAAAAATTGCATTTTAACCAATCGGAACCGGGTCTAACTCACTCACACATACATATTTATTTATTTTTTATATCATGGACAAGAAAAACTTTGTAGAGTTTTTTTTTATTCGTGAAGGACCCTTAAAGTTTTAATTTAATTATGGGGGACTAGTGTTTCGTTCCTTATATTACCTTTGTTTTTGAGCTAATGGGTGCTCCCCTTTCCAAAAGCATATCTACAACTTGTTCATGTCCACTCCTCGCAGCACAGTGCAAAGGCGTCAAACCATCCCTAGTTTTCGATTCTACAGTTGCCCCATTTTCTATTAGCGTCGCCACCATGTTAGTTTTGCCCCATTTGGCTGCCACGTGCAGCGGGGTAATGTGGTGTTTGGCTGCGTAGTTCACATCTGCCCCTTTCTGGATGAGTAGGGTTGCTATTTGTTGGTTGCCGTAATGTGAAGCAATGTGAAGAGGTGTGAAGCCCGATTTTGATGTGACGTCTGGATTGTGTTCGTTCTGGAAAAAGAATGGCTATGAAAATTGAGAAAAATAGTAACGGAAAGCGGGGGAATACGGTACAGTGAATAATACTTCACATGTATGAAATTACCAAAGAACTTTTCCCTCAAGAAGAAACATGTTGAAATCTACCGTATGCTTTGTCTGAAGCGTGAACCAACTACGGTGAGGGGCTGGTGGGGAGTGACTATTGTTTACACTTAGTAAGCGTAAAGAGAGAGAAATAATGTGTAAACTCACAGTCTAATGTCGTAGAATGACTGACAGGGGTACAGTGTTCCCAATTGGAAACATATACTTTGGATATTTTCTTGTAAATTTTAAGAAACATTAGTTCTGTATGAGTTTTATGTGAACTAGTAGTTTAATTTTAATAGATTTAAATATACTATATTATTAAACATAATTATAGTACACACAATAAAGTTTTTTACATTTTTAATTTAAGTATAATGATTTGAATTCATGATAAGGTGGAAACTACGCAACATTGCTACTAGGTAGCCTGAAAGTCGACTAGCGACATCTACATTTTACACCACAAAGCTGTATCGCGTTTCTGTTAGTAAATAAACAAACAAAAAGATGACACCTTCATAAACATTGGTCTAAAATTACTTCTTGAGGTAAAAGTTCTTTGGCAATTACCTTACAGTTTAATATTAAAAAGAAGCACATATAGCAATAGTTTAGATAAAATAATTAATAATAATAATATCTTCTGTTGAGACGATATTTGCAATTTAAGTTGAAGGTATTGGTACAATTTTGTCCCATTTTCTTAAAACTTTTAAGTAAGTTGTAAGTTAGAAAACGTTTGCTTTTTTGACTCGTTAAAAAAAAACAGCCGTTTGGAATGTATTTGCAATAAACTCCAAAAGTGTAAATTAAAATCAAGATAGCTGCGCGAGCTTCAATTACTGGTTACTTTTAGAACGTTTTTAGGAATGTCGGACCACATCTTTACAAATTTTAAAAACTTTTGATTTTTTTTGAGTTAAAAGACCTTCCTTGCTGGGTTTTATACCAAAATCATTACCTACACCTACTGTTTTAAAGGCAATTTCTTCTAAAAATATAAACGTATCATTTTTATGAGGGATTCGTTCCCGTTATAGGCGATAACAAAGTTTATTGTTACTGTAAATGTAATTGATTTAGAAAAAGCGAACGTTTTATAAACTAAGCTGCTTAAGCAACCTTAAATTTAAGGAAGCTTAAATTAAATTACATTATATTTTGTTTAACCTCGTACTATTCTACTTAATTAAGCATCCCCTAAGTCCAGGACTTGTGTGAGCTAGTAGTAGAGGGAACCACCGGCTTTAATTGACTTTCGAACCAATTTATAGGGAGTGTCCGCTTCACTTACGCCTTCGCCAAATTTCAATTATTAATTAACTGAAAAAGGCAAATCGGCGCCGGTAAGAATCGAACTCACCCTATTTGTTTAGTAAACTCGCCAAGTACGACGCGGTAGTCCACTACACGGAAAGAAATTAGTGGGCTCTGCGCTATACATTATAAGATATTTGGTAACAGTGGCAAATTATAGTGATTTAAGCTATAGATTATAAGGGACACAATAACTAATAATGTTAAAAATAAATTGGAAACGATTATATATATTACAGACACGATTATATTTATTACAGGCACTATTATAAATTTACAGAAATTTTATTATATTATAAAAATTATTAGCACGGACAATAATTAAATCTATTTAAGCTATAAATGCCATACTATTTGTTATATTTTATTATTCACTAAACAATTAAAGTATTTCATATAAATTTTTACACTGACTGCCATAATTGTAAGAGAAAGCCTTGTATTTATATAATAAGCGATTATAATTTGCTTGGTATGTGTGTTATAGCGCTCCTGGCTATAATTTTTTTTTTCGTGTACACCAATCCTCCCATAAACGTTTAAAAACGCGCTTTTAGAATTTCTAATATTCTTTAATTGTTTTTCAAGAAACAAAGGATAAATTGCGACTTCAGTTTTAAGACTGTCAATACGGTAATAAAGGAGGTAATTAAATTTTCCAATAATTCAATTACTAATAAGTAAAAGCAGTTAAATTAATGAGCACTGCCTAAGAGGAACTAATTATTATTGACTTGAAACTAATTATTATTGACTCTCCATCTAGTAAATTAGTTATTTTTAATTGATAAATGGAAACTACTTTACAGGAATTTTCCAGGAAAGTAGACAGAGCTTTCTTGTAATTATATTATCTTTCAATACAGCGCAATTTGTTGAAAATAGAAAAAAATTAATTTAGGAAAAAATAGTATATTCTATAACTAGTATGGAATAGACAATATTCCGCGCGAGCAAATATGAAACACTGTATGGCTTTAAACTGCGGTTGAAAAAAATGTTTTTTTGTGACTCGACATTTTAAATGCAACAAAACACATATTTTTAAATAAAGCAATTAATGTTATTCTTCTTTCAAAATAAATTATTTGGTGTACATGATTTAAATTTTAATTTTAAACCAGTAAATTTACTATTAGCCACATGTAGCCACAGAAAAGAAAAGATCAAACATTTTTTGGAAACCATTTCTATGTATTTTGAGGCGCTGAACCCGAATTTGAGGTCAAAATAGCACCTCATCCGTTTAGGTTTGGAGATAATCTCAAAAAAACATTATTATGGAGTATAACGAGTATAACGACTATAACGAGTATAACGTTTTTTTTAGGTGGCTGTGTAATTACACTTAACTAAGAAGTTGATCAATAAAATATCAGATTTGATTATTTCATTTTATTATCAGTTAATTGAGGCGCTCGGGGGAACAAGGGCATAAGCCACATTTTTTTAAGGCTTTGCTAATATTAAATATTTTTTTTTTCTAATATAAAAATTTTCTATTTTCTATTTTCTAGTACTAAAATATGATAAATAATTGCCCTTTATAACATTATGTTATAAAATCGCCCGTCAAAAAACTAATACCTAATTTCAGGATTTCACCAAAACTTTTAAAGTTGATTATCTCGAAGAATGCCCGATGTGGCTTATGTACCTTATTCCCCCGAACGCTTTAATTACACAGGCCAACAAATTTTCAAGTTTTGAAAGTTAATTTGAATCTGACAGTGTATTTTTGGTAATTAAGTTGTGTTGATTTAGAATACAACTTCCGTTTTTGTCCATCACGTAAGGGTTTTAATCAACCGCACAGTGGGCCAGGAAAAAAAAAACAGAGACAAAATTCTGAATTTTTGCATACAACTATTTATGATACCGCTGATTTTATATAAAACAACGAAAAATTAAAAAAAAAATCCGAACCATTAGGGTGGTCCAAAATTTTATTTTTGTTTCGATTTTTATAAAAATGGATCAAATGGCTTCTTTTGATTATGTTGATGTAGACCAATATCCATAACTTAAAAATTCTACACTTCATGTTAAGGAATGATATTTTTGCCATGGCTGAAAAAAATTATACGCGATGAAAAAACATTCTTGTTTGGCAGTCAGTGGTTCTTAACTAAGCTAGAAAATAAAAAAACATCCGATCACAAAATCCTTGTTGATCTATGTTATTAGTCAAACACATCTTAAAAACTTTATTTTTCTATTTTTAGATAACTTTATTTTTCTATTTTTAGATATATGTTGATGATCTACCTGTTTAAATTATTCATTTTTGTATAAAGCAATTTATCTATTTTCAGGAATATTACACGGATCAATACTCACCTCCAATAACAATTTAGCAGCCTTGACATCGTCCTTCTTTGCAGCGATATGCAGGGCCGGTAACCTGACTTTTCCGCGGGTGTCGTTTTCCAGCAGGACTGTAACGACTTTGTCGTGACCCTGTTGCATGGCCACTGCGAGTGGGGTAAAACCATCCTAGAAAAAAAAAAGTAGAATCGTTTAAAAAATATTTATTTTTTATTTTTTTATTTGCTTTTATTATATTATATTCATCGTTCCCAATTTTTAAGTCCAAAGTCCAAACGAAAATTTGCGTTACGTAATACTTGAACGTTCCCTAAGAAGCGAAAACATGTAATTTTTTTGCAATTTTGTTTTAGTAAAAACAACTTAATATTATATAATAAATTCATCGATTAGTCCTTAATGGGTTAATAAAAGTTATAAAATTATTAATTAAATATTCCATCATTCTATTTTTCAATCATCGTTCAAAGTGATATTGGTAAACTGCAAAGTTTCGGGCTACTGGCCCTCGTCAGAATTAAGAGTCAACTCTGTACGCCGATTGAGAAAAAATTTTCAGACTTTATTCAGGATTAAATTTATTAGATTAATATATATTTAAGGAATTAAAAATCAAAACGTAGTTTTAGCCTTTGTGACATAGCAGCTTGTTACTTACTAAACAATGCTATTTAATTGTCAAATAATTGACAAGCTAATATATCCACAAAGGCAAAAACTGCGTTTTGATTTTCACCACCTTACTAAATGACAAATTTTGTCTAACCAAGCATTATTTGTACCTACTAAGTGCTTGAGTCTTTAACTTGCTACCATTTAAAGTCTCCAGATTAGGAGAAGTATTAGTAGTTGTCTACGTCTAGCAATAGATGGCGCACAAATATACATCATTCTGATGACAAAGCTTTTTACTGACGAGGGCCAGCATCTCGAAACTGTTCAGTCTGCCAATATCACTTTACGATGATTGAAAAGATAGTTTGATGAAATATTTAATTATTGTTGGGTTGGCAGCTGCAACATGTGCGTTTTTAATATGAAATGTTTCAATTTATCTATACTTTATTGGCAGAATTTTCTAAGTATAGCTCATTACTAATTCACCCCGACATATATAACACTCCTAGAGGGTAAATAGTAATTCAGTCAAGCTTGATTTTCCACGACCTACATAAGAATATTCATGGGCGAGTTGACTTTCCTATTTTTCCATTTTCACCTACACTATAAAAAGAGGCAACGATACCATTTAGTTACGAATATAGAAATACAGGGGGTCCATTTATCATGAACATCCTTAATATTAAAACAAATGGTATCAAAAAAAGTTTTACACAAAAGTTATAAGAGCTTAATGAGAGCACAAAATGGTGTATTTTTTATGTATGTATGGGGCACAATAGAGGCAGAGAGGCAAGGGGAAACTTGTTTTAAATAAAAATCTAAGAAAACCGCATTTTTTAACAAAACATTTGAACATTTAGAAAATTCAAAAAAAAATTTTTAATTAAAAATTATATGGTGAAAAAAATAGGATTTATGATAAAATCATGTATTATACTATTAAAATAAACCTATTAAAATAGTTTATAAGTTTATTTTAAAAAGGAGAAGTAAAACAAAACGATTAACCCCCCATAACTTTTTGGTTTTTGGGGGGATTACTTTCAAAAACAATAGAGATGTTTCTCTTATAGAACTTGATTTTTTCTCAAAATTTCAATACGATCGGATAATTCGTTCTTGAGTTATCGTGTCTACAAAAAAAGTGACATAAGACGGACAGACAGACGGATATTTAAAAAAAAAATTGATTATTTTTTTATGAAACAAATTTATATCGAAGAATTTTTTGTCTAGGACGGTTTTTGAAAATGTTTGATAACTCGAAACTACTTTATAATGTTATTCTAGCTCAGGCGCTGCAGCGCGCTGTAAATAATATAATAAAAGCTGGTATAAAAGTTTTTATCCAATACATACAGATAAGACAATTACCAGCTTTATTTTAAATAAATAAACTCAATAATAACTCCCGCATGGCTTTTACTTTATTGAGTGGATAATTATTTATTTTACCCACTCAACTGTCACTTGTCAAATTATTTTCTTGTAAATGTCATTAAAATTTTTTAATAAAAATATGAATTCCTAAGCTATTTATTGGATAAAACCATGTATGGCACTCATGGGTAAACCGATATTGCCCACTAGTACCATAAATAACTAGTTTTGTTAAGCACACTTGTGGCTTGTCTTCTAATCCTTAGCTTACTCACGCGGTATGTCACATATGATCTACACGGAAAAAAATTAGTGGGCTCTGCGCTATACATTATAAGATATTTGGTAACAGTGGCAAATTATAGTGATTTAAGCTATAGATTATAAGGGACACAATAACTAATAATGTTAAAAATAAATTGGAAACGATTATATATATTACAGACACGATTATATTTATTACAGGCACTATTATAAATTTACAGAAATTTTATTATATTATAAAAATTATTAGCACGGACAATAATTAAATCTATTTAAGCTATAAATGCCATACTATTTGTTATATTTTATTATTCACTAAACAATTAAAGTATTTCATATAAATTTTTACACTGACTGCCATAATTGTAAGAGAAAGCCTTGTATTTATATAATAAGCGATTATAATTTGCTTGGTATGTGTGTTATAGCGCTCCTAGCTATAATTTTTTTTCCGTGTATAACATGTGAAAATTAAAGTTTTCATTTTTTATGAATGTAGGTTAATTTCTAGATTTATTTGACATAAATAAACAAGTGGGTGAAGTTAATGCATTTATAAATGTACGCTTGAACTTCGCCTATTTAATTTCTTTTAAATCTAGAGTTTAGATCAATAGAAAACTTACTATACGGGGTGGCCCGTTTATCCATTTACAATCCTTTTAAAACTGCTAGATATATCAAAACAAGAGTTTTTAATAAAAGTTATAAGATTTTAATTTAGCACAAAATGGTCTAAATTTGATATATTTAGGGGACACAATGGAGGCAGGAGGCGAGGGGACATTTTCTTAAATAAAAAGTGTGTCGTGTGTTACATTTTAAATCTAGTGCCACGCAGTCTTTGGACCGAGTTTACCTTGACTTGGAGGCTGGGGTACCTCGGGATTGTCACACCCGTACTTGTTCCTAACAAGCCCCTGAGGGTATATAAACACCCCACTTGCTCCCTGCCTGAATTGTATACCCTAACATATCAAATATATACCATTTTTCTCCCATTAAGCTCTTTTGTAAAAACTTTTTTTTTATATAGGTATTTAGCAGTTATTAAAATATTAATTTGTCATGATAAATGGATACAGTGTATATGGACTTTAAATATAACTAAAAAGAAGATAAGACTTAATGGTTATTGATAATTCAAAGGAATAAAAATAATTTCAGTTGATATTCATAATTTTTTAATAAAATATTTTTACTTGGTAGGAGATATCCTTACCTAAAAGTCGAAACTGTTCTTTAAACCAATGTTTTTATTTTTCTGACATGCCACAAATAATTTTTAAAATTAAATTTTATGTTATACTTTATATAATTTAAAAGATAAGGGTAGATTAACCTTTGAAAAGAGTCTGGTATGTAATTGTATACAAAACGAAGGTGTTCAAAGAAAACCTTTTTAATAAATAGAGGTCAGTAATGAAAAGCGAACACCAAGGCAGTGTCGGACTTGCATTTTACAGGACAGTAAAAAATGGCATGGTGGTAAAAAACATTTTACAAGTGGTAAAAATCGGTGTTAATTTTTAGAAGAAGGGTAGCAAATGTGGGCTAGGTCTTGTAATATGGGCTAGGTGGGTTTCTCAGCTATCCGATGCAGTTCTCTGCATCCGACTATCGCAAATCGTAAATGGCGAAGTTAAACTTCCACAGTAAAGATTCATTAATTAATTCATACATTCGTTGACGTTTGAGAATTTATTTTTATTTTCCGTCCTTTTCAGCAAGCCACAGAACTTTTTTAGGTAAGTTTATAAATTCCGTTACCTGATAGATAACAACGTTTTCAAAACCATTCCTGCAACAAATTAAATTAGTTTTCTTCTAATTACTGAGTTTTAGACATAACCTCTTTTGTTGTATACACCGAGTATTTTTGCAATATGGGCCATCCCTGTGTTTCTATTATGGGCTATATAGAACTATGTATTTAAGCCTAGAATTTTTCTAGGAGGCCAAGAAAAGATCAGCAACAGCCAAGAATAGAAGAAAATGGAACGAGGGCTATATGGAAAGCGCTATAATAGCGATGAGGCAGTACGAGATGGGTACCTTCGAAGCTTTAAAAATGTGTAATATACCACGTTCTATATTAGGAGTTATTTGATTTATTATTTCATTTTAGATATAACTTTTATAATTTTAACTTATTGCGACCAATAAGATTGATTGCCACTTCAAATCTAATATTTATTACATAATTTTGGGGGCAGCCCATATTTAGGGCCAATTTCAAATCGACACAAAAGTGCACCTTCTCACTATTTACGAAATAATTAATTTATTATTTGTTTTAATCAATATGAATTTATAACAGGTTGTGACTAATTAATATAGCTATCGTTGGGTACGTTTGGTATTGGAACTAAACTTTTATTTATTTTTTTACAAGAAAAAATAAAATGGGTAGCCCATATTTGCTTCCTTTCCTCTATTCTTTTAATACTAGGTTCCAGAATAACCTATTCTAAGAAAAAAAAGTTTTTTGTATAAACATGCATCTGAAAATGCTTAGTTTTGGAGTTATGGGCATTTGCCCGATAAAATGCATAACCAGTCCGGCGCCGTACCAAGGGATTTAAATTAACGCTCAAAATATATCGTATTTTGCATCAATAAATTTTGAGATAAGCCCCTTTGTAAGAAAGACGACGATATGTCTGCGTCAATGGGGAGTAAATATTTAATAAGTTTTCGTGATTCTCTTTGACTACTATAAAGTGGCGTAGCTAAGCTTAAATTGACCTTCTACTATAAAATCTATTAAAAGCAACATACAGGAATTTTAAATTAAAAACTGTTTCAGATTTTGATGTATTTATCCGTTTTTTTAAACCTTATAAGGTCAATATTTCGAAAAGATTTTTGTATGTGTCCGCCAGTGAGTTCGTTCGTCGGTCTGTCTCTCTACCTGTCTGTCTGTCCGGAATATTTGTGACCACGATAACTTAAGAACACTTCGATCATAGGTTGATTATCCAAAGTTCTAGGCTGGGATTGTTTTTGGTAAAAATCGGATTGGGGTAAGGGGTAAAAACAATTTTTTTCAAAAACATTTTTTTTTTCAATTTATTTTTCGTTTTACCAAATAATAAACTTAAAAAAAAAATGGGAAACTTTTAAAAAAATCAACCTTCCATAACTCTTTTGTTTTTAGGGGGATTACTTTTAAGAACAATAGAACAATCGGATTATTCGTTCTTGAGTTATCGTGTCTACAAAAACATGACATCAGACAGACAGACCGACGGCAGACGGACATTAAAAAAATGGTTATTTTTTCACGAAACCAATTTATATCAAAGATTTTTTTGTCTAGACGATTTTTGTTTTTTTTTTGTTTGAAAATTCGAAACTACCGTATATTATTTTAGCGCAGGCGCTGTCAATAATATAATAATCAAAACTTCAAAACTTATTTTGCACATTTTCCCAAGGAAGCAAGTTCGGTGGAACCATAATATTTTCAGTTTATAAGATTTGAAACCTTGCCATTCTAACATGACAAAAACATCAGACACTCACCTCAGTGGATAAGCTCTGGTTGGCGCCATTGGCGAGTAAATATTTGACAACATTATCGTGGTTTTCTTGCGCAGCCATATACAGCGGCGTGAAGCCATTCTGGCTTTGTACATTAACAGAGGCGCCATGTTGCACAAGAAGTTTGACAACCTCTTCCTGGCCGGCTAAAGAAGCAATATGCAAGGCAGTGTTGCCTTTTTTGGTCGCGGCGTCGACTATGGCACCGCGTTTTAAAAGCTCTTCTACTATGGCAACATGGCCGTCTTTTGAGGCGAGATGAAGAGCGTTGAGGCCATTCTGAAAAAAAAAAGAATATTATACAGCTTGTTTCAGAACTAGCGTACAGAAATTTGAGGGTATATTAAAAACACGAAAATATGAAAAAAAATTCAAAAATAAATCCATTTTCGTTCAATTCAAAAATAAGAACGCTTTAAGTGGACCAATACTGTTGCTGATGTTAAATTACCTTTAAAAGTTGAATTTGTAGCTATGGAAGCAAATTTAATTATTGCAGGTACATATTCTGTAGGCTGACATGGTGATTTATGTGACATTAATGTCAAAAAACGACCGCCTGATGGAGTGACCATATAAAAATTGAATATTTGATAGCCTCTGTCGGTTTTGTCAATATATAATAACCTAAAAAGATTATAAAGTTGAAAGTCTCAAACAATGCACGCGTCAACAATTAAAATGCAACCATAGTTACTAATAAGTAGGGAAAAACTAATTTGTAGGTAATTTAACATCAGCAACAGGATTGGTCAGATTAAATAGCTTCCTTTTCAATTAGTATTGAAGATGGATTTTTTTTTTAATTTCATATTTTCCAGAGGGTTTTATATTAATTTCTAATGGAAATTCTTGTAAATTTATGGAAATTATGAAAATTTATGAAAGTTCCTAGAAATGTATGAAAAATTATTTGTATTGATGAAAATTTATATAAGTAAAATTCATGGATACTCATGGCCATGCTTGAAAATTCATGGAAATTAATGAAAAAACATAAAAATTCACTTACCGCATTGCTAGTATTGATGTCTATGTTTGATTTTAAATGTTCTAAAACTTTTTCTAGTTGGCCGTTGCGCGCAGCGCGTAAAAAGGACGTATTTCCGTCAGACTGAAACAAAAGAAAAACATTATTAATTACACTATTTACAATTACAATAATACAACTACAATATTCAAAATAAATTCCACAAATACATTTTTAAATGATATGCTATATTTTACATGATTAAGTTGCACGCGGAAAAAACAATCTATTTGCCTAAAACAAAAAAAAATAGTAAAATCTGGCAAATCTATTTTTTTAGTTACTGTAACCAGAATTATATATGTATATGGCATCCAATATTTTGTTATAGAATGTTTTAAAAAATCGAGAAATATAAAAAAAGTGGGTATTAAAAAAAATGATCTGTCTGTCCGTCTGATTTTAAACCTAATAAATCTGGGACAGAGTATTTAATTTAAAAATATATTTCACTTAACGATTTGTATGTTGTATTACGAAATATAGTTTACATTGGTGTAGGAGGGGGCAAATGGGCCAAAACTAATATTTTTGGCAATTACTAGCTTATTATGGATAAAATTCTTACACAGTTAAATAGCTTTTTAAATTTTATATAAAACATTTTGAGTAATTTTTTTGGTAGCTCCATTATTTTTCGAAATATAGCGTTTTAAAAACATTTCCCTCCGTTTAGAAAGGGTATTTATTTAAGTTTGTTATAATGTATAAATATTATTCATTTTGATGTAGGTCAAACAATAAAATGTGCTATATTCATTTCTGTTTACAATTTAAATTTAGTTGCAGTAAATATAAATTAAATAATTTTAGTGGACTAAAAATACTTATTTTGTAATAATACTAGTCTTGAAGGTTTGTAATGCATCTAATTTTATATAATACAGTATATAATAGTTATATACTATACATATACGACGATTGGTATAATTTTATAGTGCACGGAGTCCGCCTACCAGTAGTGTCATCTCGTACTTTTTGAAATATGGCCGAGTGCAACTCGTATATTGAATATGGTTATTGTCATTATAACTAATTAAGTTTGAAATTTACATAAAAAAACAAATAGTTATATTCTCTGTTAACTTAATTAAGGATAATAACTTTTTAACCCATCGTTTTAAATTAATTTCAGTCTTCTATCTCTACTAATAAAGTGAAAAACTAATTTTGAAAGCGACCCCTACGTTCTATGCCACTGTGAGTCGGCAGCAAACGTGTTAAATCAAATAAAAAAAAATGTAAAAAATGCAAGACCTGTAAAGTTAGTCCTAGTTCTGACTTATTCGTCTAGTAAAGACTAATTAGGACAATTTTATTTAGAAAACATTGAAAAATTTTCACATAGGACAAACATCTTAGGCTAATTTTTAGGATTTGGGTTTTAGATAGGATATTTGTTTTTAGTAGGCACATGGGGCTAGTGTAAAGCAATACAATGGTGTGATTATCAACTTGTCTTAGCAGTACAGTATAAATTTTAGACGATTTTGGAAATTTGGAAACCAGCGCTTTTTTAGTTTGGACTTTTTCTCTACTCTTCTAGAACATATTTTGAAGAGTTTGTTTAATAATGCCGCAGAAATATTTTATTGTCTGTTTTGCGTGTCGTAGGTACCTAGATAAATACTTTTATTTACAGAAGTTAAATGTCAAAAGGTGAAACATTTTATTGCAAATCAATACTGAAGTTTATTTATGGAAAAACATAATTTGTTTTTCTCGATTTTCCTTTAATAGCTTAGGGAACGTTCAAGTATTACGTAACGCAAATTGTACCAAAATTCATACACTTCATACCTCGCGTTATTATAGATTATAGAGATTTCATATTTTGGCTACTCCCCCTAATAGGGGGGGTGTTAGGGGGGGTAGCCAAAATATAAAATCTCTACAGCCTTGAATAACGCGAGAACTGAGGTATGAAGTTACGTAATACTTGAACGTTCCCTTTTTCCGTTTTTCTCGATCAGCTCGTTTTTTTAAGATATAGCGCACAGTGGTTTTTTTGCCTATAGTTGTAGTAAAAAAAATAATTAAGTTCTAATTAATTTTTTTAAGGTGGATTGTTTTCCTATTAATAGGTTCGTAAGCCAAAAAAAAGAGGATTTAAAATATCTTTATTCGTTTGTTTTTTATAGGCTTATAAATTAAAAAACTTTGATTTTTTCGCATTTTTTCGTTTGGACTTTTTTCATGAAAATTTTATACAACAAAAAGTTCAAGAATCTTAGATTTTTTTATCGAAAATCTCGCAAGTCAAACAAAAATATCTGAATCCTTTGTAAAAATACATATTTTGTAATATAGGTACCCCTGTTATAGGGGTATAATACCCCTATAACAGGGGTATAATATTCCTAGTATTTTACCATTAAAATTTCTGGATTCATATTCTTCAGAGAAACTCGTTTTCTAAATAACTTCAGAACTAATGAGATAATGCACAAAAACTAAACTATGGACTAAACTGCAGATTTTGCACGTATGAGTTTAGTCAGAGATAGTCAAAGTTGTAGTCTCTGGTTTAGTATATATCTAGTAGGCGCAAGTGTAGGTCCTACACCTACATTGTAGGGTGGGTGTATACACTATTGTAGCGCAACTAATTGTGTTTACAAAGGAGATTATTTTTCAGAAAATTGTGCTTTGTAAATATAGATTTTCAACTACTAGCTTTATTTTCATCATTATTTATTTATTTTTTAATCCGTGAAGTTCATTTCTTTGACAAGAGTAATAATATTTCTTTCTTACCACCTAGTTAGTAGTCAGTGCTTATTTTCCACCCGTTACCATGACAGCGGTCAGCTGATCAGAAAACAAGATAACTTCAAGCACAAAACGTCAAATTAATAAAATTAATTTTAAGACATATTTTGGGTTTTTTGGATGTTTAGGTGTTAGGTCGTAGGAAAAAAACAACGAACTAATAACTCTTCTCTCTAGAACAGGCATTTCATTTGTAAAAACTGACAAAAACGTAGCCATCATATACATTAGTCTGTCTTACTCGCACAGCTTTGTTCTAACAGAGACAACAATAACAACTGGTAACTGTTATTGTTCAGGCCTGAATATACCTACTATTTGTTTACAAACAAACCGAGATGTTGGCGATACTTTATATTAACGGTATGCGTATTCTAGAGAGAAGAGTTATTAGTTCGTTGGAAAAAACGCACCTCGACGCAAAGCTATTTCAGTGAACTTCGAGTGCTTTTTTTACTCGGCTCCGCTATGTAAAAAAATAAGCACTGAAAACGGGGTTCGCGTACTCGGTGCGTAATATATTAATTAATATAAAAAAAAACTGAATTAAATTGAATTTGTGATCCACTTCTAACAGGTATATGTTATTAGAAATGTTAACTTTGTAAATGTATTAAGAAATTGTTTTCAAACAGTCCGGCAGTTTTTATATTTAACCGGTTTATTAAATGGAGCATGCATGTTTATATTATATGTAATTCAATAATTTATTGTATAAATATTCGAATTTTGTTATAATTTAAACATAATTGACCTAAATTAATGCATATGTAATGAACCATATAAAAATTTACACAGGATGAAATATATTTTAATTATTTTGTTTTGTCCTAATATATTTTTATAATTTTAAGCAAAATAAAGTCTTGTGTTAGTTAGAAATCATATTGCTTTTTTACGGTTCTTGATGCATCATATAAAAAACCCGCGAAAAAAATTCCTTGTCCTTTTCTATGGGTAAAATTTGTGTACACAGTAACTTAAAAATACTTTCCACTGAACCTTTTTGTATTTAAATGGTATCCGAAATTAGGCGTCTTTCCTATATATTTTTTGGGATGCATATAATTGAAGTAAATGAACTTTTGGACCGTGTCCGTGAAACACTTTTAATTAAACCTCACATTGCGAATTTTTGGCAGTTAATATATTTATTTCGTCTCGAAAGGTATATTTGGGTTTGGACTTTGTTTATTTTTTTATTCATTATTAAACCTAATTTAATTTCAATTAGTCAGTAAAGTATTTAATTTACAATTGTATTTAAATAAAATTAATTTAAAAATTTAGAAAAATAGGCAAACCATAGACTTGTTAGTTTAGTCAGGAAACAAATAAGTGCTACAGCAAGTACTGACACTAACAAATAAAACTGTCTTATTTGAATAGCAAGATGCTTTTTTGCGCTGTTGCCAACCCTTAAGTGTAACGATACAATATTTCAAACACACAATTGGCAAAAAGTAAGGTGATATGATTTGACAGTGAAGTGTCAAATGTGGTACGTTTTCTTGCATCAGTTTAAAAATGCTTCATTCTAATTGATTGGATCTTTTACAGAATATATCTATCAAACGAAATAACTGACAGTCGATAAAAAAGTCCGTGGAAAGGGAGGGGGCAGTGAGAATTCCCGCCGGGCCCGAAATGTTCAGAAAGGCCTGGCTGGGCTCGCAAATAATGGAAACTCGCCTTTCAAAATGTTTTAATAATTCTTTGATTGCGTTATATTACCATGTATGCAGGTATTTAAGAATTATTTAGTCCCCAGAGAATATAATTCTGCTTTTCAAAGCTGCAAAATAATTTGTCCACTTGTCATTCTGTTTGTATTTACTCACGACTACAAAATTATTACCAGACAGAATGACGAACATTGTTTGAAGTCCTAGTGCACTTGTTCTTAGCTACGAGGGTGCTTTCTGGGACAATAGGGTGGTTTCTAGTGCAGGAGGGTGCAAAGGCATACCTATTTAACGATACGTAACGGACGAAGGGTGATTTTGTATAATAGACACACTTTTACAACACAATTGTTAATTTTTTTTGCATACAAGGTAATTCAGAATATCCAAAAAACGTAATTTTAAAAATGGCTCTCTCAAAAATTATTTAAATTTGCTCTGGCTTTAACTTTGATGATTTCCGTAAAAAAATATCTGTTCTCGGTTTGTCTGTCTGTCTGTCTGTCAGTCTGTATTCAAATTTGGACTAAGGGTTACTCTTCCGAAGTTCTAGGCTGGATTGTTTTTGGTTAAAATCCGGGTGGGTAGGGGGATAAAAAGAGGTAGAAAGTATTTTTTTCAAAAAAAAAACAAAATTGAATCGATTACAAAAAATTTACTATTTAAACAAAATTTTAGGAAGATAATTTTAATCTTCAAATACAGGAAAGAAAATAATAAGGAAAATATTATCTAATAATTTTTTATGGTAATTCTATATCAAAAGGGACAGCCATTTAAAATATTTGATTGTGGAACCTCTTGTTTCAGATGTAGACCTTATTTTTTAACTATTTCTAATTTACCCTGTATAAATAAATATACCATAAAAAGAAATGATTCATATTGAATAATAATAGAACGATTTCGTGACTTTTCTATGGGAAAATGTGCTTATGTCCATGAAAAAGTGAAAATATAAGCTAATAGAAATAAATCAATAGGATTATGCCAATGTATTTTTGATAAATACAATTAATGACAAATACATTATGATATTTTTATCCTGTTATTGAAAACTAATTTTTCTTTCCTTTTCCTAAAGTTACTTTTTATCAGCCATTTATAATTAATAATCAAGCCGTGAAGATATGTAATGCTACGCATTCCATTATATACTATTCACAGTAAATGGTATATTGCATTTTCAAAAAAAATAAAAAAAACTACGTTTTTTTTTGTATTTTCACCTGAAGAATTATATTCCAAAAATAAAATTACAAAAAAGTTACACAGAAAACAGTTTTGAATAAAAAAATTAGTAAGGCCCCCCCGTTTCGCACACCCCTGGTTAAATAACTACATGAAAATAACATACTAAGATGGCCCTTATTAAGATTAGTTCACGTAAAAAATCTCGTTGCTATATTTCAAAGGGTTCCTGAGTTATTAAATAAAAAACGAAATTTTTAGCCACTTTCAAAGGGCTTAGCTCCCTTACGACGCATTTTTAGACATATTGGAACTTTTTGTCATATTTTCTCCTCTCCTTAAATTTCAAATACATCGTCTACCAAGGGACAAAACTGTCTGTTTTAGTCCCGTTGCATGAGTGTTTTCTGAGCGAGCCAGGGAAGAAAGAAGAAGAAGAAATGTCAGGGACTAAAACAGCCACGGTTAGTCCTGAGGTATATACACTATTTTTTGCACGACCACACATAATTTAGGTAGGTAGATAAAATCAAAATTAAAAACCATCCATCTAAAATCGGGTGTTTTATTTTCGTCACTTAATCAAGATACCTGTGAATCGTGAAAAGTCAGTTTCACGGCCATAGCGATTTCAATTGTTTTTTAATATGATTGACACAAACGTCATTTCGAATTAATTTAAACAAATAAATTCGTTTGAATCACTTAATAATATTTATTAAAAAAAGTCACCAAAAGTACCAGTAAAGCACATAGTATTATAATATTTTAATATTATCAAGGTTGCCGTGATTTATTTTCCCTAGGGGAAAAAACGGCAAGTCTAGCCCCTCAAATGAAAGCGGAAAATTAAGTTTTAGTCTTGGTCGTGCAAAAAAAATATTACACTGAAATTTACTTAAAAATAGAAAAAAGTACTGAAACCAGTCTTAAAACTGATAACTTTAGATTATTAGATAAAAACAATCTTATTTCTCTCGATAAATAAAGAAGAACTCACCATTCGTAAAAATTTTAGACACAAAGACATTATAGTTTACCACACAGCATAATTATTTTATATGAAACCATCTAATCATAAAAGTACAACAGGTAGCATAAGTCAATTATTTAAAGTTAAGTTAGACATGATTTTACACTAATTTTAATCAAAAATATCACAACATTAATTTTTTAAAAGTGTTTTTGGTACGTTATCAATAAAATCGTATGTAAATACGATTATAAAAATTAAGACATCGTTAAATATAAAAAAATACACGTATTTTTTCCGGATTTTGTTTTATTGAGAAACATTTTTGCCAAAAATAATGTGCAAAATCGCACCCGGCAATAACGTGTAATGAAAAGGTGGAAAGAACTACCACGCGTTTGACGCCGACGCCTTGTGACGTCACATTTCGGTCAATACTGTCGTCGCGACGGCGCTTTTAGGATCAGTCTATCCGACTGCCCTTTTAACCAATGACAGAATGGAGATTCTAGGAAGGACTGTTGCACATCTTTCCGCTATTTTTAAATATTTTTTAATTGGAAAGGACTGAGATTTAGTGAAAGATTTAGACTGACTATGTAGAATATAAAGCTCCGTTAGGTTAAAGTTTTTTTCACTAAAGGAGCTATTTTGCTTTCCTTTGCTACGCTATGCTATGCTACGCATCTCGGGATATAACTTGCTCGACTATAAAAAAGTATTTTCAACCTTGGTATATAGTTACTATTAACAAACCCTAAGTTTTAAACTATAAGTTAGTAGGTTAGTTAATAACAAAGTTTTACAGAGAAGGTAATAATCCTACAGAAACCAAAAGTTTCTAAACTTTAGTTACCTACCTTGAAAAAGTTTAAAACTAGAAGTAAATTTTAATTATTATGAGCAGAAATTTTTTGTTATACCAAAAGAAATAAGTTTTTAATAATATCATAATATAATTTATATTTAATGTGATTCTACAAAATCAGTTTGCGATTAAACTGAAATGAACCAATCACAAATTTCAATCAAAAAAACATATAAATTAAATATTTTGTCGTTTACAAAATTACAGAAATAAAGAAGTTATTTCTATGTGATTTAATATATCATTAACCCATTTTCTGCGACCCAAAAGGGAGGTTTTTTTTAGGTATCAATATCTGCCCTGTTTGGGAGTTCTACAGTTATAATGCAAAGCTTAAAATCCAGCGTTGGACTAAGGGGGGCGGTCAGTGGAGATAACAACTCGAAAAGCAGGTTATCGCCCCTGGCCGCACTCAGTTTACTTTTTTGAGCTCGTATAACCCATCTCTAATAAAAACCGGGATTTACTCAAAATCTACGCGGTAGAAAGTTTTTTAAATTGAAAATTCGGTTTCAGCACACAAAAATACTTAAGGCATAATAGGTTTAGTTCTTGGAGAAGATTTTTGTTTTTGTAGACCAGTGTTATTGAGTGAACCAACCTTTAGTATTCTGATAAAATTAATTACATATTATTTTTACCATACATTGTAAAAATTGCGTCTGCAATGTAATTACTGGATATTTTTACCATAATTGAAATTGAAATGGTAAATTTTCAATTCTACAGTAAATTTACACCCCATGCGCAGTGTAGTCATAAAATAAATTATATGCGCAGTACAGGAATTATTTTTCTCGTTAGTTTAATTTTTTTTTTTTTTTTCATAAACTAAACTTAAATGTGATTAAATTGCTCTTCGTTAAATTAAATTGGTTCATTTTTTTCTGTGTAAGTACATATTTGAAGAATTAGGTAATATTAACATTTAAATTTTAAAAATTCTAATGTTAAGGTATTTCTCGTTCAAGTTGAGAAATTAAGCCAAACTTAATTTATTTGGCAGCAGTCCAACTATGTCAATTTTTTGGTTTTATTTTACTTGTTTTAAGATAATACTTTTTTTGAAACATTTATAAAAATATTTGTTTTATCTCCACTTTAATAGTTATTTATAATACAAGGGCGAAAAGTTAAATTTTTCGATTGAGTAGGTTTTTAGGAGCCGAGGGCCGGCCGATAGGGCCCGCCCGAGGGTAATAAACCTACAAAATCGAAATTTTACTTTTTGCCCATGAATTATACAATATTTTTTATTCGATTGTTACTAATTATAATAAATTATTAAAATATACTTAATTTTAAAGTCCAAAAAATATTTCTTTTTACTGTCTTATTACTTATCTAGTTATCCATGACAAACTGCTGTCCAATCAAATCGCTACAAAAACAATTGGATCATTTCTTTTGATTGCGGTTTCATTTTTAAATTAAAAAAGCTATAGCTTGGTGATTAATTTCTGTTAAAATGTGTATGTTGGGAAATAATACTTGTAAAACCGTTCTATGAATATTATAAACATTGAAAGTGATTTTACAATTGAAATTTTGTGTTTTTAATTTATTTTAGTGGGTGAAAAAGATTAATCAGTTGACATATATTTTGAGGTTATGTTATGGAATTTTTTTTATTTTGTACGAATAACTGTATCTGGTCAAAAAGAACGGTTAGTTCAAGACCAAAAGTGACCAAAAGGTCACATTTCTTTATAAATATTACAGTAAAGGTAAAGCATCTTTTAAAATTTTTAAAAATAACAAGTTTTAGTTAGCGAGCAAAAAAAACTTTTTGGCCCTAGGGCCACAAAGTTCAACTTCTCGCCGGTAAAACATGAACAAAAAGTGTCGCTTTTAGAATCATTCGAATAAAAAATATTTTTTGTAATGGACCTGGCAGCTGAAAATTAATTAAACTTAAAACAAATTTTTTAAATAGCATCAAAATCAGGAATTGAGTATACAATGTATATTACATATACACTTATAAATTGTATAATTTTTTAGGGTACCGTACCACAAAAACGAAATACAACCCTTATAGGATCATTTGATTGTTCTTCCCACAGCAGCAGACAACTATCTAACAAATGTATAACAAAAATTTTTTGAAAAAAAAATCATGTTTACATCAATTACACTTTTAAGAAGTGCGACCAAAAGGGTCAAAAAATGGCAAAAACCATAGTTTTTATCGATAACTTGCTTACCAATTATCCAATAAAAAAACAAAAGCTCAAATAATTCCCTACAAAAAACTTTATATGCATTTTTGAGCTAAGACTAGAAATCTTAAAGATACAGTCAAAAAAAAAACTACACTGATAGAAAAATCTAAAAATAGTAAAACCAAACATTGTTGTAACATGGGGTATATAATATCATTTTTACGATTATTCTAAAACAAAATAAAAATAAATAAATAAATCAAAAACTGCACTCGTTTGTAAATACCGAACAGGTTTACTTTTTTGTTGTTGTATTCTATGAAATATATAGTGGTTGGCGAATATTCAACGATTTATTGTTGTATATTATAACCTAATTAAGCTATTATTCTATCAGTGTAGATACGGAACCGTCAAAACACAAGCGGCTTGAGACAATTTTGTTAGATAATTTGAGCATATTTAAAAAAAAATTAATTTATTTTTATTTATTTTTTCTTTTTGTCAAAATTCCCTGTATTTCCCCAAGCTACACTTTATGTATTTGGCAGTGGCCCAACTATGTCAATTTTTTCGTTTTATGATAATACTTTTATGAAATATAAAAATATTTGTTTTATCTGCACGCTATTTTAGTTTTACATAAATAATTCTGAAAAGCATCGATAAACTGAAGGCCAAAAAATTTGGCTAAAAAATTCTCGGAAAATGTTGTTTTGCAATTCTATTGAAAAGTAGTTTTCTGGTCACCATTATTATTTCATTGTTTTCTCCCGGTTGTATTTTATATATCTTAAAGTACATTCAAATTAGGCTATTTTCAAATTGCTAAGCTCCAGATCCGGTTCCTTTGGGTGCTAGAAGCCCCAAAAGCTATGGCAATGAGCAGAAAAATCTGTTTATAACTTGCCGAGTCATATACTTTACATTTGTTACATTCATATTAAACTTTTTTTATAGTTATACACAATAATTTGGGGGCCAAGGGGTGAGAACAGTCTTTAAAAATTGCCATATGTGATAGTTAATGTTTTAAAGAAATGAGAATTTATGAAATGAAGTTTTGATTAAATGAAAATTCTTTGACTTTTAAGTATTGACATGTGTCAAATAAACTTTTTTAAATCTTTTTTTGTCCCTTGGTCTGCTGAATAATTATGTAAAACTATGAAAATAGACTAATCTAAAGGTAATAAATGTAATTTGTTTGACTCGGTATGTTAATTTGAATGTTTACGTGTTTGTTTACGTGTTTGTTTAACCTCGTACTATTCTACTTAATTAAGCATCCCCTAAGTCCAGGACTTGTGTGGGCTAGTAGTAGAGGGAACCGGCTTATACTGACTTTCGAACCAGTTTCTAGGAAGTGTCCGTTTCACTTATCGCCTTCGCCAAATTTCAATTATTAATTAACTGAAAAAGGCAAATCGGCGCCAGTGAGAATCGAACTCACGATAGTAGACTTGCTATGCATACGCGCTAGCCACTACGCTATGCCTCCCATGTACTTTAAGACATATATAAACACAGCCGGGATTAAATAATTAAATAAAAATGGTCACCAGCTCTTAGATTATAAAATAAGTACTAAAATTTAATAAATTAGCTTTTTACATAATATTATTACAATTTTATTTTGCTAAGATTAACTGTGTTTTTCAATAACATGTTAACCCACATTGTGAATTTCAAAATGTGAAATAAATAATTGCAGCAATTGATTATTTTTAAGTTTTTTAGCCCACACGTTTGATATTATGTATATTAAAATAAAAGTTTTATTATAGAAGTTTTTGGCGAACGTGTTTAAGATTAACAAAAGAGTTTTATGGGCTTTAAAATTATGTATCCCATATCGATCAGTTGTTACTTTGTCTAGTGTTTTGGTGGTTAGCCGTTTGGATTTCTGGTAGTTTTCGCCTAAAACCCCAAACCAACCAACCACCAAAACACACTAGCGCACAAACAAGATAAAGCAACACCCGATCGAGTGACCCTAATAACTCCCCTTTCCCGGCCTCGATTGTGTCCCCAGGACATATCAAATATATACCAAAAAATAACTTAGGTTATGTTATTTACGTGTTTTAAATTTTAAGTTGATATCTTAAGCCGTTCAAAAGTTAAAAGGGGCGCACTGTATAATAAACGTTTAATAATTATTATAATCGGACACTTTATTAAAAAATATATTTGGTGTTGCTTGGGATGTTTTACAAATTTTAGGTGAAATTATTATATTTATTATTCCATCAATCTAATTTCTAATCATCGTACAGAGTGATATTGGTAGACTGACAGTTTCGGGCTGCTGGCCCTCTTCAGTACCAAGAGTCAACTCTGCACGCTGATTAAGATTATTATTCTTAAAACATTATTAACTTGTAAAAAAACCAATTTATAAAAATTTGAGGTCGTTACCAGTTTTTAATTAACTTGTACACTGAAAAAAACGACGTTCTTGGCTGAAAGTAGTCAACACTCTTGGCAGTTATTCTTTTAGCTTAAAAGATGTGTATCTTCAAACAAAAGTATATATCTGGTCCCAAGAAAAATGTCACTTTTGAAATATTTTTAAAGTTCTCTTGGACTTGGCGCATTTGAGGTAAAAACCATTTATCTTGTTTTAAGATTGTTAAAAAGTAAATAATTTTAAAAACTTTGTCCCAAGAATTTTTCTTTTGAGACAAGACCACTTGCATTTCACACAAGATCAAAGAATTTTAAGTTAAAGAATCAGAAAGATCTTGGCAAGTGAATTTTAAGAGAAGGCGCTTTTGGACGTATTCAAGAGTGCGAAGCATTTGGCCTATTTTCATATGCCATTACCGCAAAGGATCCTTTTTTTCAGTGTAGTAACACTTGGGTAATTTAATTAATTTTAAACTATAGTTAATATATCAGTTAAATTCTATTTTAACCAGGAATGTGAGTTCCTTCTTCTATAAATAAATCAAAAACGGCAAATTAAAATTGAAATCAATTTAGCATGGCAAATAAAATGCAGTTTATAGCATTTTCACACGATCAAGAACATTTTACAATCCATATACTGCGGGAACGCAAATTATGGATACCAGAATATTTTTAAAAAACTAAAAATTCCAAATTTACTAGATCTTATTTTATCAAAATTTTATTTTTGCTATAAAACATAATACAGACACACATAAAAAATATGTGCCAGAGACTAGACCAACGCATTTTTATATTTTCGGGGTCGCTGAAACCAAATCTGATCTCAGATTTGCTCCATCAGTTCACAATTTTTTTCTACACTTAAAAACATGAATTTAAGGAATTTTCGCACCCTTTTTTTAGGTGTATAAAAAAATTCTGGCACATGATTTGATTTTTTTTTTTTTTTGGTTGGCTGTGCACAGCCACCCAAAAAAAATTCATGTGCCAGAGACTAGGCCAATTTCAAATTTACTACATCTTATTTTATCAAAATTTTATTTTTGCTAAAAAACATAATATAGACACACAAAAAAATATGTGCCAGAGACTAGTTCAACGCATTTTTATATTTTCGAGATAACTGAAACCGAATCTGAACACAGAATTGCTCCATCATGTTGAATTTTTTTTATAAACTTAAAAAAAGGCTGCAAAATTCCTTAAATTCAGATGTTTTTAAGTGTAGAAAAAAATTGTGGCCTGATGGAGCAAATCTGAGGTCAGATTCGGTTTCAGAGACATCGAAAATATAAAAAGGCGTTGGTCTAGTCTTTGGCACATGAATTTTTTATTGGTGTCTGTGGACTATAACTAGATTATCTTAAAAATAAATTAAACTTAAAAAAAAGTTTTATTCAAACTTAAATATAAGCAGTCCAACTTTAATTGTATATAATTTACGTTATATTTTTTTGAATTTAATTCTGTTTTTTTCTTAATAAATATACCTGTTTTTAAAAAACTGTAGTCGTGAACATAATTATTTGAAAAAAAAAGTAAAAACTCGTTTTTCTTTTTTTCATTACTAGGATTAAAATTCGTGACATGTATCATTAAGTCTCTATAATTAGCTTTATTATTAGACACCCTAAAAACTTTTTGTTTCCATAGTTATAATAATGTTAAATTAACACCAGAAAATAAAGTCCAAATGAAAACATAAGTAAAATATTTTCCTTTTAGGAGTTTTGTGCGTATTTAAAATACATATATTCATCTATAATAGTTAATATATCTTAGTTTTATTTAATTTAAAAGTAAAATATTGCTAGAAATTTTAAAATTTACATAATTACATATGTAAAACAAAAAATAATGTTGGGGCAATCAAATCAATAGTTAAATATGTAAAATCTATTTTCTGGTTACTGCCAAAACTTGGATATGATAATCATAACAATATGTTGCTCTTACCAGATTCCTGGTTGCAGCAACCAGAAAAATAGTTGTTCCTGATTAATCTGGTTAACTTAACCTGATTATTTTTCAGTGTAAATAATTACAAGCCACACAAAAAGATAAAAAGTTCCGAATTTTTTAATAAATCTTTGTACACTGATAAAACAGTTTATTTTTGTGTAAAAAATATTTGGTTGGATACGGCCAATTGAATTATTTTTTGGTTTGGTTGGGGCAATCAAATCAATAGTTAAATATGTAAAATCTATTTTCTGGTTACTGCCAAAACTTGGATATGATAATCATAACAATATGTTGCTCTTACCAGATTCCTGGTTGCAGCAACCAGAAAAATAGTTGTTCCTGATTAATCTGGTTAACTTAACCTGATTATTTTTTAGTGTAAATAATTACAAGCCACACAAAAAGATAAAAAGTTCCGAATTTTTTAATAAATCTTTGTACACTGATAAAACAGTTTATTTTTGTGTAAAAAATATTTGGTTGGATACGCCCAATTGAATTATTTTTTGGTTTTGGTCGTAATTAAGGTACATTTCAAATAATATAACTCATACCGGGTGAGTTTTATTTATGTCCATCCCAAAATTAAGAATAATCTTCATTCGATAAAAACGAAACTTGGGTGATTTTTATAATTTAATATTGGTTATAAAATGGCGGATTTAATTTTTTTGTATAAAAAACGAAATTTGATTTGATAAAATTGGCCCGATAACCCAAAAACTCCTCTTTCTATACTACTCACGAGTAAATACTCCATTATATAATCCAGTTATATTGCAAATCGTCCACTAAAGGCTCTAGTTGTCTAACTCCAAATTTTTCAAAAATGAGATTTTTATCAAATTTGCTTCATTATCTGATTACCAACATACTTCAAAAAAAAAAGTTGCATTAAACCAATATCAGCCTCAAAAAATGCAAAAATGTAAATATTTTAAGTCGCTAGGTGTCTAACTCCATCATATGATTGTGAGAAAACAATTAAATGAGAACTGTCACTAATGTCAAACTATTTCTCGACAACAGGGGATCCCGTTTCAAATATTTGTTAATTTACTGTTTGATGATAATTATAATTATTGCCATTAATAATGTATATATATTATGCCTACCTAGTAGTAATATTATATATTAAATATAAAAATATAAATTTTTTGTAATAATATTACGCGATATAATACGATAGGTATCCTCTTTTATCTTCCCTTGGAGTTAGACCATTAGTGAATTTAGATTTTGTGGTTAAAATTTAATTTTCAAATAATTTATATAAAATAGATAACAATGAAAAGTTTTAAATACATTAACACATTTCAAACATTTTTACCTGTGAACAAGCTAGTTTTAAAGTTCTAAATTGCTATAATTAAGTTTTAAATCGTTTTTTACGTCTCCTGAAAAATTTGACGTTTTGGAGTTAGACCGTTAGAGCCTTTAGATGACGAAATATGTTTAGGAATAAATAAATATGTTTAGATATAACTATATATAACTTATAGTATGCTTTAAATCATATGGTTGTTGACAAAAAACTACCGCAGTATAGATTTTTGTAGAGCGTAACAGTTACTACAAATGAACAATAAATGCCTGCAGAACTATTTTTGTTTCAAGAACGATCAATTTTAACAAAAATTTAACTATTTGTTAACTATTAGTATCTAAATTATATTAATAATGATTATTTTTTAATAAAAAAATTGTAATAAAAAAAAATCGCATACCTGTCCATTTTCTGTAACCATTTTTGGTCCCAATCCCACTTGAATACCTATCTACCACAATTTTCTACAGTTTTGAGCAAAGTTAGTTGGTTAAAAGTTTAACAAAAGTCATAGTTGGCCTTATGACCAAGTATTCACCACTGACTAGATCCTGTGATCCTGTGGCACAGAGCAGCCCCAATATCGAGCGCAGGAAAGTAAGTTTTGATAACGTCTGGCTTGTTACTACCCTTGTTTTCCTGCTGACTCTATCGCAGGATAGAGCCAGAGGTCCTGGCAGGGTTGCCAAATAGGGCAAAGTTTCCCTGAATTACAATGGGAGTTAGAGAAGTTTTGTATAAAGCATTTAAGTTTATTGTTTGAAGTATTGGAGCGGAATGGAATGAATTGTTCTTTATAAAACAGACCCGGATTAATATTTTTTGTTAATTTGTATACATACATCATTTTAAAGCTTTTTTTTACCATACCTATTATAATAATAATTATATTTTTATTTTTATTTTTTGAGGGTGCTTCATTTTTAACTTTTTTGCTAAAAAATGCGATTTTATTATTTTTTTTATATATTTATACCATATAAATTAAGTGAAAAGTATGATTTACGTTTACTTGTCATGTAATTAATGACTAAAAAATGATTTTTTTAAGAAACTGACTAAAATTCCCATTTTCAACCCCATCAAAAAATATAAAAAAACAAATACATGGTCAAAAACAAATACATATATTGAGAATTCCATGTCTTAAATTGATCTACCAGGCAAAAAAAATCCCCTGACTTGTGCCATTTTGACACGTACTTTTTACATATTTTCCAGGATTTGTGCGTGTTCTGAAGGGTTTACTTAACCTAGGTTTACATTATCATCAAAAGCAGCTACCCATTTTAAACGAAAACCTAAAAAGGCGAAAAAAAGGGAAATAAGTTTTTAGTAAAAGAAAATGAATAACTGGGCTGGCGGTCCGCCCAGTAAAAATGTCAAAGGTAAAACCAAAAAATTTAAATTATTCCAAAAATTTGGCAACCTTGCAAATAGCAGGAACATGCCGTAGACCCTAGCAGGACTTTTATTAACTATAAAGAAAAGGACGAAACGTGAAATTCATAATAAGTGACGAAACATGTTCATGAAACAGGTCAATTAAATTTTTTGGAACTAAAAATATCTTTGTAGATTCGGGTATTCCCTGAAAAAACGTTTAAAAAAAATATTTTTCGCATGATGGGAATATCATGTGAAAAATACCATAACAAAATTGTTTGTCAAATTTCAGCTAAAAAAATAAAATTAGGGTCTGCCCCACTTTATTTGGATATTGGAAAAAAAATAAAAATTATTTTTTATAAGGCACGATTTTTTTAATCATATTAATCTGGTATAACATATTGCGCAAAATACAAAAACTTAAATCTGCACCAAATTTGAGCTCGAACAAACGAAATAAAAGTAGACATAAAATATTAATGTTTTAATTTAAATTTCTTCAAAAATAGCACAAATTAGCCCCCTTCCATTTAAAAACTGAAAAAAAATCGTTTGTTTGAGATAAAATTTGGCACAAATATAAATTTTTGCATTTTGCATGACATGGTATACCGGGGTATATACCGCGGTATGGTATGGTATGGTTACAGATATTTAATTTAAAAAATTATGTCTAATAATTTTGAGCTAAAATTTGGTAAAAATTTTTTATGGCATTTTTCGAGACATAAAGGGGTTTTAAATTTTTCAAAAAAAAAACGTGTTTTTTAAAATACCCTAATGTGCCTAGGTGTAAATGGGGTGAGGCTTGTTTTGGTAAAAATTGACTTGACTAAAATAGGTGTAAAATTAATGACCCATCATGACCATGATGGGTGGTTATTAGTCCCGTGACAGGTTCAGGAATTTTTTCCTATGTGTATTGTTTTTATCCAATTTTTGAATATCATGTTATAGTTTTTGATGTTGTCTTTTAAGAGGTCTTTTCTTTATAATCCAGTCAAATAATAAATGTAACTTGCAATAAAATTACACGGGCTGATATTTTAAAGGGTAGTAGTGGTTGGTAACAGAACACTCCTGTTAGTTTTTCACCGGGTGCTTTGCTTAAGGGATGTCCGCTATCTTGAATTTACTTAATTTGGCTGAAAAATGAAAAAAAAAAACAATTTCACCTCCAACATGGTACTTTTAAATTAACTCGATTGTTATTAATATATTAAAAAAATGATCCGAACAAAAATTGTTGGAAATTTCCTCCTTAACAAAATTGGTTATATGCATTTTTATCATAAGATGCATATTAAACAACTCACCCCTAAAATTCAAGATAGCGGACACCCCTTACGCAAATCACCCGGTGAAAAACTAACAGTAGTGTTCTGTTACCATCCACCACTACCCCTTAAAATATCAGCACGTGTTCATTTATTGCAATTTAGATTTATTTTTTGACTAGACTATAAGGGATTTAGTGATTGTTTTTTGTTGACAGAGGTTTCAATTTTAACAACAAGGAAAAAATAAATATGGATCTATCTTTATAGATATGAAAGTTGGATTATTTGATTGGTTTTTATTTTAAAATTTGATTTATTAAAAAAAAACTTTACTCCATCCAATTCATTTTGTAGATATATTGGTAAGATTTTTCATCTTGGCATGGCACCAGGTTAGTATAAAAACTAAAAGTTAATTTATTACTAAAATTTCAAGAAAATAGGTCAATTTTTTATAATGTAAAGGATATTATCCTTTCATGGATTTCTGAAGGTCAATCTTATCCAATTTTATAGTTTCCAGATAGCGAATATGTTTAACAAAAGAAACGTTAATAATGGCTCTGTTTTCTGGAAAGTTAGGATTGATTACATAATTTACAAGAAATCGAAATGATAACAAATCTTTATTATAATTTTTTGGGGTCAAAGCACCGGGGTGGGGGAGGTGTTTGCAATAGAAAAACATAGGTACTTTAAAACTAAGCGATCGATATTTAATAGTCAAACTTTTCAACCGAAAAATCCTGCAAAATCACTGCTCATACAAAACTAAACACATATTGAAAATCACATAGTGAATATGATTATATATAGAATATTCATTGAATATCAGGTTTTAACAGACTACAAAGTAGAAAATTACACACAAAATAGTATCGTATCAGCGCAAAATCTCGATAGAATGATCGGAAAATTAAAATCAGTAATCCTTCAATAGAGAAAAAAATTTCTTTTCACAGTGAGTGAGTAGGATATCGTTTATCAGATAAATATCAGGGTAATCAATAACTGGCATGCCAAAATTTAAGAGGTGACTTTACATCGAAAAATATTAAATAAAGTTCCTATAAAGTTTGTTCCGAAAATGAGCCCTAAGGGAGCTACGGCTCTTTAAAATTGTACTAAAAATAAAGTTTTTAATTAATAACTCTGCTGCCCTTTAAACTAGAGCGACGAGCTTTTGCATGTATACTGCAATTAATATGGACAATAAGTTTATGTTAATTTATTTTTTTAATTTATCCAGACGCTTGTCTAGAAGGATAAAATATGTGAGGCTTAACACATTTTTGTCCCAAACTTTTTTATCTGTAGTTTTTTTGGATTTTTTGTAAAAAATATACATTTCTTGAGTAAAAATACATAAAAAATGTCATATAGTGTAACACTGTAGGAGCAACCGTTTTCAAAAAAAAATGCAATGAAGAGTAAATAACATTTTGTGACACCACATACTTTTTAAAAGGATATTACTCCTTTAATATTAAATTAAGGTGTTTTGGTGAAGAATACTTTTTTGTTCAGTTTTAAATAAAGAATCACCCTACAGCGTTAAAATTGGTGCTCTTATTTGTGCCCTATTCAATATATCATCTTCGAAGAGCCGTAGCTCCCTTAAGGCTCATTTCCGGGCCACCCTTTATATAAACTTTTTCATATTTTTGAATGTAGAATCACCTCTTAAATTTTGGCATGGCAGTTAATGATCACCCTGTATAAACAGAGTATAATATCGATAAAAATAATAAAATTAAACTTAACAGAATCTTTTCGAATCAGTTTGAACATTGCCTTAATAACAATATAACAGAATGTTACTAAGTTTACTTACAATTATTAAAATTTTATACTTGCTCTTATGGAAACTTCGAGCGGAAAAATCCACAAGCACTGGAAAAAAGGCAGCAACTAATCTGTAATTAGTTGACTAGCTGACTTTAGAGGACGGTTATTGTTATTTTATTTAGATTTGGAAGGATATAAGAAGGCTGCAGGGTTGAAGGAAGAAGGGAAAAATGATGGTGTCAAAATTTATGTGTTGAAAATGTTTGAAGATTTTTTTTACAATAAAAAAGATAAGCTCCTTATAGTGAATATCTATTTAAAATTCGTTTGTAGTTACAGTCCATTATCATGTAAAATACCTAAAATTAGGTCCGAGAACGACTATAAACTAAATAAATAAATAAATAAAAATAAATAAAATAGATCCTTATAGTACTATCTTTTATCTTTAAAGGTGGCTTTTCACGGAGCAATTTGTACGCAAGTTTGGTGCTATGCAAGTTTGTTGCCAGATAGCATGAGGACAGTTGCACATTCATTTGGACTTTTCACGGAGCAGGATGTAAGCAAGTTTGACGCTATATATTGCAAGTTAAACAGTCCTGTCAACCAGACAATTTTGACGTTTCTCTGCGTTTGTTGACAAAAACATAACTTAGCATAAATGCTAATAAAAAAGCAAATTCGCTTTATTAAGGACGTTTCTTAGTTAGACAGACCGACCTATTATTAATAATAATTATTATTAATATGTGCAGTTGCTACTACATTAGTAAAATGAAATCGATTTGGTAACTTTTTTCCAAGTTGGTACCACGAAAATAACTATAAATCTTGCGTGAAAATCGTCGAAAAATAGAACTTGTTCGAATAATTTGTTGGCTCGAAAATAGCATCAAAGTTGCCTGAAGGCATGCGCAGTGTCTGAATCATTCTTGCAACAAAATTGCATAGCACCAAACTTGCGTATGTAAAAATTGCTTCGTGAAAAGCCGCCTTAAGTGACAGTACTGTAAAAAAAAAGAAAAAACTAAGAAAATACGAATACTCAGAAAGTTAGTTACAAAAATAAAACATGTAAAATATTAAAACCTAAAGTTCAGATACACTGAGATAAATTTTTACATCCACGTGCATTACTTGCAGCTGCTGCTGATGTGAATTTACACTCGAAGCGTTAATATAAATGCGGTGTTTACAACGAACTAATAACTCTTCTCTCTAGAATAGGCATTTCATTTGTAAAAACTGACAAAAACGTAGCCAACATATACATTTGTCTGTCTTACTCGCACAGCTTTGTTCTAACAGAGACAACAATAACAGTTACTGGTAATTGTTATTGTTCAGGCCTGAATATACTTACATCATCATCAATAGTTTGTTTGGGTCTTTAAGAGACAGGCGCAGCCTATGGCTCATTTATCTAAAAAAATACTTGATCTGAATTGAAAGTTGGGGCAGTGAGTCTATGCTCACTGATGCGAGTTGCATCTGTCATAATTTAGGGGGGAGTGAGTCTCTGCTCACTGATGCGAGTTGCATCTGTCATTATTTGGCGCTGGGGAGTGGGTGGGAGGGGGATGGGGAGGGATGGGATAGGGAATATACTTACTATTTCGAACGAGATGTTGGCGATACTTTATATTAACGGTATGTGTATTCTAGAGAGAAGAGTTGTTAGTTCGTTGGGTGTGTATTATATTTTTACATCCAGTGTGTAAAGTTTACACCAACGCTTAAATATACTTTTTACCTAAAACCCTTCAATTTATTAAAACAAATAAAATAACCATTTTGTTATTTTTCTATTTATGAATAGTGTTTTATGGAAAAACTACGCAACAGAAAAATAAAACGTATATTCGTAATCAGCGCTACAAAAAGTACCAATATAAAATAGAAACAGAAAATATACACAAGTCTTAACAACTCAAAATTTGGAGGCCAGTATTACCGCCTAAATAAGTAAAATATTATAAAATATATGTTTTAAGGATATTGTATTAATCACACTTTTCAAATATTTACTTATAATCAACACTTATATTTCTTTGAAAAATCTAGTACACAGAAAATTATACGTACGCTCTTACAAACGTAAACAATTATAATGGTCGACAGCCACCAGACTCGATGAAGCAGGGTTTCTGGCTTCTAGAGTAATGTAACTATCTTAACGCCCGCGATTGGCTGGCTTGTACATCAGAACTGTGATTTTTACACTTCGGGTGTATTGTTGGTAAAGGTATGTTTATAAAAATACACTTTCTTGAGCTCTGAGTGTATTGTTGCAGAAGGTATGGATGTAAAAATACACACTAGAACAAAATCACCTCACGTATGTAGTGTCACATCAATGTTGATGTACATTTATATAAAGGTGTAAAATTTACAAATTTATAGAGTGTATTTTTTTACACCTTTTTAATGTGATTTTTTTCAGTGTACATCCAGGACCTGTAGTAGCGATATGGAAATAATGAACTAAAAAAAAGGTCTTTTATTACTTCAATTACAATTTTTAAGTATACTCATGAGGATTAGTATGTGTCACAACTTGAGATCTAATGACTCAATACAACATATTGCAGTTATTTTGTGATACCCTTTAGACATTTTTAAGCGAGCTGAACATGGCGTTCGAACCCCTAATGTGTTTAAATATTGATCCGAAGCAGAGAAAAAGCAAAGGGGATGGTAAGGCCAGATCCGGACTAGCCAAGTAGGTAACAGTTGTCTATCTATGCTTGACTAGAGGGGGAATTTGTATTACGTGTGGAAACAACAATGTGAAAAAAGTGGGTGTTAAAAAAATATCTACCTGTCTGTCTGTCTGTCGGTCTGTCTTTTGAACGGAATGTCCGATTTGAAAAGTTCTTTTACCAAACGGTTCAGGACCTTTTCTGTTTGCGTAACATAAAATATGGATAACATTGGCGTAGGGCAAGGGGGGCAAAATGGACAAAAACTATAATTTTTACGATATAGGGGGTCCAAAATGATTAAAATTTGCGTTACGTAATACTTAAACGTTCCCTAACATATTATATTGTTTTTAAACATTTTGGTTCGGGAAAAAGTAAATCAATTATTTGTTCCTCCAGAAAAATCGAGTCAATAGCTTTAGACCCCTTATGTAAGTTCTCTTTAAATTTATAACATATCAAATTTAAAGGATCCGGATCTGTGTTTCACGCGAATTTATATAGACACTGTTTTTACCATCCCTCTTGCACTTGTGTTGATAAATATATCATCAACCAGGTTGGTTATGAGGTTGATTCAACCTGTTTTATTATGACTATTATACTAGAGGGTTGAACAGGTATTCGTAGAGGAAATTTAATACGCTACAGTTTATATAGGTAGTGTACTTGTTAAATATTTGTTCAACTCTTTTGGGAAATGAAGTACGTTTTTGCAATATTTTCATTAAAACTGCAATATTCTAGAACGTACATAAAAGCTTCACTCATATTGCTTTTATTATAGTTTGTAACTTATATAACTATATTTTTGATAGAATCTATAATTTATTGGAGGCGTATATACAGCCTGTTCCAGAACTCGCTTACAGAAATTTGAGGGTATATTAAAAATCCTCTGGAAAATATGAAAAAAAATTCAAAAAAAATCCATCTTCAATACTAATTAAAAAGGAAGCTGTTTAATCTGACCAATCCTGTTGCTGATGTTAAATTACCTACAAATTAGTTTTTCCCTACTTATTAGTAAATATGGTTTGGACTTGCAATTGTTGACACGTGCATTGTTTGAGACTTTCAACTTTTGAATCAGGTCTTATAACGCTTTGACGGAAAAAAGAGAGCGCAATTGTTGACACGTGCATTGTTTGAGACTTTCAACTTTTGAATCAGGTCTTATAACGCTTTGACGGAAAAAAGAGAGCGCGCATGATTCCTCTCCCTTTCGTCGGAGAACTATAGCCGGTAATTAAATTGCAGGTTATCCGCACCGGAAACACTTTTTACAGTGTATTTGTTTATTAGTCAATATCGGTTAATTTAATCTCAATTTGAATAACATTAGAATAATTAACTGACCCTACGTTGGTTTAACATGCGTGTCTTTTAAAATTAAAATTTTTAAGGGTTTATACCCTTTTTTCAGTCTATTATTTAAATTAGGTAGGCCAGAAATTAAAGTTAAGCATTTGTATTTACTTTAAAATGAGCTTTTAAATTTAGAAAAAAAAATAAAGAACACCAAAAACATACTTGTATACTTGTAGCCTATTTCTCGAAAGCCACATTCGATAGCTATTTTAAGGCCAGATTCGGCTTCAGCATACAAAAATCTCCAAGAATCAGTTTAAATTATCAAATATTTAAGGTGACTTAATTTTTTGTTGTTTTTTTTTAACCAACTGCCGACATATCATCAGTTCTAATCAAATTAATTTTACACCTAGTACATAATAGTTATTTATGGTACTAGTGGGTAAAGTAAGATATTTCCCATGAGAAAATTAACCTGCGAATCGTCAGCCAAGCAGATTAATTTTCGAGAGGGCAATATCGGTTTACCCATGAGTGCCATACAAGGTTTTATCCAATAAATAGCTTAGGAATTCATATTTTTATTAAAAATTTTAATGACATTTACAATAAAATAATTTGACAAGTGACAGGTAAAATAAATAATTATCCACTCAATAAAGTAAAAGCCAAGCGTTGGTTATTATTGAGCTTATCTATTTAAAATAAAGCTGGTAATTGTCTTATTATCTGAATGTATTGGATAAATAAATAAATACATTTTTATTTCACAAATTATGACTGAGTATACAAATATCTATGTTTCCCATAAACAACCATCAACATGAAATTCGTCTTAAAATAACAAAAACTAATGTATACCTAATGGATTTAAAATTTAATATTCAGACAATGAATATGGTTCGATATTTATTAATATTAAAATAAAAAACAGCATCAAATTACGAAAAACTGATAATTTTGGTGTTTTGAGTTGTTTTTGAAAACCTAACGTAGTTAAAACAGGCTTTTGTCCTGATTTTTTAGGTAAGGCAGAATCAAAATTTTGTACCTCTGGTAAGTTCAACCCGCGCTGCCACCAGAACTTTGCCGTAAGTTTAAAAGTTTGCTAGGCTATGAGCCTTGTGCACTGGATGCAGCCGTACTAGATGGAAAAAAAGTTCACAATCACGTTGGAACAAGAATTTATTGTTTTTGTGGAGCAGTGTAATTAAATGCCTTAATTATGATTGTGTAAAAAAAAACGGGCCAATGTGTCAATATATTTCGTCTACCTTTCAATTTATTTTTCGATATTCAAAGAACTTTTTAAATAGAAATGAGTTGTTAACTAAAACATGATTTTGGAAAAACGCCAATTGGAAGTGAATGAGATATGCACTATTACTATTTTTATAATTTTGTAATCATTAAATTGTCATTAAATTTAAATTTTTATCCTGGAATGTTTCAAACATTGAATGGGATAATTTTAAAACGAAATCCCTATGCTATGCTCTTATAACTCATAAGTAAACCATGCTTTTACAGCTATCGAAAAAACTTTCGATTTTTATTCTAGACTTTAAATTTTTATTCTAGACTTTAAATTTTTATTCTTGACTTCAAATTTTATTTTTTGAACTTAAAATTTTATTCTGGACTTCCATTCTTTATTCTGGACATTAAATTTTTATATTGGATCGTTTCAAAAATTCAGTGGGATAATTTTAAAACGATATTCTTATTCTTTTTTATTCTGGACTTTAAATTTTTATGCTGGACTTTAAATTTTTATTCTGGACTTCAAATGTTTATTAACAGCCCAGATGTTTCAAAAATTTAATGGGGGTTATTCCATCAAATCGTGACATGTCTGGCTCCAAATAAAATACAGATTATTATTAGCTAGCTTAAGGCTTTCATAAGTCGATTCATCGATTCACCGACCGACAATTTTTTTGCTCGAAACTGATTTATACCGACAAGAAGTATCGTACCGAAATAAAACGGTATAAAACGAAAAAGTACGCAAAAAAAATTGAAATTTTTTGCACCAATAAAAGGCTTTTTCAAAATTTTGAAAACTTTAAAATAGGAAAGCAATACCTAGGACAAAAACCAAAAGTGTACCAGTGAAGTACACTCTCGGTGTTGCAATACATTGTCAAAATAGTCAGTTTATAATGCAATAAAATATAGGGACTTTTAATGTAACGTAAGCAACGAATTTCCTTGTAACGTAAGCAACATATATTTCATCTGTTAATACATAATTTAACAATTGTTAAAGATCTAAAAAAATAATAATACACGATAAATTTTTGTTCCAAGTCAAATAAATTAACGCATAATAAAGTAAGGTGCTTCGTAGTCGAGAGGTGTGCAAAGTCTGTGTGCAAAGTTTTGTAAGTTTTTCATTATTCTTAAAATATTAACAAAAACCTCGAATAACTCGACAATTTTCAATAAGCTTTCTGAGATTTTTCATAAATTTCGAAAATCTTATCGAAAAGCCCATAAGATTCTGATTCTGATTCTATTTGATTGGGGGACCTATCCGAACAGCTTAAGGCATCTGATTTGGCGAAGGCGACAGATAAAACAGCGATACCTCCTTAAAAACTGGTTCGAAAGTCAGTTAAAGCCGGTGGTTCCCTATACTAATAGCTCAAACAAGTTTTTCACTTAGGGAATGCTTAATAAAGTAGAATTGTAAATCTCGGAAATTATACAAACATCTTGGAAGTCCGTGTAAAAATATTTTGTAGTGATTAGTAGTACATAAAACAGAAAGATAAGTGTCTGAAGGACCCCACGTCCGTAATTAAGGGTTAAATAAAACAATTAGTAATTTTTTAAATTAAAACTTACCCCATCAAGTCCACAAACTGGAGATATTGTTCTGATTTTTATTTGATCCATCTTTTCTCAAACTTATTTTAATTAAAAAACTGGTAAAAAAGTACGAAAACTGTTAAACACTAACACCATAACATTAAATTGTATAACCAAACTATCTAAAGTGACAAAAATAATAAAATACGATAAATTTATGTTTCAAGTCAAATAAATTATTTACAAGAAATAAAGATTTTAGATAATTAAAAAAAAATAAAAAAAATTGGTTTGATGTGTAACAACTTACCACTCACCCAATTAAAAAAAAAAACATCCTGAATTACAGTTAAAACAAAAGGAAAAAACTTTTTACAGTATACTAAGGTTTCGGAGAACTAAGGTTTCGGAGAACTAAGGTTTCGGAGAAACCTTTTTCAAGAAAAATATTAAATAGGAAACTAAAGAAAATAGAAGATCAAAATTAAATTATTGAAAAATAAATGAACAAGAACTAACACTGTAACATAAAATTTTATAACCAAAATATCTAAATTTGTAACAAAAATAATAATACACGATAAATTTGTGTTTCAAGTCAAATAAATTAACGCATAATAAAATATGGTGCCAAGTTATGTAAGGAAATATTTACAAGAAATAAAGATTTTAGATATTTTTAGAACATATTTTGGACAATGTTGGGTTTGATGTTAAGCAGAAAAGAATAAATGCAGGTTTTTAAAATTGCCTAAATTATTTTACATTTTAAAGAAAAGAAAAAAGTTTTTCCAATAAACCCAATTTTGATAATATTTTTATAGCAGAGTGTATTAAATCCCGAGACGCGTAGCTTCGAGGGATTTGAGAATGCGAATCGTCTTCTCTATCGTTGTTTATATATTATTTTTTCACTACTATTTAGACATTTTTATTTCAATAAGAAAGTAAAATGTTTGTAACAACAGTTGGATCATAATTAACCGCGAAAAAACAAGTAGCCTTTGAAATCGCCATTTTTGAAAACAAATGAAAAAATGAAAAGTTGACAGTTCTAGAACGTAGCATTTTTAAATGTGCAAAAACATATGGGTAATTTGTTTATTTACTAATTAATGTGTTATATTCCATACAAATTAATTTATTTATTATATTTGCCATGCTCATTTTTTATCCAATGGCAAAATTTTGTTGAAATTTGTCCAACATAAATTATTTAGCAATGTCAGGTCTTTTGCAATTCCAGGAAAATCAATCATTTATAAAATTAACTCCTGATAAAGTTATTTTTTTTAAGGTATAGTTATTTTAAATTTGCCGCTAAATACTCCACAAAGTCCGATTTACACTGAAGCATGTGGCTTGTTTTGAATGTCAACATAACCAAAATTTATAATTTTTGTTTACTTTGTTTTTATGATGTTTTGATGAAAAAAAAAGAAAATTGATAAAGCTGTTGCTAAAAACACTTATGTATTCCTGTAGAAACAAAATTTGCTTAAAAAATCGCTTTTATTCCAATAATATAGAGCAATAAACCATTTGTTTTGTTCTTGTTAATGGCACGTCAACGTTTTCCGGTTGTGTAAATTGGGCCTAGACATTTCGCTTACGACGCATGCGTATCTTACGTTGCTATGGTAATTTCGAGATTGTTTACAAGCGGGAAAGTTTAAAATAACTATACCTTAAAAAAATAAACTTTTAGGAGAGAAAAAATGATTATTGTTCTAGATGCAGATATTTAATTTCTCAGATTAAAAGCATGACAAATAATGGTAAGTTCTAAAGCTAGTAGTGAAGAAAAAATATACACTATTAAATAGTGTATAAGGTTATATAGTGGGTTATGTAAAGTTTTTGGAGGTAAACTTGGCTGCCTCAACTGCTGTCTCAGGATTGTGACTTGAAAAGGCATTAGGGTTTGTATAAGTTTAAGCGTATATCGTGTTTTTTCCCTTTCATAATTTTACCATTATTTTTTAGCATTTTTGGATTTAGGATTTTATGAAACGTCAAAAATATGTAAAACAATTGGTGTTAAAAATTTTCGGTCATTATTTATCGTAGGATAAAAATTCTAGAAAGGGTAATCGTTTCACCTTGTTTGTTAAGTATTTTGACCCATAAAATCTACACTTATCCTCTATTTAGTCTATGAATGAGTCATTTTTACTAATTTATTTGAATTGATTTTATAAATTTAAAAAATTTCAAATAAAAATTGATTGATCAATGAGTAATAAAATGTATTTATTTGAATATCCATTAAATTAGTACAGATGTGTTTTATTTTCAGAATCAAGGTTTCTGATATACTATTTCAGACGAAAAAAATATACAGAGATTTTTTCAGCTAAAATTACAATTAAAATGCTAAAACTATGAGATAAAATCAAATTCAGGTATTTAAAATCATAATTTAAGGTAAATATAAGAAATTGAAAAAATTGAAATATTTAAAAAATTAAAATTTTTGACAGTTTTGACAAATTTAAAAAAAAAATTGTAAAAAAATAGAATTTAAAATTTTTAAAAAATTTGAAACAATATAATAATTAAATATAAAAACTAGTGTAGATGGTAAAAATATCAATAAATTAAATTTACATTCTTGATTGACGTTGACATTCTGTCATATTTTTTTAATGTAAATTTAATTTATTGATATTTTTACCATCTACACTAGGTTTTAATTATTATATTGTTTTAATAAATTTGCCCTGAAGAAGCCCCAACAGTAAGGGGCGAAACGTTGGCTTTGTAATTTTGAGTTTTTTCACCGTGTTCCTTAAAGCAAGATAAAATCAATATATAAAGAACAAGAAAAAGAATTTAAAATTGAAAAAAAAAAATAAAATATTAAAAAATTTAGAAAATTTAAGAATTTTAGATAAAATATTTGAAAGAAATTTTTTAAATTTTTTAAAACCCCAATTTACCGTTATACTAAATTTACTAGACAATATTAATAATTATTATAATATATTAGGGAACGTTCAAGTATTATGTAACGCTCCTAGGGGGGGTGGTGGTTATTTTGGAGTGTTACGCCCATGTTATTGGTATAGGAAAATAGCGTTACAGAGGGGGGTGGTGGGGGTCCAAAATGATCAACATTTGCGTTACGTAATACTTGAACGTTCCCTTATTTACTAAAAAAATCTCTTAGTGTAGGAAAACTCTTCTATTGTAAAGTGTAGTCGATTTATAAATATTACTAAATGGAATAGTTAGAGATTGTGCAATGTGTAAAAGCTTAAATTCTAAAAATATAATATTTTAAATATAAATATTTGAATTTAAAAATTCATGAAAGTGATCAGTTGGATTAAAACTTAAAAGAAAAAATTAATTGAGGACATGAGTGGTGTTATGTAACAAAATGTAACTATTAACTATAAATTGTTTTTAAATACGTTTTTAAATTCGATTTCAAAATCTGTTACTAAAGCATAAAAAATGAGTTTTTAACTATGCCTATTTATAGAAATTAATACAGAATAGATTTGCATAAAACCAACAAAGTAATAACTCTTCTCTCTAGAATAGGCATTTCATTTGTAAAAACTGAAAAAAACGTAGCCATCATATACATTTTTCTGTCTTACTCGCATAGCTTTGTTCTAACAGAGACAACAATAACAGTTACTGTTATTTGTTTACAAACAAACCGAGATGTTGGCAATACTTTATATTAACGCTATGCGTATTCTAGAGAGAAGAGTTGTTAGTTCGTTGCCTGGCCCGAGCACAGGAAGGTCTCCGGGCCTCCCAAAAGCAGACTTTAAAAAACAAAATTAAAATTAAGGGCATTTCGGCATTATTGCGCGTAAATTTTCTTCTAAACAGTTTTTTTTTGCTAAAAGCTGATTCGGATATTTTTTGTGGCGGTTCTCGCGTTGTTTTTAAGTGAATCCATGAAACCGGGAATTTTTTCTATATAAGTATTTTGCTATAGGCTGATCGATTTGAGAAATATTTTATTGTTATACGGGAACCCTTGTTAAAAACCCGTAAAAATTTTCATACATAGATTAACTAGCAGTTTTTTTTGCCTGTGTCTGAATCTCGATGTATTATACACTGAAAAAAATGACTTTCTTGGCTCAAAGTAGTCAACACTCTTGGCAGTTGTTCTTTTAGCTTAAAATATGTGTATCTTCAAACAAAAGTATTTATCTTGTCCCAAGAAAAGTGTTGCTTTTGAAATATTTTTAAAATTCTCTTGGACCTGGCGCATTTGAGGCAAAAACCATTTATCTTGTTTTAAGATTGTTAAAAATTTCACAATTTTAAATACTTTGGCCCAAGAATTTTTCTTTTGAGACAACACCATTTGCATTTCACACAAGATCAAAAAATTTTAAGTTAAAGAATCAAAAAGATCTTGGCAAGTGAATTATATTTTCATAAGAGAATGCGCTTTTGGACGTATTCAAGAGCGCGAAGCATTTGGCCTAATTTCATATGCTATTACCGCAAAGGATCCTTTTTTTCAGTGTATTAAACTTAATATAAAATATCTAGATAATGCCCTAATTAATGTCTTTGTATATATTTTTTTCTATACACTATTTACCTTTAAATTTAAATCATCATTCAAACTTATTTTGACTATTAGAATTTATAAAAATTACAGATTTACCGTCAAAGAGAAAATTCATTCTAGTTATTTGATATATTAAAAATTTTAATTTTAATTTAGAATATAAATAACTGGAATAATGCGATCAGGATAAGAACAATAAAATTCAATAAAAGGAATATGTTTTTACTTATTTATTTTATTTTTTTATTTTCATTTATTTATATATACTCATTAGGGTGTAAAAATAACTATAAATTTTGGTGCTTCACAACTAAATTACCACTCAATTTTTTTTTCAAAACACTAACCACCCAAAACCCCCTTATTAACACCCTATATTATCCATATTCGATCCTAGCTAAAATATACATATAAACAGACTTTAGTAAAAATTTGAAACCTTAGGGTTAAAAGGGTCGACCGTTACATAGTCCTCAGTTCGATCATAATACTTTCTCTTTAGGAAAAACCAAAAACAAAATTTTCTAACAAACATAAAATTTTGTAACATAACACCTTCCCATACTCATGTATTCTATTATATTCATTATACTAATTATTTTATTCAAATTAAAACAAATTTTGTAGTAAATACCCATATAGCACACCCAGGATATACTTTTGTTACTAAACGGGAAGTCGAGCCACTTCCGAACCCGTATATCCCATGAATATACTTCGTACATCGCAAATTTCCTTGGTGTGTCCCAGGGATATCCCGAAAGGAGATCCCCGGGACATCCCCTCGGGACGTCCCTGGGATTTAAAAAGCATATGTCGACATCCTTCTTAAATCTCATACCGTATATCCTTGGGATATACGGGCAGTATATCCTCAGGACGTACCTTTCGGGATATCTTTGGAATATACGACTAATGTCCCGGGATACGTGACATTAAAAGGGCATTGAGAAGATATCTGGGGGATATCGTGTGCTATATGTTTATATTCACTGTAATTCTACAGAGCGGTCCAAAAATCACCCCCCCCCCTCTAAACTTTTGAACCAGTTGAGATATCGACTTCAAATTTGTAACTTTTAAATAAGACAACTTAAACTATCTTTTAGCATATATTTAATACTTTTAGCTCTTAAAATGTGGGCAGGGGGGCATGGGTGCACATTTTTTTAAATGGAAAGGGGGGTCGTGTAATACATCATTTTAAAGCTTATAAAATTCTCCATTTAACTCCATATTTTTAAATTAAAAAAAAAAATGGGTTTAAAATGGGGTTGAAAATGGGTATTAATGTTAAAATTCCTCTAAAAAAAAACAAATAATTTTTAAAAAATGCCTAATTTCATCATAAAAAAATGTTAATTATACTTTTAAACTAATTTTAGTTGACATAAATAAAAATTTATAAAAAAAAACTTAAAAATCTAATGTTTTAGCACATTTTAAACTAACATTTTTAAAAAATTTAAAGATGTTAGTTTAAATAGAGAATTTTATAATCTTTAAAATGATGTATCACACGACCCCCCTTTCCATTAAAAAAAATGTCCCCCCATGCCCCCTGCCCACATTTTAAGAGCTGAAAATATCAAATATATGCTAAAAGATAGTTTATGTTGTCTTATTTAAGAGTTCTAAATTTAAAGTCGATATCAGAACTCGTTCAAAAGTTAAAGGGGGGGGCATTTGGACAGCACTGTATATGAGTAAGCTAATTATATTTTCAAAATGTAAACCAATTGATCAATCAGACTTTATTTTTAAACAAAACCTTTCCATTAAAATATTGAAACTGTGATCCGAAAATAAAAACGCACAAAACTCACTAAAATTTAACCCGTGTAAAAAATATGTTATTTAACTCCTTAAAACAAAAAAAAATCGAGAAAACCGACCGAGTTAATGTTGGACGCACTGAACGAAAACTGGCAAATTCTGAATATATTTTTAGCGCAGTTTCACATAATCTATTTTAGGATTCATGATGTGAATCTATCATTAAAACAAGCCGTGAAGATGTGTAATGCTACGCATTCCGTTATCAACTATTCACAGTAAATGGTATATTGCATTTTCCCCAATACTTGAATTTTTTTTATTCATAAAATATTGGATACCGCTTATCAAAAAGGAACCAAGCGACATTTTTAACGAAATTTTGTTAGGCATGGGAATATTTTCTTTAGGCTTAGCACAACCTATTCCCATACATAAGAAAATATCGTTAAAAATGTCGCTTGATTCCTATTAGATAAGCGGTATCCAATTATTCAAAAAAAAAACTTAAAAACTTCAACAATTTTTTTTATTTTCTTTTTGCGAAAAACAAAAAAATTTAAAAAAAAATATTGTTTTTTTTTGGGGGGGGGATTAATTTCAAAATTGGTAGAATTGATCCTTATAATCAAAGTAATTTTTCCTTAAAAGTTACTTTAATCGGAATTTTCTTTCAGCTTATTTTAATTTTTTTAAAAGTCCAAACCCCACATAACTTTTTTGTTTTTTGGGGGATTACCTTCAAACACAATAGGGATCTTCCTCTCATAGAACTTGATTTTTCCTAAAAATTTTAAGTCGATCGGATTATTCGTTCTTGAGTTATCATGTTAGCAAAAATCGTGACATCGGACGGACAGACGAACGGACGATCCCAAAAATACTTGATCACTAATTTTCGTAAGTAAAAAATTATTGAGTCCGCCATTTTGAATTTTAAATTTTTAACATAGAATTAGGTTTCAGCAACCCATTTTCTAACATATTGTGAGTAGGTATTGCGGCGGATGAGCCAACCCCTTTCACTTTTCGATTAGCCCACGCCCCCGACTTTAATAGCCCCCTTTTTAATAGCCCCCATAACAGAGCTGATTTAACAGGGCTGTTTTAACAGAGCTGTTTTAAAAGGGCTGTTTTAATAGAGCTGTTTTAACAGGGCTTTTTCTAATTAAGTTTATATCAGATCTGATCCAATCAAACTGATCTGATATAAACTGATTTAGAAACAGCCCTGTTAAAACAGCCCTGTTAAAACAGCCCTATTAAAATAGCTCTATTAAAACAGCCCTGTTAAAACAGCTCTATTAAAACAGCCCTGTTAAAACAGCTCTGTTATGGGGGCTATTAAAAAGGGGGCTATTAACGTAGGGGGCGTGGTCTAAATGAAAAGTGGAGGGGGTTGGCTCATCCGCCGCAATACCTACTATTGTGTAATCTGCCAAAATTCGAATTAATCTGTCAATTTTAACAAGTTTGAGATCATTTATCTCGAAAACGGTGAGTAGTAGAAAACTTTTTGTTCAGGCTAGTAACTAAACATTGGGTAGGTAGATTCAGAATCCGTTGACAGAGCCTAGGCATCTTGAAATGTGTCTTATTTTGTAGAGCTGTGTAATCTAGTGCTTGCGCGCGGTGAAGAGTATAATAATACAATGTGCAGAATCTGTTTGTAAGCACTTAGGTAATTTATTAATGGATTTTTTTACATTTTGAACAAATTAATTGACCTAGTTTACAAAATAATTACACTGAAAAACATTTTTCATTTATTGCTTTTCCATTTTGAAAATTTTCAAAATTTCGGAAAGCCTCGTATTCGTGCAAAAATTCGGACTTTGAATTTGGTGCTAACGAACTAGAAAATCTTTGTTCCAAATTTCAAGTCACTGGGTCAAAGCGTTTTTGAAATATCATAGTGTAAACTTATTTTACAAGCAACTTGCATCTTTTCCTCTTCTCTAGTCTATAGAGTCTATAGTATAGACGTTACTAATCTAGTTTTCTTAGGTTGTATAGAAGACGTAATACCAGGTGTCCCACCAGGTTCTTGACAAGCTATATCTCCGTTATTTGAAAAGATATAATTTTTTGCAAAAAACAGTGTTAAATGGGAGTATTTGGAGACCCTTTAAGAAATAAGATACTACTTATAATACATGGTTGAATTAAGAATAAAATTTACTTTCATATTCTTTGATAAAAATGGGGGTACTATTTGAGAAACAAAAGTTGGGGGTGGTTCCAAGGGGGTGGGTAAGCAAGGGGTGGTTTTGGATTCGAGAATAAAAACTTCAATAGCTCCCATTTAACGCTGTTTTTTGCAAAAAATTCTATCGTATTAAATAACGGAGATATAGCTTGTCAAGAACCTGGTGGGACACCCGGTATATTAAGGGAATGTAGAATCAATAGCGATAACATAATTTTTGAACAGTCCCTATACCTACTATGGAATTTGAAGTGTTAAAGCATTAAACGTCTTCACAGTTGCTTCTTTTGAAACTATATCTATTTATATTTAAACATCCAATATATCTAGTATCTCAGATTACTATATTTTACTACTATAATACTAACATACAAAACGTTGGATAGTGATACCCTTGTGCTTTAAACTCTAAGGGACACTTGCTGCAACGTTTAAACTATTATTATCTCGACTTAACTGAGTTAATGTTAAAAATTCGGCATTCTTATTGGTCGACCGTCCATTTAAACCACGTTTAAAGCTAAACCGACGTTGGTACAACTGTTCCTAAATAGCATATTACGCAACGACTTCGCGAATCTAGTTTTTATTGTAGGTAGGAGAGTGTATATTTTTTGACGAGGCAAAAGCCGAGTAAAAAAACTTGAGTACCTATATTAAAAAAAGTTTAGCGAAGAGTTGCGTTAGGGAATATAGTAAATAAATCATTGATAGTAAAAAAAAACGAAATTACTTTTCTCTAAAATAAACACTACGCTACGACCACGGATGGTCGTAAAAAAATTTAATATTTTCAAGTGAATTAATTTTTCGATAAATTTACTATTAAATTACAAGTATTTTTAGAAAAGTTCGGATTACAATTATAGATGCTTAATATAGAGTTGTATATAAACTGCAAAATAAACTATACATTTAAATATAGAAATATGCCTAACAACAATGTTTTTCAGTGAAATTACTATATATCGACAGTTCCATCAAACAAGGACATAACTAGCTCTACCGTTTTACTTTCGTAGCAAAAATAGTTTACATTACTCGAGAGGAAAGCTCGATTTTCCTTTCTCCACTGAGAGCGCTTATAATAAAATTGAGGTGGGGTAAGGATAAAGTTTAAACAAAATCCGTCTCGAATGAGCGAGAATACTTTCTCAAAAAGTTATATCCAGAAAAAATATTACAATTTGGGGATATAATTTTTTTTTGTTAATTCTATTTTACCTTTTAGGTGTTTTTTTAAATTTTGCTTCTATTGGGAATACTAAATAGTTTTTTACAGAAACAAGTTATTACCTTTTATGGAAATGGGAGTGGTCATGGAAAAAAATGATAATAACATTTGTTGTGTAATTTTATTTTACCTTTTAGGTGATTTTCAAATTTTTCTTCTATTTATCTATCTAATTTATGTAGTTTTATTTGACGTTTTATGTGGTTCATATATTTTTTTCTATTGGAAATAATTAAAAAAATACGACGAAAGCAAAAATTTAACCCCCCTTCCCACCAACCGATTTTGCTCAAATACGAACTTGTCCAAGAATAGAGATAATAGCTCAAAACGTTCTTAAGTTATAGTGGATACAGGCAGACGGACAGAGACAGACCGTCCGACCGACAGACAGGCATCATTTTTTTGCTTTTTTTTTTTTTTCTCGACGTTTCAGGAAAAAAATAGGATCATTTAAGCAAAAAATAAATAATTTTTTTTAGCAATACTTTCTTTTATGAGAAAGTAATAATCAAAAAAACGTTCTTATGACTATAGGAAAAAGTATTCTTTTTTTGACACGCCTATTACGCGTATACGTAAAGGTACCATAAACTTAAGGTACGTCAGTTTTCGATGGAGGTGTCGATACACTATAAAACTATTAATTGGTCAAAGAATGCAGTTAGGAATTTTATCAAACAAATAACTAATTTGAAATAAGTAGTAAAAAATGCACATAGTAGGTGTCGACTTGATCTAAACAATTAATGTCTATTAAAATGATCTCGAAAATGATTAAACATGACATAGTGGTTTATATTTATAAATTATGGTAATAGTATTTATCATATTGTTAAAAACGTGTCCAAACCAACGCATTGCGTGCATTATATTAATTATTGTACTATTCACAGCCCGTGAGCTTTACACAGAAAAAAAGGTTATCTTGGCAGAACATAATAAATTATCTTGGATTTATATTATCTTAAATCGAGGTAATAATCTTCTTTTAAGATCATGTATCCTCGGTTTAAGATTATCTGTGACTTTGGTTTCCTTTAATTATTCTCTTGGTAGAAAAATCCTTGTGTCAAGGATTTTTTCCTGACATTTAAAATAGTAACAGAGAATCAAAAGTTATTATCTTGACTCAAAGCCCCTGTTGTCTTACGGTAAAGAGTTTGCCGGCCTCACCCCACGTAGATATACAGTAGACTCGCCCGTTGTTATTGTTGGCTGGCAGACAATTTGCGTAGTAGTTCAAGATATGCGCGGGAGAGAAGTTAGGTTTGTTTTTTTTTGCCGTCAGTTGTCTTTAAAGGTGTATCATTGTTTTTATCTGCTTTAAAATGGACGAATTTGTATCTGTTACCCTCAAACGATGGGGATTTTCAAATTTACTTAAAAAAAAGTAAGTAAAGTAAGTAGCTTTAAATAATTTATACCTATAAGCGCCATTTTGCAATGGCGTTGCAACAAGTATTTCTTCAAAAACAAGTGCTTTTTCCTACGACCACCTATGAACCCAAATTTTACACGATTAACAGAGTTAGAAAGTATCATATTTCATACATGTGTGGGAAATTTTTTCAAAATATTTACCATTCTATTAACCCTGGAACCTGACTGTGGGGTCAATATGATCTTGAATCAAGAAAGTCATAATCTTAAAATCAAGATTATAATTCTCTTCATTCAAGATTATATTATCTTAAACCAAGACTTGGTGTAAGATAATATGATCTTGGATAAATATAATATGATCTTAAATCAAAATAATTACATACTTGGTTTAAGATAATATGATCTTAAATAAATGGTTTAAGTGGCTTTGATTTAAGGAAATGTCCTTAAATCTAGGACCTCAAATGCCAAGATCACGGCGGTCTTGATCCAAAACAGTCATGGCGTTGAATATATCAAAAGCCATGGCGGCCTTGGTTCAAGATCGTTTTGCTTTGATTCAAGGTATCCCTTTTTTTCTGTGTAGAATAGTATAATACGGTAGTCTCGAATTTTCCAAAATCGCCAAAAAACAACTTAGACAAAAATTCTTGGATACAAGTTTTTCATGAAATAATAAGTAAATTTAAAAATGTCTGTCTGTCCGTCCGCCCGTCCTATTAGAGATCCATCATGGATATCCAAAAAGAATTTTCTACAGTAAAAGATTCCCGATATAACTGTAATATTGGATTGAACAGAAATAAACAGGTGGTCAAAAATACTGTTAAATAATTGGTTGATAAAAACGATAAAAAATCAAATTAATTAATTTTAAAAATTCCACACTGTATAGAAAATCTATTTTCCAGTGCGATCCCTATGACGAGCAAAAAAAATAATTCAAGGTTGAATTTCTCATTCTCAAAGCCTTTGAGATTTGGGTAAATGGGAAAAGTTTCAGTAGAGATAAAGTTTAGTTAAAAAACATTTATACAGAATAGTCATTTTTCCTTGGTATCCTGGGCCTCAGTGATTGACGTTGAATGTTGGAGAGGCTATTATATGGATTTATTTTTTTCTTACGATGTTTTCTCATTTGTCTACTCATCGGTTTATAAAAAATAGTTTTAGGCAAAGTTTTCTGATAAATACTTTTTTTTAATTCTTTTTATATACTTTTTTCGTTGTGTGTAAGTGTACTTTTTTCTCCTTAGGTTTTATTTTTTTAATATGGTACTTTTATATATTCAACAAAATGAATAATAAAGGACCTGATATACTTCCCTGAGGAGCACCGTTAGTGTTAGAAAGAAAACATTGGCTTTACTCCTATATTTTTTAAATCGTGCACAATTTTTTAAATCTTATCGACCTCAAATTTAACCAAACCTTAAACCCTTTAAGGGGAAAGTAAAATGGACAAAAAAATATCGAATAAAATAAAACATGATATTCAAGGCCTATTTTTTTATTATTATTAAAATTAATTAAATTTGTCTGATTGACCGACTTCTAAAAAGGAGGCAATTTGACGCGACGTGTGACTTTGTTTTTTTTATGTTTGATCCAGCATAACTTTGGAACGGATGAACGGAATTTGATGAAACTTTTTGCATTCATGAGGTGGTCCCGTTTAATTTGACACTCGGAAAATGCCGGGTAAGCCGGATAATTAAGATAAATCTAATCATTTTAACGCAATTTCACTCAAAAACGACTTAATATGGTTCTAATACCAACCAAGTTTTTAGAGAAATATCGGATAACTTGTATAAGCCGGATAACTTGATTAAGGGTTCACCCCCCTATTAGGGGGGTTAGCCAAAATATGAAATCTCTAGAATCTATAATAACGCGAGAACCGGCGTATGAAATATATGAATTTTGGTTCAATTTGCGTTACGTAATAATTGAACGTAATTGGGTATTTTAATTTTCAAATTAAAGGAAAAAAGTATTATCTGCTGGCTGCATTGCGAGCATTTATTGTACTTTTTTCTTTTCTTAATAATTATAATTTTAAATTTTCCAATGTTTATATTATATACAGGGTGATCCATAACTGGCATGCCAAAATTTAAGAGGTGATTCTAGATCCAAAAATATAAAAAAAGTTCATATAAAGGTTGGTCCGGAAATGAGCCCCAAGGGATCTAGGGCCCTTTAAAATTGTAATAAAAATAAGGTTTTTAATTAATAACTCGGGTACCGTTTAAGCTAGAGCGGCGAGCTTTTGCATGTATACTAGTATTAATAAGGGCAATAAGTTTATGTTAATTTATTTTTTTAATTTATCCAGAGGCGCGCCCAGACCTACAAAATATATGAGGCTTAAAACATTTTTGCCCCAAACTTTTCTATGTGTATGTTTTTTGGATTTGTTGTAAAAAATATAGATTTCTAGAGTAAAAATACATATAAAATATCATATAGTGTAACACTGTAGGAGCAACCGTTATCAAAAAAAAAATGCAATTAAGAGGAAGTAACATTTTGTGCCACCAAAAACGTTACTGTTTAAAAGGTTATTACTCCTTTAATATTAAATTTAGGTGTTTTGGTGTATAATACTTTTTTGCTCAGTTTTAAATGAAGAATCACCCTGCAGCATTAAAATTTTATTGGTGCTTTTTCCCCATTCAATACGTCATCTTCGAAGGGCCGTAGCTCCCTTAGGGCTCATTTCCGGACCAACCTTTATAGAAATTTTTTTTCATATTTTTGGATGTAGAATCACCTCTTAAATTTCGGTACGCGAGTTCTGGAACAGGCTGTATATTGGCCATATAAGCGCAAACCACGCCTGTTGTGAAGGCCACAGGCGAATAGGACAGGTTTTTTTTTATTTAAATTTTTTTTTTATTGTGACATTTTTTTTCGCAGTTTTTTACATTTTTTCCAAACATTTTGTTTTAATTTTTTGGTAAAACAAAATATTTATTTATTTTATTATTTTTTACTTTTATTTTTTATTATTTTGGCTTGATATTTATATTACTTTTTTACTTTTCGCAGAAATGTTTTCTTACTGAATTTTATATTATATATTTTTTTAATTAGTCTATTTTAAATGAAAAGTTTTTTCAGTAACTGGTTTTTTTCTTTTTCTAATAATTTAATATTTTCTAACGTCTTATTGGCAAAATAAATGGCTATTCACGGAAAGAAATTAGTGGGCTCTGCGCTATACATTATAAGATATTTGGTAACAGTGGCAAATTATAGTGATTTAAGCTATAAATTATAAGGCACACAATAACTAATAATGTTAAAAATAAATTGGAAACGATTATATATATTACAGACACGATTATATTTATTACAGGCACTATTATAAATTTACAGAAATTTTATTATATTATAAAAATTATTAGCACGGACAATAATTAAATCTATTTAAGCTATAAATGCCATACTATTTGTTATATTTTATTATTCACTAAACAATTAAAGTATTTCATATACATTTTTACACTGACTGCCATAATTGTAAGAGAAAGCCTTGTATTTATATAATAAGCGATTATAATTTGCTTGGTATGTGTGTTATAGCGCTCCTAGCTATAATTTTTTTTTCCGTGTTGTGCCCATGTGAAGGTCGCAGATGAATAGAACAATATTACTTTTTTTTTCCAAAAATTATGATTTATTATTTTTTTTTTCTATCTTAACTAACATTTATTTAATATTTTATTCTCATATTATTACTTTTTTCATAATTTTGGCCAACTATTTTTTTATATTTTTTTCTGTAATTTTATTTTTAAATATTTATTTATTTTTTATTATTTTAGTTAAGGTTTTTCTCTTTTAGGAGAAATATTGCTATATTGGTAACAAAATTTGCTATTAATTTTTTTTATTTGTCTCTTTTCCTAAAAGTTTTCCTGTAATTCCGGAAATAGAAAAAGTATTAAAAATGTACCAGTTGGCTGCATTGCGACTAACATTTATTTTACTTTTTTCTTTTCCTAATAATTTAAAATTTTCTTACATCTTATTGGCCAAATAAATGCAAACCACGCCTGTTGTGAAGGTCACAGACGAATAGGATAATCAATGCGGTTTTCAGATCCTGAAATATACTGCTTAACAAAATAAGGAAACAAAAAGATAACAAGATAACAAGCCGTGAAGATATGTAATGCTACCCGTTCCATTATATATTATTCACAGTAAATGGTATATTGCATTTCCCAAATACTTTTTAAAAATAAATAATAGTATCCATTTTTTATAAACTGAAAAAATAAGGGATAAAATTTAATTTAGTTTAAAATTTTTTTGACGATTTTTACTTTTATTACATCGGCACTTAGTGCTACTAAGAGTGCCGATGTATTGAAATCTTCGCCGAAAAGTCAAAATCTTTGACATCATTTCACATTTCTCGACGTTTTGAACCATTCTGAGTCGAAATCAGTAAAAAAAATTTGCGTCCGTCTGTCTGTCTGTCTATCTGTCTATCTGGGTGTAAACTCTCTAACTCCATTTCTACATGAGATATCGACTTGCGGTTTTTTGCATATTGTTTCATCGTATTCCGAAGAGCTGATTAGATTTTGGGGGTAAACGATTGGGGGTAAGGGGGTAAAAATAGGGTAAAACTCCTATTTTTAGCGTTTTTTGTTTATAATTAAGGCAATTATAATTGTATTTGGTTAATTTAGCACTTATATAAAAGATAATTTTAAATTGGTCAAAAAATGTTATAAACAACGTTTTCCTAAAAGGCATTGTTTTTTAGATATTGGCGTTTAAAGCAGTAAAAGGTTTTTTTAGCATATCTCATATATTTATAACCCGATTTCAAAAACTTATATTTTAAATAAAAGCTCTTTTTAAGCCCAATAAAAATGTTAGATACAGTTTTTTGCTAGAATATAATGTTTTAAAGATACAGAATTTAAAATCAAACAAAACACCTAGTTTGAAATTTGCAAACTAGATGGCTCTAGTGTACAATAGTGCCAATGTTTTGACAGGGTGCTTGCAACGTTTCATCTACTTTTAAAATAAATTTTTATATATCTCGGAAACTAAGCATGTTTAGACATGTTTATAAAAACTTTTTAATCAGAATCATCCATTATACAAATTTTTTGTTTTTTTTTTATTTTGACATTTTTTTTATTATCAGGAACTCTCTCATAAAGCTTATAAGTATACCAATATCACTCTGTACGATGATTAGAAAACAGATTAATGGAATAATAAATTAATATTTTTATATTTTGTTTAAAATTAAAAATGTCTCTCCTTACTAATTCTACCTCTAACCACACGTTAGTGGTACTATGTGCTTGAGACACATAAGTCTTCAACTTGCTACCATTCAAAGTCTCCATACTAGGAGAGGTATGAGTAGTTGTCTACATCTAGCAATAGGTGGCGCACAAGTCTACATCAATCTAATGACTATATTCCTTTGGCGAATAAAGTCTAAAAACGTTTTCTCAATCAGTGTGCAGAGTTGGGTCTTGGTACTGAAGAGAACCTGCAGCCCAAAACTGTCAGTCTACCAATATCAATCTGTACGATGATTAGAAAACAGATTAATGGAATAATATACTAAACATGTATATTACAATGTAATATTATTACATGCAGTATGTACATATATGTATTTAGGGCATTCCGAGCATGGCATATTAATTAACCCAGAGGGTAATTACAATTTATAATATCGTCGGCTTACAAGTAAAGAGCACTAAGTCCAAAAACATGGTTTTAAGATATTGACAAATTTTACTTTCATTGTTGTTTTTTAATTTTTGTAATAATTGTTTTTGGAAAAACTACCGCAAATTGCAATGACATGTTTGGACATAATGATGTCCCATTTGCAGTTAAATAAAGAAAAATTAAAGTAGTTTAATTCAACTAAATTTGAAAAAAGACATGGACTTAGTGCCTTTTACTTGTAGGCCCACGACGTCGGCTTACAAGTAAAGAGCACTAAGTCAATAAAATAATATAAAAAACAACTATTTAAAATTAAAACCCTTCTATTAATTAAACGTAATGTATAACTAAAAAGTAGAAAACAATATGTTTACATACATTTTCAAAAACTAGATTTTTAAAAGAAGGGTTTGGACTTTTTGATTGTTTAAAGAACGTTTCCAAAATTAATAAAATTAATTAGTATTAATTATATGAAACTGCTTACTATGCCAAAACTAAGACAGTTTTCAGAGGCCATCGGCTGTGCCGGCAAAGAAGCATCTCCTAAAGTCAATAATTATAATGAATCATTATTAATGATAAAACACTTCACCGTGCAATTCTAAGGTCTGTTTTCCGAACTTGCCACGAACTTTAGTTTTTTTCTTATATTCTTGTTATTTATGTATCAGTTAAAATTTGAATGCGTTTGTCAGTACAATAAATAACGCGTTATTGTATCATATAAATGATTCAAGCAATCATATTTTTATAAATTAACTCTTTTTAGAAAGTCGCTTAGTGCAGAAACATTTGAAATAATCTAAAAGTAAAACGCACTAAGTGACTTAGTGCCTATTGCCAGATAAAATTTTAATCAAAATCAAATTGGTGCGTTTTGTATAGTGGGTAACTGCCTTGGCAGTCCACCTAGAAGTTAGTTCGGTTTACCTATACATAGTTCATCAAAAATTAATTACAGTGGCATTAAAATCCCATTTTTGCAAAAAAGTGACTTAGTGCCATTTACTTGTAAGCCGACGATATGTATAATATGTATTGTATGAAAATACATAAAATTTAATCATTTCCATAAATAAAATTCCTGCAGCCTTGCTGGCACCAAACGTATTGATTTGTAGCAGGATTTCAGCAGGAATTCCGAAATGAGAACTGTGCTGCCATCTATCTTTCAGTTACTACATTGAAACGTAAAGTTTTACCGAGTTTTGCAGGAAAGTTGAGTATTCATGATAACATGTATTGATGGTTGCATATCTACTGGGTTTCAGCGGGATTCTACTAGCGATCCTGAATGTTTGATGTTAGTTCAAATCCTGTTAGATTTACGTATAGGCGTTGCCTGAGAAGAGAATGTTTTGACTCTAGAAATTATAAAAATAATCTTTTTTTAAACATTGTTTTTTTTTTTTCGAGCAAAAAAAAAATTGTCGCTCGGTTGGTCGATCGGTCGGTCGGTCGGTCGGTCGATCGGTCTGTCCGGGAAATCGTGTGGGCCCGATAACTTAAGAAAGCTTTAAGCTAGAGACTTGAAATTTGGCATACAGGTATGTTACCAAAAGTTCTCGCTCGGGATTTTTTTTGGTAAACATTCGGGTGCAGCAAGTGCCCCCCTTGGGGAAAATACATTTTTTTTAGAAAAATTTGAAAATTGCTATATATGGGTTTTTGATGTTGCTGAAATTGTATCTGATAAAAAAAACTTTTCTAATTCCACCCCCGAGGGGGTGAGGGGGTAAATATTTTTCAATATTATTAATATTCTCTTCAAGATTGGTATATAGGGGTTTTGGGGTCGAATATGAATCTGATTACTTTTTTTCTAATTTCGCCCCCTGAGGGGTGGGGGTAGTTTTCGTGAAAACTGGTGTATTAGGGTTTTTGAGGTTGCTGAAAGTGAATCTGATAATAATATTTTTCTAAATCCATTCCCTGAGGAGTGGGGGGTAGTTTTCGTGAAAATTGTTATATTGGGGTTTTTGAGGTTGTTGAAAGTGAATCTGATTATAAAAAAACTCTAACTTTACCCCTAAAGGGGCAGAGGGTAGTTTTCGTGAAAATTGGTATATTAAGGTTTTTATGGTTGCTGAAAGTGAATCTGATAATAAAAAATCCATTTTACGGGCGGAGGTGAAAAATGGGAAAGCTCTTTTACTGGGCAGTGTATTTTTTTTAATTATAAACCAATTTTTTAATATTTACTAATGTAAAAATTCTACTAAAGATATGCGTTTTATCCTTCAAACTTAGGTACAAAGCAAAAAGAAAAATCCTAAGTATTATTATAGTTTTGCATGTTTTATTTGTCAATTTATAATATTATAAATTGTATTTACAAGGAAAATTTTCAAAACTTTCACAAAAATAAAGTAACAGTAATTTGTTCAAATATATATTATTAAATAAATTATTTTCCTCGCGAATTTTAGTCTTAGGAACAATAAAGAAAACGTTTTATTCTTTTTATTTTAGTGTTCGCTATTTCAAAGTGTTATAAATTTGGAGCCAAATATTTCTTACTTTATATACCAAACATTCTCCACTAGACATAATGTCGCCGGGTTAAAATACTTCTTATAGCAGAGAAAAAGATTCAAGTCGCTTGCAAAACAACTTTACACTATAATATATCAAGAAATCTTTGACATAGAGACTTGAAATTTGGAACAAATTTTTTTTACTACTTAGGAAATGTTTGTTCCAAATTTCAAGTCACTGGGTCAAAGCGTTTTTGAAATATCGTAGTGTAAACTTGTTTTACAAGCGACTTGCATCTTTTTCTGTTCTATATGTTGAATAAGTATATGCAGCTTTATTTCAAGTTTTATTATAAGACACCTGCATAGGTATCAATCACACGATGATACTTTTCTTTAGGTATGTGTCATATTCTGCCGTGCTAAGCTGAAAGGTCCTATTTAGATAGGTTTAACATATACAGATAGGACCTTTCAGCTTAGCAAGGCAGTATTAGGTTGGACCTTATATTTTTTATTATCTTAAAGTTTAGGTGTATCTAGAAAATTTCTAATTGGGCCCCTAAAATTCGTTAATTACCCATAAATCCTAAAAAATCGTTGAAAATTGTCTCTAATTTTTATATGCGAAAAATTTAAATGATTAAAATCTTATTTTTTTCTTATGAGCATAGAAAATTAAGTGGTTAATTTCAAAATGATCATAAGATTCTAATCAGTGCCGAAGATCCGCCAAATTCGCCCCTATCACTAAAATTTACGAATATACGACTCATAGCTTACACCACCACCAGGGTGATCAGTAACTGCCATGCCAAAATTTACATCCAAATCCAAAAATATTAAAAAAAGTTTCTATAAAGGTTGGTCCGGAAATGAGCCCTAAGGCGGCCATTCAAATATGACATATTGAATGGGGAAACATTTAAAACTGAGCAAAAACGTATTCTTCACCAAAACGCCTAAATTTAATATTACAGGACTAGTAGCCTTTTAAAAAGTAACGTTTTTGGTGGCACAAAATGTTTCCTCCTCTTAATTGCATTTTTTTAAAAACGTTTGCTCCTATAGTGTTACACTATATGACATTTTTATGTATTTTTACTCAAGGAATCCATATTTTTACAAAAAAATCCAAAAAAATACACATAAAAATGTTTGGCCTTATTGCCCTTATTAATACTAGTATACATGCAAAAGCTCGTAGCTCTAGCTTAAAGAGTCCCAGAGTTATTAATTAAAAGCCTTATTTTTATTATGATTTTAAAGGGCAGTATCTCCCTTTTTTGATATTTTTGGATGCGGAATTACCTCTTAAATTTTGGCATACCAGCTATTGATCACCCTGTATTTTAAGTCCAATAATTTCATACCTACCTATCTCTATTTACAAAACGCTATGAACAGAGATAGGTAAGATATAAAGTACCTGGACTTAAAATATAGTACCCACAGTGTTAATTAAGTAATAGAAACGAAACTTTAAATCAAACAAATTAATGAATTAAGTATTATATATCCCTTCTGCATAGTGAAACCCCAGAAACAAAAGCTATCACAGCTTATAAGCCATAGGTATGCAATTAAATGTATATAAACTTTATAATTAACATAATAACAATGCACTAAAATGCTTTAAATGCAATAAATTTTTCTCTACTTAGGTGCGATAAAAACAATTCCATTTAACATAATCCATTATAAAACTGCGTAATAATAACAAATGCAATTTCTGGAGAAACAAGGGTTAAACGATTTAAACTAATAATATTTTATTAAATAAAAATTGGATATTACCTATGTTGTGCTAAATTTCTTTATTTGAAAAGACAATTTACGTAAAATAGCTTGTTAGTTATATACAATCCCATAAAAAATGGGATAGCAGTTTCATATTTTTTTCTTTTGTGCAATATTTTCGTTAATTTTGTCAAAATTTAAAGATTAAATCGGCCATATTTATTCCGCCATTTTGAATTTTGAGTTTTTGGGTATTGGTCCACAAAAAGATTATCAAAAGAAGCCTTTATGCAAAATTTCAGCTAAAACGGATATTTAAAAAAAATTGGATCACCCTAACATCGCGAATTTTTTTTTTTCAAATTTTTCACTATTTTATTCGTAATCAGCGGTGTAAAAAATGGCTCAGTGCAAAAAAAAAACAGACTTTTGTCACTTTTTTTTTCTGGGACCACTGTGCAACGTAATTTTTCAGGAAAAATTACCTTCATTAAAGGAAAAAGCTACTTTCAACACTATAGTAGAATGCGAAACCATATATATTTATATATCTTCACGGCTTGTTATGTAATGTTATTTGTATAAAAAGAATAGGTAATTACGTGACGTTTTCAAGATTAAATTCGTGTAATTTAAAGCTTGTTTTCACACGTATGTTCTCTTTGAGGCATGTAGGATCAAAAGGTGATAAGTCCAACTAAGTTAAGCTTCGAAAAACTGCAAAAAACTGTCTTCTTTTTGTACGAGACATATATAATTGAAAACTGTGGCATTTTATTCAGCATAATGGGAGTTATCATTGCTACAAAAATTGCCAAAAAATATTAATTATTTTCCGAAAATTTTAAAAATTTGGTTTGGACTTTTTGATTCTAACCTTTCGAATTATTGTCCATTAATTTAAACTTTAACAAAAAAGGTGATTTTTGAACGGAGCCTCGGGGCCTCGGCGCGGCAAGTTTTTTTTATAGAGTGACTTAAAAAGTCAACATTTTTTTCTATTTTGCGTGATTTTATTGAAAGCTCAGCTAGATTTTCTGTTGATTCCGAGGGTTCGAGGTGTGTGGGAGGGTTGTAGCTAAAATGTGTACATAATATTTATTATTATTATTATTATTATTATTATTATTATTATTATTATAGACAAACTTTTTAAGCCCTCATCCCCAACAGATGGGCTTTTGATCTTTTAATCCAAACTTTGATTCTTATCCTTTAAAAAACACTTTAAAAAAGACTTTTAACACCTTTTTTCCCCCTTTTTAACCACTCATCCCCAACAGATGAGCTTTTAACCTTTTGATCCAATCTTTGACACTTGTCCTTAAAAAAAATACTTTAAAAAAGAATTTGACGTATGCTATAGCTGACCTGGCCCTTAAAATGTAGATTTGATGATATAAAAATCTCATTTTAGAAAAATTTGGACTTATCATCTTTTATCTCATTTATATTGTTATTTGTCGGGAAAGTTACTATGGCTTTTCCAGCTTAGGAAAATGGGCAGGAAAATTGGGAAGCAGCCAGACTGGCGCGCCGTAAAAGATAAACGAATTTGTGGAGCTTTAAGCTCGGCGCCGACAGAAAGCATTAAACTATTTACTACTCCTTTAGGAAAATCAAAATTATTAATTACACACAGAAAAATAATTACTAAAAACAAGCTGTGAAGATATACAGAGCGTGTCAAAACTTCGCCCTCCCCTTAACTTTTGAACGACTTAAGATATCAACTTGAAATTTATATAACATAGCCCAAATAATTTTTTTAGTGTATATTTGATATGCTTAGGGACACACTGGAGACAGGGGGCAAGGAGGAACATTTTTTTTAATGGAAAGGGGGGGTCGTGTGATACATTATTTTAAAGCTTATAAAATCTCTATTCGACAATATAATTTTTAATTTTTTAAAAAATGTTTTTTCAAGGTTTTCATTTTTAATTTTTTTTTTGCTAAAAAATGCGATTTCTTAAGATTTTTTTTGTGAAATTTTATTTATATTATTCAAAATTAGTTTACAAGTATAATTGATGCATTTACATCAAGAAATAAACCATTTTTCAAAAATTGTTTGATTTTTTTAAAGAAATTTTGATAAAAATTACCATTTTTAACCCTATTTTAAACTCCCAAAGATTGCTCCGAAAAAATAAAAAGTTGTGGGCATATAGATAATTTTATAAGCTTTAAAATGATACATCACACGACCCCCCTTTCTATTTAAAAAAAAATCTTCCCTGGCCCTCCTGTCTCCATTGTGCTCCCTAAGTATACCAAATATATACCAAAAAATTATATGCGTTATTTAAGTTTTTGAAATTTCAAGTTGATATCTTAAGTCGTTCAAAAGTTAAAGGGAACTCACTTTTGACACGCTGTGTATAGGGGGAAGGGGGAATACCACACAGCGGGTAATTCCGTGCGTTTAATATCTAAAATATTAAGTTATTTTAAAAAAACAACCGTTTGCGCCATAACTTGATACAACTGTAAACAACCGTCTACCGTTTAGTTAAAATCACTGTGCGTGGACCTAATTAAATTATTTTTTGACTTTTTGCAATTATTTCTTTTTATATAAGAATAATATTGTTTGTTTTAATTATTATCATATTCTCATTTGGTGTACTTGTTCTTTAATAAATTTTTAGTGCTTTAATATAGTGTTGTTACACTAGAGAATTGTGAAACGCAAAACGTTAATTAAAACCAGAAATTTATTACAGAGTAATAAATATTGGATCACCCTCGGCTGGGAAGATTTATTAACTCAATTACATTTTGATGTGACGTACATAATTTCCAAAAATAAATGTTATAAGCCTTTTCGGATTGCTTACCAAAGTTTCGGTTATGGTTGTGATTGGTAATATACTGGTATATACCGGTTTTTTGTCTATGGTAAACACCAAACTATGTCCAAAACTTTTGTAACTACCCAGTAAATACAAAGGTCTATTTTTAGGTCGGAATGTCCGCCTATTAAACGTATAGACGTAAATATACATAAAATAGGCAGAAAAGTTTAATAGGCGGACATTCCGACACAAAATAGACCTCTGTGTTTACTGGGTAAAATGAAAAGGATTCATATTAGTTTTTTTTTTAATTTCATATTCATTAAAACATGATATAGCCTTCTTCTATGCCTTCATCATGTTTTTATACAAAAAAAAATCGTAGTTTAGAAATTAATTAAAAGTTTTATAAATAGTTTTACAAATCGTTTTATAATACTACAGAAAACTGGTATATTTATACAGGGGCGAATAGACCCGGCTTGATGTGCCCTATCTTGTAAGCCAATCACGGATCGCATTCTTATGTTTTATGTTCTTATGCAAGCTTCTGGATAGGCCTTTAATTCCCACAATTTTACACTGTGTTCCGTAAATGTATAAATGAACTTTTTCATGTCCAAACAAAATGAAGGAAATTGTTTTTGACTCGGTTTTTGACTAAACTAATAAATTAAAAAATTAAACTAAAACTAAAAAAATTAAACTAATAAATTAGTACACACATACATTCCTATTTTTTTTTATACCTAGTCTAAATATACAATAATTTTATAACTATGACTTTGGATTTTTTTAACGACACACCCTGTATATTTTATATATTATAATATATTTTTTACGCTGATTTCAAAAATATATCAGTTTTACTAACGTTTTAATGATAATTAATATAAGCTTTGTATTAAAATATATGTTTTTTGAATGTTTATGACTTAAAACGGTTACACCTAATAACGGTGGGCTGTCTGCTAAAGTTTTTACGTAAGAGTGCTCAAGAAAAATAAATTGTCCAAGCAGATCTAAGGTATCCATGTTTCTTGCAGGATTGACCCAAAAGCGTTTGCGCGTTAGCTCTAAAATCTCATAGACCCGTGTCGCTCTCTCTAATCTTATAGCAGAATTATATCTCCAAGTCCTTCTGGGGACCCTAGATTTGAAGTTAACGGTCTAGCTCGATCACGAGATTACCTTTAAAATAAAAAAAACTGAAAGGAAATTAAACAGTCTTAGACGTAATGCAACGGCATTTACAGTCCAAAATTTAGAGTTTATTTTTTGCATTAATTAATTCTAAGAAATTATACAGGTCTGCATCAAGTTTGCGTTTTGGGATTTTATAGAAATTTTTGAATACGAACATTTTTAAAGCTGCAAAGTCCCTAAAAATATTTAAAAAGTACCATCTAATAAGTACTATTTTTTTTTCAGTATCTCTTTTATAAAAAGGCCTTGGAATTATAATTAGACTTTAGCGCTGTGTCTTTCTCTGTAACCTTACAACGCCTTTTTGTCGACACATCGACCTTTAAAGATCATTAAGAACCTTTAGTACAGTTTTGACGTAATAAAAATCATAAAATTCATTTGGAACATTAACTTCTACTTTGCTCTCGCCTTTTAATTAAAATTCTTAATAAAAAACGTTACATTTAACATCCACGTAACGTGGGCTATATTCAGGCCTATTCACATGTACCATTGAAATCTATTCAATATTGACAAAAATTACAATCCCATGCAGTTTTAATACATGACCTTGCAATTTTCGTCAATATTGCCACAAATCTCAATATCAATGGTACGTGTGAATAGGCCTGATTAAAAGGGTTCTTTTTTTTTCGTCTAAATTATTTGTAAAAGAAGAGGAAGAAGAAAATCATTTAAATTTGGTTAATGCAGAACCAAAGAACTTTTACCTCAAGAAGTAATTTCAGACCAATGTTTATGAAGGTGTCATCTTTTTGTTTGTTTATTTACTAACAGAAACGCGATAGAGCTTTGTGGCGTAAAATGTAGATGTCGCTAGTCGACTTTCAGGCTACCTAGTAGCGATGTTGCGTAGTTTCCACCTTATCATGAATTCAAATCATTATACTTAAATTAAAAATGTAAAAAACTTTATTGTGTATACTATAATTATGTTTAATAATATAGTATATTTAAATCTATTAAAATTAAACTACTAGTTCATATAAAACTCATACAGAACTAATGTTTCTTAAAATTTACAATAAAATATCCAAAGTATATGTTTCCAATGGGCAACACCGTACCTCTGTCAGTCATTTTACGACATTAGACTGTGAGTTTACAAATTCTTTCTCTCTCTTTACGCGTACTAAGTATAAACAATAGTCACTCCCCACCAGCCCCTCACCGTAGTTGGTTCACGCTTCAAACAAAGCATACGGTAGATTTCATCATGTTCCTTCTTGAGGTAAAAGTTCTTTGTGCAGAACAAAGCATTATGGAAATCCTAAGATTTCGGAGACATGAAGACAGCCGTTTTGATGACCCAGTTTCGAAATTTTAAAATTTTAAGTAACGTCAGCTGAATTATTTAGAGTTTTTTATCAAAATTAATAGAGATCCCCTGGCACAAGCCTAGAGCTTATTTGGGGCTCTCTATGAACCTGTAATATATAAATAATGAATAAATAAATAATAAATTACATTTTTAGTGAAAATTCTCTTCTCTTACCATAAAAATTAAAATTTCCTTAAAATTTCCATAATTTTAAGTAAATGAGTAATCCGATAAACCTACTGAACAATACAAAGTTTACAATGGGGTGCACCTCATGAGCCTTTTTATAACCTCTTAAAAGTATTTATTCTCATTACCAATAAGTTATTAGTTATTTCTAATACATAACTAATAATAACACTAGGCAACACGGTTTTTGGCCCCTAATTTTGAGTCTGTGATACCGAATCTAGCCTCAAAATGTTTCTACTACCTCAGGTTTCTGCGAAAAATGAGACAAAAAGTGGTAATAATAGTTATTTATGGTACTAGTGGGTAAAGTAAGATACTGCCCATGAGAAAATTAACCTGAGAGGAGTCAGCCAAGCAGGTTAATTTTCGAGAGGGCAATATCGGTTTACCCATGAGTGCCATACAAGGTTTTATCCAATAAATAGCTTAGGAATTCATATTTTTATTAAAAATTTTAATGACATTTACAAGAAATAATTTGACAAGTGACAGTTGAGTGGGTAAAATAAATAATTATCCACTCAATAAAGTAAAAGCCACGCGGGTTATTATTTTATCTATTTAAAATAAAGCTGGTATGGTATGTATTGGATAAAATATTTTAGCACCCAATATTAGTTAAAAAATAGCCAAATTAGATTATAGAAACTTTAAATTCATATGTAGAAAAAGTAGGCATACTAGGGAAAAAAATATTAAAAAAAATGTTCCTGTGACACGACTAAGTGGAGGCTGAGGAGAGGGGTGCATAAGGGGACAAGCTTAGTGCCACGTACTCATGCTAAAAAACGCCAAAAAGCATCAAAAATGAACTAAAAATATATTACGTAAAACGGTAATGAAGTGATATTTTGATGATGTTAAACCATTAAAAAAGAACTAAAAAAAAATAAATAAACAGTATTATTTAGGAAACCCTTTTCAAATGCACAAAAATGAGCAAAGTTTTTTAACCGTGTTTTTTGGAAAAAATAAACTGTAATAAAATTGTTTTTATAATAAATCATGGATCCTTATAATAAGTTGTATATAAAAAAATATATCAAAAAGTAATAACGTCTATTAAATATTGGATAGATTGTAAATGTTATCCAAAATTAGGCGACTTTCCTATATATATTTTTGATTATTAACCGACAAACCTGCAGTGTATATTTTTATAGAGAGTCAAGTTATTTAATTTTACATATATTTACTTACATGTGTTTTATTCTCCTTGTACGTGGAAGACAGATTAATAAACTGCGGTGGAATCGGTCGAGCTCCATCCTCCTTATACGGAGATTTCTCATCGTGTTTCTCCCTGGAATGTTTCTCCTTATGTCCTTCCCCGTCAATAGCATGTCCATGATAATCCCTATATATTCCCTGGGCGTCCACAAAATGGAGTTGGAACGAATGCGAGACCCCATGGGAATCTAGATACTGCCCAGAGTCTCTTTTGTTTTCCTCATGGTGCTCGTGGTGATGGTGACCTTGAGGAGTATGAGGAAGAATAGGAAACTCTTTGTGAATGGAATGAGGGTCAAATCTGTGCTCCTTATGTTCTTTGCCATGGTCTTTACCATCGTGGTGGTCTTTGCTATGGTGACTTTCTTTTCCATGGTGATCTTTACCATGGTGATCCTTGCTATGGTGATCTTTACCATGGTGGTCTTTACCATGGAGTTCTTTTCCAAAGAGATCTTTTCCATGATGTTCTTTACCATGATGGTCTTTACCATGATGGTGTGGTATGTGGTGGTGAGAAGATTCAACCAACGTTGGTTGAATATGTGTCACAAATTGAGCCATATTTATGGTTTAGTTATTTTATCATTTTAAAATGAGCACTAGATGAATGAAAGAATTAAAATTTAGATTTTGGTATGTTTTGATAAATTTACTTACATTTACATTTTAAATTTTTGTTTACCTTGTACTATTCTACTTAATTAAGCGTCCCCTAAGTCCAGGACTTGTGTGGGCTAGTAGTAGAGGGAACCACCGGCTTTAATTGACTTTACAACCAATTTATAGAGAGTGTCCGCTTCACTTACGCCTTCGCCAAATTTTAATTATTAATTAACTGAAAAAGGCAAATCGGCGCCGGTGAGAATCGAACTCATGCTATTTGTGTAGTAAACTCGTCTAGTATGAAGCGGTAGTCCACTACACCAATCCTCCCACATAGAGCTCGCTAATAGATTACGCAGTTAAATAGTTAAATGGAAAATAAAACCACCCCCGATATTTTGATCTTTATAAAAAATGGCTGTGAGCGACTTCTAGATTTTTTTCAAAAATTCTGAAAAAAAATAGGGATGATACTCTTACCCAAGGGAACAAATTTAAGGGGTGAGACCTCAAATTTTTCAATTTGAAATTTTGGTGGGTATACATCACATTTAGAGGAAAGTGATTTTTGTTAGCAGCAGTGCTTTTATTTACACCTGATGTTTAAAGGACCCTGCACATTTACTGAGAAAAAAGTTTTGTCACGAATTTGCCTTAAATTTTGATATGTGTGTGTTCTCCCTAGTTTCCTTAATAAAAAGGCTAAATCACACCAGGCTGGATCAACAGTACTCGGCGAATTTCCAGTATTCGCATAGGCGCCGCTAGGATCGACCTAGCGTTGACGAGAGGTTTTAAATATTTACATTTTTATTTCTTTTTATCCTGATTTTTTTTAATGATTCCATTTAAACGAGTAAGGTGGAAAAAAAATTATCGATAAATAAAAATTAAAAACTTTCGTATTTTTAAAAGTTAAAAATCGAATATCGGTTTTTTCTTTGAAAACATAACTATAGTTAATATGTATAATCAGTATTGAGTTGAGATCCAGGCAGTCCTTTTTAGGGAACTAAGAACCACAACATATCAAAATTTTAGCCAAATCCGCTAAAAAATATTTTTCTACGACGCGACTTTTAAAATGTACGAAAATACACAAACTTTTCAAACATGGAATACATCCATTCTAGCTCCTGATACGGTATGACTATTTCATATCAAGTGTTAGAATGAGCACATTTGGTGCCACATCTTGTCTATAAAAATAAAAAAAAATAAGAATAAAAGTTCCTATGAATATATGTCCTAAAACGACTCGTAAGGGAGTTTCCTTGAAAGGGGTTCCAAAAATTAAATTTTAATTTAATAACTCAGGAACTCTTTGTGTTATAGCAACCAGATATTGCATTAAATCAAATTTTGATCTATACCTAATAAGGTCTATCAGCCAGTGGTATTTGCATGTAGTTACTTCTACCAGTGGGGTCCAAATTAAGGGTTTTTATCGCTTTTTTGCCCTAAACTTTTTTCTGGTTAACTTTTTGTAGGTTTATTATTCGAACATTATTCCCCATAACACATATTGTATTATCTTAGGATTAACCATTTTCGAGAAAAATACAAGTAAAGGCAAAATTACACGTTTCGAAAACCAAGAATTAAACATTAAAATGTATTGCGGGGTCCTTTAAAGTTTTCGCTTTTAATTAATTTTCCAAAAATAAAATTTTTTGTTAATCTTATTTTGACACTTTAAGTTAAAGTTTTCCTTCTCCCAAATACCACGAACATAAGCTACTTGTTGGATTCCAAATAGAGGTCTGTACAACTAGAATTATGAAACAGAAGACGTCTACCCTATCTCTATCTCATATTGCATTTTTTTCAATTTTTATCAACAATTACCGTTGATTTTTGTAAATAAACCTAAAGAAATGAATATTTTTTGCTAAGAAATAAAACTGACGATTTAATAGTAAAATAAAGAATGAAATATAAATCCTATTAATTGTTCTTAGGTTGGTTGCTTAATCTGTTTATTTATTTACAAAACATAATCTCAAATATGAAAAGGTAAATATGATTTTATTTAACGTTTATCATATTTATTATTAACTATATATTATTATTATGTATTTTAATATCGTTACCAGTTTCTACATTTCAAGAAATTAATTTTATGACGAGCGTTATTTCTGTTATAGCTACCAAATGCCAAGATGTTTTTACAAGGGTTGCAAAAGTCCAAACGAATTTCGCCTAGGCTTTAAATCTAAGGTATAAAGAAAGAACTTTGGTAAACAATATTTAAATATCAAAATTCGTAAAAGTACTATAATAGTCAATAAAAACACAATATTTAGTAAAACACACAAAAAACTGAAATCAAAACAATATCAAACGCAGCTCACACAATGACAGTGGCTAACGAAAATGGCGTTACTGACAGTGCAGCCAACATAAAAGCTAGTAGATTTTTTTTTCTTTATGTTGGTGATATTACTTCTATCCTTTTTGGGTAGAACTTTTGTCCCTGTCTAATCTAAATGGAGAAATCTCCATTGACATTATAGTGGTTCTATTTTTAACCATAACATGTGCTTTTAATTTATCAAGAGTAATCTAAATTAAGACTTTAAAATTAAGTGATTTTTTTCAATAAAAATATATAACACATGTCTAAAAGTTGCAATTAATAAAAAATAAATATTTATTTTTTAAAAACAAGAAGAAAATTCTGTTATTTAAAATAAAATTATGCTGCTATAAAAAAATACGTATGTATATTAGAAAAAAAATACATAATTATATATACCCGGTGAGTTTTATTTATGCCCACCCCCAAAATTAAGATTTCATTCGATTTCATTCGATGAAAACGAAACTTTGGTGATTTATATAATTTTAAATTGGCTATAAAATGGCGGATTTATTTATTTTTTCTTTTACTGTGGCATAAACATGTTTTTTTAATGGAACACCCTGTAATTTTTTACATCTTTAAATTCAGCCGAAATTTTTTCAAAAATCAAATCTGTTTGATAGTAAAACCGCCCTTTTTCTTAATTTATACCATTATAAAACCCATGTTAATATTGTATTTAAAAAAATAAAAATACATAAAAACGATACAAAAATTGCCAAAAATATTTTTAAGGAAAACCAAAATGTATAATTTCCCTCTAATAATTAGTTTTTATATTTGACATTGATACAAGCATATCAAGGACTTATTCTTATTCAATATAAAAAATAGCATTTATAAATAAATAATTTAGGAAAAACCAAAAATTCATTAGGTTTTCAATAATTATCTAATCTTTTAATAGCAAAACCTCCATTTTTCATAAGTTTTTATGTAAAAAAACATACCAAATCCCTCCACAACACTAAAAATGCTTTTAGGGATATCCCAAAAGTATAAACTTGTTTTAAGAAATTTTATTAACAACATCTTAAAGACTTCATTGACTGTACTACACAATAATGAAATTTTCTATTTAATAATAGTTATTTATGGTACTAGTGGGTAAAGTAAGATATTGCCCATGAGAAAATTAACGAGGCGTCAGCCAAGCAGGTTAATTTTCGAGAGGGCAATATCGGTTTACCCATGAGTGCCATACAAGGTTTTATCCAATAAATAACTTAGGAATTCATATTTTTATTAAAAATTTTAATGACATTTACAAGAAAATAATTTGACAAGTGTAAGTAAAATAAATAATTATCCACTCAATAAAGTAAAAGCCACGCGGGGGTTATTATTGAGTTTATCTATTTAAAATAAAGCTGGTAATTGTCTTATTATCTGTATGTATTGAATAAATAGTATTTATTTATCTTTTTATTCTTATTAAATTTATTTATAAGGTAAAATCAATAAGTATTTAATTATAAATAAATTTAAAGACTCACCAAGTTTTTTTTTTAAATTGAATCTTTTAATAGTAAAACCGCCCTTTTTCATCAATTGTGTTGAAAAAAAGTCGAAATCAAATATATAAACTTATTTTTATAAACTTAATTTGACATTGTTACAAGGACACAGCAGCATCTCAAGGACTCAGTCCATTGACTGAAGGTACTATACCAATAATTAAATTTTTTAAAAATATGTGTATTCCTATTCAATTTATTTAAAAATAACAATTTAATCATTTATAAATAAATAATTTAAAAAAAAAATCCGAGTTTTTCAAAAATTAAATCTTCATCTTAATTGAAAAACAGCCCTTTTTATCTGTTTGTCCTTAATTAAACAAGTGCGCAATTCATTTGTTAAGTGTAAAATTTATATGTAAACATATGTAAAAAGAAGAAAACATACCAAAATCTAAAAACTACACTAAAAATTGCCGAAAAGCCACACTTTAACCGAAAAAACACCGAATAAACAATTGTTTTTTTTAAATACAAAGCACACTATGATGATTATTAGATGAAATACACGTCAGTCTGTAAGATTATTGTCTTAAAATTTTCATTTGATTTTGATTTGATTTTCTTTGAATTTTCTTTTGAATTTTCTGGAAAATATCGGAAATTGGTTCTTATTTGAAAGAAGACCGAGAACGGAATGTGGAAAGGCGAGGAAACTAAGTTTTCCCTATTCGTAGCTGGGAAATGCAGGCGCACACTGGCCAAACTAACCAATGTTTAAGCCAAGTATTACACTAAAATAGCGATGTACTTAAAAAAAAGTCAAAAATCAAAAAAAAAATAAATAAAAAAATAAATAATTAATAATCTTTTTACGAAAAACGAAAAAATTTTAAAATTAAAAATATATATATAAATTTTTTAATTTTTTTACGAAATTCAAAAAAAAAGTTGAATTATTTTTTAAAAATTATAGTTTTTTCATTTTTAACAGTTTAACCCCCTATAACTTTTTTGTTTTTGTGTATATTACTTTCAGAAACAATAGGGATCTTGCCCTCGCAGAACTTGATTTTTCCTTAAAATTTCAAATCAGTTGGATTAATCGTTTTTGAGTTATTGTGTCCACAAAAAACGTGACATAGGACGAACAGACAGACAGACGGACCTTTTCAAAGTTTTTTTTAAGTTTTGTTTTTACTAACCATAACACTTGTATAAATTATATTCATTATAGGAACCCACATCATGGGTATTTTACACCTTAGTGTCCACTAGCCAGTAGCGTGAGTTCGATTCTCACTGGCGCCGATTTGCCTTTTTTAGTTAATTAATAATTGAAATTTGGCGAAGGCGTACGTGAAGCGGACACTCCCTATAAAAACTGGTTCGAAAGTCAGTATAAGCCGGTGGTTCCCTCTACTACTAGCCCACACAAGTCCTGGACTTAGGAGATGCTTTATTAAGTAGAATAGTACGAGGTTAAACAAACATGTAATGTAATATAAACAAGAGTGGGTACTTTTTTCTAAAATATTTTTTTTTATTTTTTTTTATATGAACTATAGGGAAAATTATTATTTTGTTGGTAGCTGTATATTTTAATCAAATATTTTACAATCGTGTAATTTTTTTTCTTCTGGCCACAAATTTGTTTAGTTTTACCAACGTGCGGTGGAATAAAGTATTGAGAGATTCGCGGCCTTTCCCGCCCAGCTAGGAAAATCAATAGTGCGCCGCCAGTGAGTTTTCACTTCCTGCACATAGATCTCTTTTGTTTTTCCGGATTTTTTAATTGGATTTAGATTAAAATTTATGGGAAAATAGTTTATTACGCAATACACAATTTTCCAGCCCATGGGTTAGAATATATCAGTACTATATATATGAAAATAAAGTTTAGTGCCTTATAGATGGAAAACTATTAAAATCTATAAAGAAATTGCACTGCTCTACTACAGAATTTTCACAATCACACAATCCCTGTCATATATCTGCTATTTCACGCTTTTTTGCGATCATCAGTGAGCATATATTGGTATGGTGGCTTTCGCTAACATTAGATGGCGCCACCAATTTGTACGCTCTCGATACAGTTATACTTATTTTTGATTTTCAACCATACCAATATATGTTCACTGAAAAACGCAAAAAAGCGTGAAATAGCAGCTATACGACATTTTGGTAGGGACTTTCTCATTGATTGTGAAAATTCTGTAGTAGAGCAGTGCAATTTCTTTATAGTACTATATATATTGAGGTGGAAAAGTTTTCATAACAGAATCTGATGGAATAAGGTAGCTGATCAAGAGAAGCTATATATAGAGTGCCCTAATGTCTCGGTTTCTGTCAAGAAAAGGAGTGGGAAGATTAAAAAATAGTCTTGGGAAATAGGAGACCCGCAAAGGTGTTTTTAGGCTTTTTTGGGGCCAAGTTTCTCTTCTAAATTTATTTATTTATTTATTTCTTGTATGTTATTCTACAAAAGCATGGAGAGCCCCAAATAAGTTACAAAACTTGTGCTAGGGGCTCTCCATTAATTTTGTCAAGACAAGTGCCATTTAAAATTTCCGCAAATAATTATAAATATGTCAAAATATATTTTTAAGGTTATTTATTATGACATGGCGTGCCTTATGCAAAAATAGACATCTTTGTATTTTTGAACCTTTTTTTTATTCTCCAGTTGGGATTGATCTTTTTCCTCCCAAACGAACTAACAACTCTTCTCTCTAGAATAGGCATATGATTTGTAAAAACTGACAAAAACGTAGCCAACATATACATTTGTCTGTCTTACTCGCACAGCTTTGTTCTAACATAGACAACAATAACAGTTACTGGTAACTGTTATTGTTCAGGCCTGAATATACCTACTATTTATTTACAAACAAACCGAGATGTTGGCGATACTTTATATTAACGGTATGCGTATTCTAGAGAGAAGAGTTATTAGTTCGTTGTTCCTCTCCCATTCTCTTATTGCCAAATTGAGTTTTAAATAAATGGACCCCATTTTCTTCCGACTTATACAAACATTTGAACATTATTTTCTTTAAAAATGTGCGTTCATTTTTGAGCTTTTACTAAAAAACATTCAATTTTGCGTTCCTGAGCTTAAAATAATTTTTAATCACACGGAAAGAAATTAGTGGGCTCTGCGCTATATATTATAAGATATTTGGTAACAGTGGCAAATTATAGTGATTTAAGCTATAGATTATAAGGGACACAATAACTAATAATGTTAAAAATAAATTGGAAACGATTATATATATTACAGACACGATTATATTTATTACAGACACTATTATAAATTTACAGAAATTTTATTATATTATAAAAATTATTAGCACGGACAATAATTAAATCTATTTAAGCTATAAATGCCATACTATTTGTTATATTTTATTATTCACTAAACAATTAAAGTATTTCATATAAATTTTTACACTGACTGCCATAATTGTAAGAGAAAGCCTTGTATTTATATAATAAGCGATTATAATTTGCTTGGTATGTGTGTTATAGCGCTCCTAGCTATAATTTTTTTTTTCCGTGCATATCATTTATTTAAACAATGAAATTACATAATTTTCTTGGGCCAATGGCTGCGGTCAATGAAAACAGCAAAACTAATCAAAAGTCATCAAATGATAAGGGGTCGTCCATAAAATACGTCACGTTTCTCACGTTATTAAAGGATGTAGAGATGTCATATTTTGGCTACCCCAACTTTAAACTAGGGTTTATACGTTTTTAAAAAGCTTACAGTGTGAGATATGCGCTTATATTTGAAAAAAAAAATGTAAAACATTGATAAAATTGAACAAAGTTATTGAGGAAAAAATAAGAATTCTTTTTTAAGAAAAAAAACACTTGAAAAAATAATATTTGGGCACCAAATTAAAAAAAAAAGTCTACAAAAAATTTAGTTTACCGTATGTACATTGTACATTGTATGTACTCGTTATTAAATAATATAACAAAATTGTGCGTTTTTCATATCTTTTATGTCATGTTTTAAAATTATAAATCACAAATGCAAAAATGCAAGAAACTTATTAAAATTCATAAATACTATAGTACCTATACGTATACTGCGAGAAAATTAATATTTTCATTTACCCATACTACTAAAAAAATAAATTACCCACTTCAATATATTTCCCAACTTAAAATTAAAAATTTCCCAAGCCGTGCAAAAATTTATTTTACCCCTGATAACTAAAAAAAAGATATCCTCACCTCTGAAAAATTACCCAATAAACAAGAAATGCCATCAAAAATAAAAGGCAATGGCCATTTACAGACAAGGTTTGAATTATTTATTATTTTGTTATTCAGAAATCTCCATTTATTTTCGATTTTTTTCTATTATCAAATAAATTGTTTATGTAGGTATTCTTAATATAATTTGTTCATTATGAAGTAATATTATAGATACACTGGCTAACATAAATTTTACTCCGGGCGAAGATATAGTACTACTATATCATAAATTTTAACTTGGAAACAGGGCCGTAACCAGAAAAAAATCTAGAGGGACTCAGCCGCCAGGGTGGCAACCTCAAAAAAAAAAAGCCTTGCCCCTGACGGTTTCAACCAAAACTTGGCGCCCCTACAAAAACAAAAGAAAATTGGAGCCCAAAAAAATACCCTCATGAAAAAAAGCTTTGTCTCTAACGGTTTCTACTAAACTTGGCGCCAGAAAAAAATTGGCTCCCCAAAAATTACCTTACCTTCAAGAAAAAAAGCTTTGTCCCTGACGATTTCTACCAAGAAAAAAGCTTTGTCCCTGACGGTTTCTACCAAAGCAAAAAAAAAAATGACTCGCAAAAGTAGGTGACTTAAAAATACCAGGGGGGCTTAACCCCAGGCCAAGGATATTTAGGTGTTAAGTCATAGGAAAAATAGTATAAGCACCTCGACGCAAACCTTCTTCAGTGCTCTTCTAGTGCTTTTTTTACTCGGCTCTGCCTTGTAAAAAAATAAGCACTCTCGTGCTCTGAAAACTAGGTTCGCGTACTCCGCTATAACTGAAGATTGATTATAATAATTACTTGGAAACAATCCGGTTACTTCCCAGGCATTTTATTACTCTGCCCCCCCCCCCCCAGCTTCCATTACTGTTTTCCCACCTCCCCCACTCTTTCCCACCTCCGCCACTTCTTCCCACCAGCTCCACTCTTTCCCACTATCCCACAACTCATTTCTTGATTACTTTAAAGTACAACGATTACTTCATTTTTCTCAAAACTATATTAAATGGACTATTTCTTAAATTAATGATTCATATATGAGACTCTCTTCTTGTCAGAAAAAAGTTTAAATTTTGTAGTTCAGTGTAATTATAAACTACTTAGGTATATTTCTCCAGAATGTTTTTAATTTGTAAATAATTAATAGAGTCAAATCAATAAAATTAAACAAGCAAAATACGTTCGAATAACGTAGTAAAAATAATTTTATTAAAGTTTTTAGTGTCTGCTACTTTATTTTATCTTATCAGATAAAAAATTGATTTTGATTAAAAAAAAAAGCAGGAAAACTAAAACAATTTATTGTTCTTATCACTATTATAATGTAACAGTTTGATTAGAGACATGCATGCTAAAAATTCAGAGTGAAAATTCAATTATTTAAAAGAAAAACTTTTTTTCTATACAACAAAACTTGTATACATTGTTTTTGGTTAAAAATGTAGTGACACTGGTGAATGTTTTAAGAATTAAAAGAAAAGTAAGTAAAATAAGTTATATCTATCTCTATCTATATATATCTCGATCTATCTATTTCATGGTTTTTATAAACCTTCATTTATTTTTTTTATTTTTTTATCTGTTTATTTTTATAAGAGTGCATTTTTGAACCTAGGTGTATAGGAGCTTTTTTCACAGTTTTTAATGTAGAATCACCCTACAGTATTAAAATTTATATTGGTGCATTTTTTAGTTTCTATTTTTGATGCTCAGAACGTGAAATTGTCTCTTTAACTGCAATTTTATCGAAAACGGTTGGTCCTACGGTGTTACATAAAGAGTTCCTTTTTTATGTGTTACATAAAGAGTGAAGAAAGGGTGGTCCTGTAATACCTATATTATTTTAAAGCAAATTTATTTTCTATTCAGCCTTATCATCGCCAAATTTATTTATTATTTATTTTTATTTAAAATAGCCCTTTTTAGAATATCCCACATGTTCTCACAAGGATTAATGTCAGGTGAGTTTGCTGGCCACTTCATTCTTTGAAAATTCCCTTGCTGCAGCAAATTGAAAACCCTTCTTGTGCGGTGGAGAGTGGCATTATCTTCCATAAAAATTAAATTATCTCCAATTCCGTTTCGCTATGGCCGTAAATGTTTTGCTTGAGAACAGAGGAGGACATACTGGTTATTCACATCTTTGTTTCAAAAATTTTGTGACTACTTTTTTACAATAAAAATAATTGACAAAATTTTTTAAATTTAATAACTATCCGTAGAATTGAACCCACATATTTGTTAGAATAATCTTTGTTTTTATTTCAAATTAAATGGGGGGCCAAGAATTTGGCCAATGTTATTTTTTTATTTTGAATAAACATATTTATCCAATACATACAGATAATAAGACAATTACCAGCTTTATTTTAAATAGATAAACTCAATAATAACCCCCGCGTGGCTTTTACTTTATTGAGTGGATAATTATTTATTTTACCCACTCAACTGTCACTTGTCAAATTATTTTCTTGTAAATGTCATTAAATTTTTTAATAAAAATATGAATTTCTAAGCTATTTATTGGACTTGTATGGCACTCATGGGTAAACCGATATTGTCCTCTCGAAAATTAACCTGCTTGGCTGACGGCTCGCAGGTTAATTTTCTCATGGGCAATATCTTACTTTACCCACTAGTACCGAAAATAACTATTAATGTCTTGGTTTAATTTCGACAGCCCTGTATAGAATGAACTTAAATCAAATTTAAAAAGCAAATTTAAATTCATTAGACATTACGTCAGATAATAAATTATTAATAATTATCAAATTAACTTAAGATTAATTAAAAAAATACATTATTTTAGTAAAAAAATGTCACAAACAAAAGAAGACGAAGACCAGAAAACAAAACGCTTGAGTCTGCAGCACGAAATAACCCCACCTCGAAAACAAACTTTGAGGAAAACTCAATCCCAGAATTACGGAAAAGGAGAACCCAAAAAAAACCGCACTTTGACTGTTCCAATAAAGGAAGAAAATGAGGAAAGTCTGAAAAATGAAGAAAAAATAAATGACGATGCACCGAAATCGCCTACTTTATCAGTTGAGTTTGAAAAGGGCTACGATCGCAGATCTAGTAGGTTGAGTAAAAAAAGTAATTTGGGTTTACATGCGTATGATAATGCAGCTTTTGAGGAGGGTAAGGACAATTTTAATAGAGTGCCCAGTGTGCCCAATAGTACCAGATCTTCGGTGAATCCTAGTATAAATACGTAAGTTCAAACTTATGGTGAATATTCATTAAGCTGAGTTGAAAAATACAATTTTTTTGAGTTTGCTTAAGTTGTCACTTAGTGTCATATTTACTTGATTAGAATTTAGAGTGCCTAAATGTGGCGTTTTCTGTCAAGGAAAAGAATGAAGACAAAAAAATCTGGTAAAAATTGTTATTTGTTTGTAAGTATGTTTTGCCATTATTATGTCAAAACAGTCAAAATTTCAGGATATAATAACAGCTTAAAGTATTTTTTTTTTGTTTTTCTTTATCTTTAGGGCAATTATGTAACAAAATTGCATATTTTAATATTAAAACAGGAAAACAAACAAAACATTAACAAATTATATTTGTACAATCTGTGTTTAAAAATGAAAAATGTGATTCATAAAAAAATATATTAAATTATAAATCATAAGAAATTCAAGGTTATTTACTTATATTATACTATTCAGATCGCGTAAGCGCTAGAATAGTACCGTCAACAGGGGTCACTTCGGACGGTGCACTATGGCCCAGGAGACCTGCGTTTTTGGCAAAAAGTCGACAAAATTGACGTTTGACTTTCCAAAAAGTAAATAGGGCAACCGACTAAGAATTAGTAAGGGCAATTATTCTCAAAACTTTTATTTCATTTGGTTAAAGCGTTTTTTTTTCTACAAGGGTTTAAACTAGAAAAAAAACATATAATTTTTCACTGCTTTTAATATTAAAATAAATACTACACTTTTGAATTAGCAATCATTTAAGTTCTGATTTAAATTAAAATAATTAAAAAAGGTATAAACTAATTAAATATCATATTTAATTAATAAAAAAATGTGATTCTTACCTTACGTGTACTTTTAAATTAGCAGAAACATAATATTTTAAGCAAAATTTTCACTTTCAATGTAAAATAACTTTGCATAACGCTACCGATTTTTAACATACGTCATTTGGTAGCCTACACTAAGTACTTTATTGCCTAGATACACATTTTTGCCCATTTTGAAAAATTTCAAAATTTTGGAAAAGCCTTGTGATCCTGCAAAAATTTTAAAACATTTTTTTGCCTATTTTTGAGTTTTATGACGTTTAATGTCGATATAAATCTGTTTCTAGTAAAAAAAAATTGTCGATCGGTCGGGATTGTTTTTGGTAAATATTGGGGTGCGGCAAGGTGACAAGGTGAAAAATAAAATACTTTTACAAAAAAATTGAAAATTATAGGGGTTGAGGTTCCTAAAATTGAATCTGGTACTAAAAATTTTCTAATTTCACCCATACCATCCGAAGTCGTCCCAGTTGACGGTATAATAAAAAAGTCCTAGAGAAAAATTTGTTGGATACAAATGTGTTTCACGTTAGTGTAACCAGCTGACATCCAAAAGGTTCCAAAGTGGAGGCCCATCCCCGGGTTGCTTTTCTGTTGTTTACGTTTTTATTTATTTTGATTTTTAGTTAAGTAATTTTACCTTGCTCAAATAAGTGTTTCTGAAAAGGCAATATACTATCCACTGTGATTAGTATATAATGGAATGCGAAGCATTAAATATCTTCATGACATATTAACAGTACTCGGCGAATTTCCAGTACTCGCATAGGCGCCGCGCCGCGTTGACTCTGGCGTTGACGCGAGGTTTTAAATATTTAAATTTTTATTTCTTTTTATCTTGATTTTTTTTAATGATTCCATTTAAACGAGTAAGGTGGGAAAAAAGTTATCGATAAATAAAAGTTAATAACTTTCGTATTCTTAAAAGATAAAAATCAAATGTCGGTTTATTCTTTGAAAAACACCAATATATATATATACATATGTATAGTTAATATGTATAGTCAATATTGTAGTGTGTAACAAATTAGTCGTCAAATGTTTCGATTTAGTGACCCTTATAAAAATTTCCCGCATAATTCGGCAAAATTATTGCGTAAGCCTATGTTTCTGTGTTTATTTTTAACGTTGATGAGTCATAACTGAGTTTACCCCGAATACTGCATATTAAGGTGTAAAATATTACTTTTCGATTAGTACTGAAGTTTTAATTCCTTAAAATTTGTTTTTTTTTTAATTAACGATTTTGTAAACATTGTACCAATAAATATTGCGAAATTACCTATTGTTAAAAAGTCCAAACAATTTCAAAATTGAAATTGTTATGTTCGAACAAAATCATATTGATTAGCGTAAAAAATAATACATTTTTCAATATATTTCAGAATAAAAATATGTTTTTAAAAAAATATGTGTCAGCAAAAACATTTTTCTTCGATTTTCGATCGGCCTAGCTCGGATTTATTCTTTACGTCAGTTAAGAATATACCCAAATTTTTGTTCATACTGAAAAAGTCTTGATCTTGATCTTGAACTTGATCTCAAAGTTATTTAAGAGCCTATTCACAAGTTCGCATAAGAACATAAAACATAACGCGATGCCGTGATTGGCTTGTAAGCCAATCACGGCATAGCATTCTTATGTTTTATGTTCTTATGCAAGCTTCTGGATATGCCTTAAAATAGCATTTTTAAAAAGCTATTATAGCTATAATAGCTCCCTTCGAAGATAATATATGTCTATGTCAAAATTAACTTCTTTCCTATTTTTTAATGTTTACTTTTATAATTTTGGAAAAACCCGGAAATCAAAAAAATTGGAATTAAAATCTAAAAAACCTTTAAATATAATAAAAACAACTTGTGAGTTATGCATATGAGTCCAATATCGACTCTTATAAGATAAGATTAGGTAAGATTTATTTCGTGTTTCCAGATTACATAAATCTACAGTGCGATTATAAAGTGCCGAACAGTTCGAAAAGAAAATACTCTTCGTTTGAAGCCACGTCTCTGTTAGAGTTGTGCGCAACAAGCCCATGTGATTGCTATGTCCAACAGCTCGGTGGCCAGTAAAACGCACACAGCTTTCTTGCCTTTTACTCATCGCTAATGCCAGTTTTGCATTAAAAATGTTCGGCACTTTATAATCACACGGTATACACATGTCAGACAAAAGGTACTAAATATAAAAAATACAGAATATAAAATATAGACTAGACTTAGTTCAAATATAAAAAAAAAATAAAAATAAAAAATGGTCCCAATAAACTCGGTGGGGTGTCTAAGTATTCCGCAACGGGATAAAAACAGAACCTCTTCAGTATTGAACTGACCGCCCTTTTAAAAGCCTTATGTTTTGGGCCCTTAAAGCTGTAAGGCAGTTTATTGAAAATTTTGATATTCGAACTGTTTTTAATTTGTTTGTTTGTTTGTTTGTTTGTTTGTTTTTTTGGACTATTTAAAATTGTGAATTTTTGAAAGGTAATAATTTCTAGCTGAGCTAGTTTGGATAGCTATGGTTTGTAAATTTTTCAAATTTAAAATTTTTTGTGAATTTCTAAAAGAGTTTGCTGTATATAGAGAATTTTAAGCTCTTTAAAATGACGTATCACAAGACCTAGGGTGCCATTTAAAATATTGTCCACAACTGCCCCCCTGGCGCCGCCTTACCGAATAAAAAATTGAAAAATATGGAAAATGATAGTTTTTGTTGTGTGATATTAAATTTAGGTGTTTTGGTAAAGAATACTTTTTTGCTCAGTTTTAAATGAAGAATCACCCTGCAGCACTAAAATTTTATTGATGCTTTTTTTTTGTTCCCCATTCAATATGTTATCTTCGAAGGGCCGTAGCTCCCTTAGGGCTCATTTCCGGACCAACCATTATAGAAACGTTTTCTTATTTTTGTATGTAGAATCGCCTCTTAAATTTTGCCATGGCAGTTACTGATCACCCTGCATATTTAATTTTTTTGATTTTTTTTTTGTTTCAGAGTAATAGTGGAGCAATATTGCTGTTTCAAAAAATGGACAACCTGTGAAAGAACTTTAGTGGTAATTGTTTCAGCTTTAATTATTGTAATTGTGGTATTAATGATTGTAATAGGTGTCCTCTCTAAAAATCACGGCATCGAAAATGGACTCAGTAACAGTTTACATTCTTTAAATTTGTAATATTGGTATTTAGGATAAATTGATAAATTATATAAATGTACAGAGCGTGCATTAAGTCTGGAATCACCCGATTAACTTTTTAGTTACAAGTAAAACACAAAAACCCTCGGACAGGTCGATTTTTATTTTTAATTTTGCAAATTATGGTGTAATAAAAGTTATTAAAATTTGCACCCCCTTGCACCCTCACCCCCCAACTTTTTTTTTTTCAAATAGCAACCTACCCCTTGTGACACTTCGTTGGAAAGGTAATTTAATAAGCTTTCCAACGATGTATAATAAAGCCTAATTTGGTAAAGGGCTAATGATAAAATGCACAATTTAGTTTATTATAAAGACATGTAAAGTATAACTTTAGTTCACTATAAATGTTCAAATTGATGTCCTTCAGCTCTTTGACAGTGGACAGTAAAAAAACGGGATTAAAATCGATTAAATAGTAAACATAAAATTGGTCAATAAAAAGAAAAAAAATTGCATTTTTCAACAGGGTATAAAATATTACAATAAGTTTAAAACAACCTTATTTAGATTCTCAGGAAGGTGCCAAGTAGGAAATAGGGCAACAATTACCATATTATGCGTAATATTTCACACAAACAATGTTTAAATAAAACATGCGTTTTTTCATAGACCCTTTAACGAATTAGGCTTTATCATACACTGTTGGAAAGCTTATTAAATTACCTTTCCAATGATGTATCACAAGGGTTAGGTTGCTATTTGAAAAAAAAAGTTGGGGGGTGAGGGTGCAAGGGGGTGCCAATTTTGATAACTTTTTTTAGACCAAAATTTGCAGAATTAAAAATATAAATCGACCTGTCTGAGGATTTTTGTATTTTACTTGTAACTAAAAAGTTATTCGGGTGATTCCAGACTTAATGCACGCACTGTATATATTTTATAATAAGTAATAAGTATTTATATTATTTAATGTTTAACAATAAAAACCTATTTTTTATTTTTTTTTCTTTTATGCCTTGGACAGACTAGTTATTTGTATGCCTTGGGGTGCCAATGCTCCAAAGAACCTCGTTGCTGCCCTCCTAAAAAAATACTGCTAAAAACTAAGTTAGCGCCGCATGCGACATTTTTTACGAATTCTGCTAATTTCTGAAGTTTTTTTTTAAATATTATTTTTTCAATATATTTTTTTTTCCATAAGAGCTGGTAAATTCCAAGTTGGACGATTTTTTTACTTAAATTTTTTCTAAAAAACTCAAACCACACTAGAAACAGTTGTAAAATTAACAATATTTTACGGGTAATTGGTATAACCGTAAAAATATGTAATTTTTTACAAAATTATAGTAAAAATACAATGTAACTTTTAAGTAATTTAGTATAATTTTCTAAAAAAATGCAAATCTTTACCCATGTAAAAAATTGTAAATTTTACAATTATTTCTAGTGTAATTTATTTTAAAATAACGGACTTCCTAAAAGAATGTATTTTTAATTATTTTTATTTTTATTTCAAAATCAATTATTAATAGGAACAAAATTATTAATTTGACAGAAATAAAATTTATTTGTCACAACCAAATAACTCAATTGGCCATATGGGACCAAATATTTTGTACGCACAAATAAACTGTTAGCTTTTTCAATATATATAATTTTTTTTAATTTAATATTGTAAAATTCAAATTTTACAATCTTAAATTTAAAAAAATATATTGAAAAAGCGCTAGGGCCTCAGACCAAAACTTTTACAGTTTTAATCCAAGTCCAAACTTCATCGTTAACTTCTTCGGTGACGACTTAAAAACGCTTTAAAATTTTAAAATAGGGAAGGCAAAGAATTTTTAGCCTAGAAATTCTAGGTATGGCAAAAAAGAAATAGGGTCTTTCAAATAAGGTATCGCAAGAATTGAAATTTATTTACAAATAAAACAGTTGTTAGCTGGCAACTAAAGGCTAAAAGTTACAACTCCCATAAATTAAACTGAAATTATTTATTTTTAATTATTGGGTTATTTTCCAATTTACCAATTATTTTAAAATAACATCATCCAACCTTTGGTTAAGGGTTGGTGTATTTAATTTTTGTTTTAATCAAAACATGCAATTTTTAGGCTCTTTCAAATGACGCATCTCAAGATGGGGGTTACTATTTAAAATTCTAATGGTGGGGTAGCTGGCAGTTAGGGGGTAAAAGTTACAACCACCAAAATAATACATTTAAATTTTCCCCTCAAGAAAAAACAAATAACCTGTTTTTTAGAATTTTTATATTGTGCTTAGATTTCGAGATATTTGGGGTATAGTATATATATTCAACTTTAAGATTCAGTAGAAGTAAATAAAAGAATAGCGCAAGCGGCAGCTGGCGCGTGGTTTTATTGGTTAGAACACTCGAATGTTGCGAGAGTAGGGATGTAGAAAATTAAACAGGTCAGTACGTGAGTACTTGCGATAAAGCGTACAATGCATTACAGTGGACCATTATATAGAAATATTTTGTTTTGAGTCCTACCCTGTCACTAAGCGTTTGTTTACACTTACTACATTTTGAAGTTAAATATACTATAGATTGTTTTCAAATGGAATGCGGCTAGTTATTTTTTACAGTGTACTGTTTAGACGTCAGTAAGATGCTGGGAATGCATTGTATACCAGAACAGGCTGGCGGGTATTCTCTTTTTGATACCAAGTGCAGTTATACAATTGTTTCAATGTAGACACTGTCTGGGTACCGTTTCATCTAACCTAACGAGTTTAGTCCAATGTGGATTCTACCTCAATCCATATTTACTGTAAGGGAACGTTCAAGTATTACGTAACGCAAATTTTGATCATTTTGGTCTTTTTATACAAGAACAGAACGATATTGACGAAATTTTGACAAACAAAATACTGCTCCCAACAAAATTATACTTTTCCCTGTAAAAAATAATTTGGAAAAAAAATACAAAATGGATAAAACTTATAAAAATTAAAAAAAATTTAAAAAATGTTCAAAAGAATTTTTTTTAAGTTTTTTTTTTCGTAAAACGAAATAAAAAAATTATAAACAAATGTTTTGAAAAACATTGTTTTTACCCGATTCAACCCATTACCTCACCTTGATTTTTACCAAAATCAACCACATTCTAGAACTTTGGATAGGCAACCTATGGTCCAAATTTGAAGTCTATCTCTCAACGCGTTCTCGAGTATTCGGGGTGACAAATGTACCGGACAGATAGACACACAGATATTTTTGTTTTATGGAAATAACACAGGTTTACAAAAAAAAAAGTCAGGACTATTTGACCGGACCATGGTATTCCTAGGTATTTTGGCGCCCTGAATCAGATCCCGGGGTCAGTTTTGCCCCATCACTTCAGGAAAACGAGATTTCAAGGTCATTTGGAGATCAAAATGGTGATTTTTTGGGAGCGGCCCCGGGACAACATCTCAACGTTCAGAAAGTATTCAAGACTTACACAGTTACGCTTGAGATATTGTCGCGGGGCCGCTTCCAAAAAATCACTATTTTGACCTCAAATGACCTTGAAATCTCGTTTTTCTGACGTGATGGGGCAAAACTGAACTCGGGATCTGATTCAGGGCGCCAAAATACCTAGGAATACCATAGTCCGGTCAAATAGTCCTGACTTTTTTTTTCTGTAAACCTGTGTAATCTTTTTTGGATATAAAACGTCGTGAAACGTAAAAAAGCAATATATTTTTTTTATTTTTTTACTAAGGGAACGTTTAAGTATTAAGTAACGCTCCTAGTATTCTACTCCCGTATATTAGCTTTTAATCGTTCGGGTGATTACGCCACTCGCCTACCGGCTAGTATAGCAAAATTCACCCTTATAACAATTATTACTACTCTTGTTGAATAATATACTATTACTCGTTATGAAATTATTGTTTCTTAGATAGTACTATTTTTGTTAGCCAGGAAAAATTATGATTAAATTATTGATACCAATGTTTTCTTTATTGTGATAGTCAAATATTATTATCAAAAACTGTAATCCATATCTAACCTTTGAATATAATAACAATGTTAAAATTAAAGTTGAACATTTGCAATATTAAAAATAACAAGAAGTATTTTTGACGTCCGCAATGATGTCCGATATGCCACTAATATTTTCTTTCATTAAAAATAACTTCATTTTCTCATCAGTAACAATATAAATTTTAATATGACCGGAAGAAAAAATAATAGTTATTTATGGTACTAGTGGGTAAAGTAAGATATTGCCCATGAGAAAATTAACCTGCGAGCCGTCAGCCAAGCAGGTTAATTTTCGAGAGGGCAATATCGGTTTACCCATGAGTGCCATACAAGGTTTTATCTAATAAATAGCTTAGGAATTCAAATTTTTATTAAAAATTTTAATGACATTTACAAGAAAATAATTTGACAAGTGGCAGTTGAGTGGGTAAAATAAATAATTATCCACTCAATAAAGTAAGAGCCACGCGGGGGTTATTATTGAGTTTATCTATTTAAAATAAAGCTGGTAATTGTCTTATTTTCTGTATGTATTGGATAAAATATATAATTAGATTCTAATAAATTATATTAATTATTAAATAAGATAATTCCATTATATATTATTCACAGTAAATGCTATTTTGCATTTTTCAAATATTTAAAAAAAATAACAAAAAAAAAATGCTTTAAAAAAAAGATTTTTGTTTGAAAAACAAAAAAATATTGAAAACAGAAAAATTAAAAAAAAAATCTACCTGCCTATTAGATTTTAATTTACGACTACAGGATATTTTATCAAAAAACATAAGTTATTATTTATGGAGCCATGCTCAAAATATGTATGCATTTAAACTAGCAGGGGTAACGAGATTTTTTTTTGGGTGAGGGCAAGTCAAAAATTTCCCAACTAAATATTAAGGAATTTCCCAAGTTTTGACCCCGCGAAAAAAGCTTCCCCGGTTGAAATTTTTGATGAAGAAAAAATAGTTACTCTTTTTTGTTTTATTTTTCAACTAAATTTCACTTGGTTAAAACAAACACTTAGCAATACAAATAACATCAAGATAAAATGTGTTTTTAACAGTACCTAAACATAATACTATTATTGTGTTTTATAATATACAATATTACCTATTATATAGATTCAATTTTTAACCCATTGGTCTAAGTAAGAGACGTATTTACTTCAATCAACCAAAACATTTGATTTAAGTATACTTCACATGCTTGCGCAAACCGGGTGAGTTTCAGACACTGGACACCCCTTAAATTAGATTGTTTTCAATCCGATAAAAGCAGTTTTTTTATACACTAAAAAAAAAGGATCCTTTGCGGTAATGGCATATGAAATTAGGCCAAATGCTTCGCACTCTTGAATACGTCCAAAGCGCCTTCTCTTAACATGAAAATATAATTTACTTGCCAAGATCTTTCTAATTCTTTAACTTAAAATACTTTGATCTTGTCTGAAATGTAAGTGGTCTTGTCTCAAAAGGGAAAATTCTTGGGCCAAAGTATTTAAAATTATTTAATTTTTAACAATCTTAAAACAAGATAAATGGTTTTTGCCTCAAATGCGCCAGGTCCAAGAGAATTTTAAAAATATTTCAAAAGCGACACTTTTCTTGGGACAAGATAAATACTTTTGTTTGAAGATACACATCTTTTAAGCTAAAAGAATAACTGCCAAGAGTGTTGACTACTTTGAGCCAAGAACGTCATTTTTTTCAGTGTGATGATAAAGAAAGTTTTTCATTATAAAACTCTCTTTAACAAGTTAAAAAGATTTTGTGTTGGGCACCAAACACTATTAACCCTTTTCAGGCAGAATTTAGAAATATTATAACATCAATTTACAACACAAAAGTTTAAAAATATATGTTGGTAGTAAATTTCTACAGCCAGATATCTGAGTTTGGACTTTTTTTTGCTGCAAAGAAGGTGGGCAGGTTAAAAAAGATATTAGGTACACATACCACAAAGCAGGACCAATAAAAAACTTTAAATTTGTGGTACGTGTGGTTGCCTTAAAAAAACGCTCTCAGCCAAACTTCAGACCTTTCAAAACAAGGTACTCAGAATATGCATTGATGCCCCCTGGTTCATGCGGAACAACCAAATTCACAGAGATCTCGACATGCCCCTCCTAAAAACGGAAATCATCCGATACAGTAAGTCTTTTATACAAGACAATTTAGACCACACAAACCCCCTCATCTCAAATTTTCTAGATTACGATCATGAAATCCACTACACTTACAAAAAGATCAAAAATGTCCTTAACCAGTAATGGTGCCCACAAACACAGGACAGGTGCATCTCCAGCACCAGTGAACTAGTTTCACTCCCCCCACACCTCCCTCCAATCCCTACTCCATCCCCCCAAATCCCCCTCCCACCTTCCTCGTCGCAACACCCAAAAATTCATGACAGATGCAAATCAGCATCAGTGAGCAGAGACTCACTCCCCCAATTATCCATTCAAATTAATTCAAATTTTAGATAAATGAGCCATAGGCACTGAGCCTGTCTCTTAAAGACCAAACAAATTACAGATGATGATGATGCCACAAAGCGGGAAAGAGTTAACTAAAAAACGCTGGTTTATGCAAAAAAATTTCCTCGTCTTGATAATCAAGACTTGATTGCATAGAAGTCCGTTGTGTAACTAAAATATACATAAATAGTTGTTTTTTAGAGAAAAGTTTTAATTTCCCTTTCGAGTTTTGTAAAAGTGTAACAAATATTCAAAGGTAACCAATTTACTTATATTTATCTTTAAAAATAGCGAAAATTATAAATAGGTAATTGTGTAAAAAAAAATTATTTTTATTTGTTTATTTAGTTACAAAATTAATACATAGTCGTGGCGAGCCTCAAAAATTTTTAGTTTTTGGCATGTGCCACTCGCCCCCAGTTATTTTAATATTTTCCAACATTTGTTCATTTTTTATTTTGAAAAAAAAAAACTTCTTTAGGTCTTTCTTCAATTTCTCAATATAACCCATATCTTTTGTTTTGCAACTATGGCTTTGTTTATCATTTTTACTATACATTTTCACACTTTTTAGGACTTTTTGAGCAAAATCTTTTTTTTAGATTTTTTTTTAAATTTTTTCCCGTTTTTTTGTAAAAATTAACTATTTATAACAAAACTATAGTAAATTATAACTGAAACTAAATAGTATAATAAAAATTTATTATTCCATCAATCTATTTTGTAATCATCGTACAGAGTGATATTGGTAGACTGACAGTTTCGGGCTGCTGGTCCTCTTCTGTACCAAGAGTCAACTCTGCACGCTGATTAAGAAAACGGTTTTAGACTTTATTCGCAAAAGGAATATAGCCATTAGATTGATGTAGACTTGTGCGCCATCTATTTCTAGATGTAGACAACTACTCATACCTCTCCTAATCTGGAGACTTTGAATGGTAGCAAGTTGAAGACTTGTGTGTCTCAAGCACATAGTACCACTAACGGGTGGTTAGACGTAGAATTCGTAAGGACAGAAATTTTTAATTTTAAACAAAATTATAAAAATATAAATTTATTATTCCATCAATCTATTTTCTAATCATCGTACAGAGTGATATTGGTAGACTGACAGTTTCGGGCTTCTGGCCCTCTTCAGTACCAAGAGTCAACTCTGCACGCTGATTAAGAAAACGTTTTTAGACTTTACTCGCAAAAGGAATATAGCCATTAGATTGATGTAGACTTGTGCGCCATCTATTTCTAGATGTAGACAACTACTCATACCTCTCCTAATCTGGAGACTTTGAATGGTAGCAAGTTGAAGACTTGTGTGTCTCAAGCACATAGTACCACTAACGGGTGGTTAGACGTAGAATTCGTAAGGACAGAAATTTTTAATTTTAAACAAAATTATAAAAATATAAATTTATTATTCCATCAATCTATTTTCTAATAATCCAGCCCGAAACTATCAGTCTAAAATTAAAAATTTCTGTCAGTATAATAAAAGTTAAAATTTGTAAACCAGTGTAGTTTTCAGTCTTAAAGTGGAACTTCACAAGCGGATAAACGAAGATAATATTGTTTTTAGTAAGTCATGATTCTTTAGTCCAAACAGTTGATTGTACGACTTATCAAGTCGACAGTGCCATTATCTTGTTAGGATATTATTCGCATGTTATCAGAACACAAAATAAAACATTTAATAATAATCATTTTAATTTATTATTTATTAACAGTGAATAGTGTAAGGACCCTATTATTAGGCTCGTGATTATGTTAAAACTAGTATTTTAGTGTATTATTAGATGTAATTTTTATAATTATTCAAGTAAAGGTAAGATAATTTTAGAAAATATGTGTGAAATCCAAGGGGCAGACCGCTGAAAAAAAAAATCCTTCTATAGCCCTTACCCTCCCGCGACTAAACTAATGATAATTTTCCGATTTAATTGTGTTTTTATTATTGGCTATGCGGTATAGCCTATGCCTAAAAAGAAGAAAAAAAGAATAAAAAATAAACCGATGTTTTTTTAGTTTTTGCCCAAGTTTTTGTTTCCTTAGAGTTTCAGGAGAGCGGTATTATACTGAATTAAATTTCCATATTTGTTTGCATACATAGAAAGTCTATAAAAGTGTTTGGGATTAATATTGCCTTAAAGAAAAAATAAAGAAGTAAAGTCACAATAGAGGTCTGTACAACTAGAATTATGAAACAGAAGACGTCTACCCTATCTCTATCTCATATTGCATTTTTTTCAATTTTTATCAACAATTACCGTTGATTTTTGTAAATAAACCTAAAGAAATGAATATTTTTTGCTAAGAAATAAAACTGACGATTTAATAGTAAAATAAAGAATGAAATATAAATCCTATTAATTGTTCTTAGGTTGGTTTGGATATTACTTCTATCCTTTTTGGGTAGAACTTTTGTCCCTGTCTAATCTAAATGGAGAAATCTCCATTGTGACATCCTGGAGGCAAGGGCGTAGATGAGGGGGGTAATGGGGGGTAGTTACCCCCCCCCCCCCAAAGGACAAACATATATGTTTTTTTATTAAATTATCCTATAAAAAAAATTAAATTTGACTTTTTTTATTTTTGATCCCGGAAAAAATATCTAAGTCACACTCAGAAAAATCCTAACTTGTAAAATCAATAAGAAATTATTTTAATTTAAAAAAATTGCCTTTTAAAATATTAAAAGTAAAAACTTTACGTTTTAGTTATGAACAATATTAATTTAAAAAAAATAATTATTACACCAAAAAGTTTTTCACTTTAAAGTAAAAGTATTGTCCCTTAATTTCTTATTTTAATGTTTTCTTAATAAAATTATAATATTTACCTTTATATTTTTGAAAAATATTAATATATTAAAAGAATTCTTTTTAAAATAACCAGTTTTTGTATTCAAATCATTTAAAAGTTTAATTTATTTCAGAGGAAACATTTTTCAAATTATAATGAATATTTTTATTTTTACAATGGCTTATAAAATTAAAAAATATCTTTTTAAATTAACAAAAAACGCTGTCGGAGCAAAAACATATTGGTTTTCTTTTAAATCATATGATTTTTGTTTGATTTTACGACGATTTTTCTCTGAGTGCAGTGTACCAATTTTTGGTTCAAGATTTTATTGCCCCCTTGCACTGTGGGCTGAGAAAAAAAATGATGGACGAAAATCTTAATTTATGCATACAAGTATTTTTGATACCGCTGATTTCGAATATGATAATGAAAAATCTAAAAAAAAAGCGCCACGCCTAGGGTGGGTTCATTTTTTAATTTTTTGTTTTGCGATTTTGTTCAAATTTGGTATAAACGCTTTTTTAGAGATATTAACTTAGACCAATGGAGCTCTCTACAACTAGAATTATGAAACAAAAGACGTCTACCCTATCTCCATCTCATTAGTGCTACACTTTCCAGCCAACCAAATAAATACTGTATTTGTTTTTCATACAACAAATACAGTATTTATTGTGTTGGCCGGAAAGTGTAGCAGTGAGCGGAACGAACCATAGCTAATGTGAATCTGTAGAATAAGATAATTCTACTAAAATTTAGATGGCGCCATTAATTTCTTTAATAAAAATAATACTCTTCGCTCGGCCAAGTAAATATTGTATTTGTTCAACAAAGAACAAATACAGAATTTGTTTGGTTGGGTGGAAGTGGGAGTGTATGTATGTATTCTATCCTTTTTGGGTAGAACTTTTGTCCCTGTCTAATCTAACGGGAGAAATCTCAATTATCAAAGCACCAAAATAACAAAATGGCGGAGCCAATATGCTGAATTGGTTTTTAGAATTTTTTCATAATTAGGCAAAATTTAAGGTTTAAACTAGTGCAAGAATATCGATTTTCAGGACTTAACTTAAAACACTTAATATGACAAAGCTTATATGCAAGACTTTATTTTCCATTTTAGTTAAAATATTGGTGTAGTGGACTACCGCGTCGTACTTGACGAGTTTACCACCCAAAATAGCGTAAGTTCGATTCTCACCGGCGCCGATTTGCCTTTTTCAGTTAATTAATAATTGAAATTTGGCGAAGCGGACACTCCCTATAGATTGGTTTGAAAATCAATTAAAGCCGGTGGTTCCCTCTACTACTAGCCCACACATGCTTAATTAAGAAGAATAGTACGGGGTTAAACAAAATGTAAAACGTAATGTCAGAATTCCGTGCAGGGGCGGATCCACAGTGGGTGTAAAGGGGGTAATTATTAATTAGGACGATTTAAAAGAAAAATTTGCACCATTTAATAATAATAATAATAATAATAAGCCATATTGCTTCATATGAAACAGTTTATTAAAAACTTATCAACAGGGTAATTATCTTAAAATGATTAGCATATTAAATAAAAGATATTCATTATAATTGTAAATAACTATAAAATTGTTATTAAAATATCCAATAAATAATATTTATTATTATACTCACAGTGCGTTTACGCCAAAAAAAATAAAAAAAGGACGACGCGTCGCGACGTTAGTCACTAATGCAACTCTTTAACTGTACAATAAAAAAAAAACATCGCTGCGGTTTTGGAGGTAATTTACGAACTCGGACCGTCACTAATTTTTTTTTATAATATTGTTATTTATGACATAACTAAGGATTTAAGGCTAAAAATTAAAAAATCTGACGGTTAGTTTTTTTTAATTGTCAATTTATTAAAAAAAAGTGCACTAACTTAATTATCCCCTTATAACTCAAAATTTTATTGATATATAATATTTATTTTAAAATAGAATAAAGACTACTTAATTCTCTATAAAAATGTATTTACCAGTTTTTTTATATCTTTTGCAGTTTTGTCACAATACGTGATTAAATCTAGAATTCAAAAAGCATTAAATTATTTTTCATTTATTTGAAAATTATACAAGTAGGCTTGTTTTACATTGATACGTCAAATACACTTTTCACAAGTTATTACCTTAAAATCAAGGTGGCTTGTGTCAAATAAATATAAATATATAAATTGACAATTAAAAAAAACTAACCGTCAGATTTTTTTTTTAATTTTTGGTCTTAAATCTTTAGTTATGTCATAAATAACAAGATTATCAAAAAAAAAACTTAGTGACGGTTCGAGATCGTAAATTACCTCCAAAACCGCACCGTGTAATATATTTAATTATAATTAAGATCACAGGCAAAATATGTGTGATAATATAAACATATTTACATCTGATAAATATTTTTTTTTATTTGAAACGCCCCTTAAAGTTTATTTTTTATATTTTCAGGGCATTTTGAAGAAATATAATGTATCGTATATTTTTATTTCTGTTTTTACTAAATGGGATCCTTTCTACACCGGTGAAACATGAGAAGTTGGCTTTTCCCCCTGCTGCGACGAAAAATGAAAATCCTGCAAAGAAAGTTGATACTGTAAATTGTGGATATAAGGTACCTCACGGTGGATTTTTAGGGTCATTTTTTTGGATAATCTAGCAACCAATCTTAATTTTTCTTGTTTTTTTTAGTCTTGTCACCCAACCAAGGATGGAATGATCAATGTCCATATTGTAGCACACACCCATGACGATGTAGGATGGTTAAAAACTGTGGACCAGTACTATTTTGGAAGTAAGTATTTTTTCGATTATCATGATGTGCCGGAATAAAATTTTAGTTACACTTCTTGTCAACTGTTTTTTTTTTTTTTGATAAACTATCTGATCAATAACTGGCATGCCAAAATTGAATAGGTGATTTTATATACAAAAATATAAAAAAAGGTTGGTCCGGAAATGAGCCCTAATTAGGGGAGATACGACCCTTTACAATTTTACTTAAAATAAGATTTTTAGTTAATAACTCTAGTACCCTAGAGCGTGTATACTAGTATTATTAAGGGCAATTAGTTTATTTTAATTTTTTTTAAAATCTATCCAGGCATGCCTAGACGGATAAAATATGTGACGCTTTTTGCCCCAAACTGTTGTTTTTGTATTTTTTTTTTGTTTTTTTTATAAAAATTATAGATTCCTTGTGTTAAAATGCATAAAAAATATCTTATAGTGTAACATACCAAAAATTTTACTTTTTAAAAGGCTCCTTTAATATTAAATTTAGGTGTTTCGGTGATGAATACTTTTTTGCTTACTTTTAAATAAAAAATCGCCTTGGGGCATTGCAATTTTATTAGAGTTTTTTTTTGTTCCCCATTCAATATGTCCATCTTCCTTAGGGCTCATTTCCGGACCAACCTTTATAAGAACTTTTTTTCTTATTTATGGATGTAAAATCAGCTCCTAAATTTTGGCATGCTAGTTACTGATCACCCTGTATAAAGACGGTGGCGTAGAGTCAGAAGGACCGGAGGGACACAAGATGTCCCATTTAAAAAGCCATATCTAAAAAAGAATTAAGAAAGTTAAGTGATCAAGTATTATATTCCAAGATAAAACTTTGTTTAAAGCACATTCCCAAAAAGTTATAAGGGAGATCAAAAATCGAAAAAGTTTTTCTACAACAAAAACAAAAAACCTAATATTGAGTGTCTACAGAACTAAAAAAAAATTGTAAAAAAAGTTTTTCCACAAGAAAAACAAAAAACCTAATATTGCGTGTTTACAGAACTAAATGGATAAACACTGGATTTGGGAAAATAATTGAAGATTAGAATTCTATACGATATATTTATAAAACAATACCATTGTGTACCTACCCTATAAATCTTAATGGCCTAAATCGATTTATTCTTTTAATTCATCGTCGTCTATAAATACTTATCACCTTGGCATTACTTATAGGTTATTTTTAAAAATGCACTGATAAAAAAGATTTAGATTTTAATGTTTATGTTTGTTTTTAACCTATAGTACTTAATTAAGCATCCCCTAAGTCCAGGACTTCTGTGGGCTAGTAGTAGAGGGAACCACCGGCTTTAATTGCTTTCGAACCAATATATCTAGGGAGTCGCCTTCGCCAAATTTCAATTATTAATTAACTGAAAAAGGCAATCGGCGCCAGTGAGGTTTTAACTCACGATCATTGGCTCAGTGTCAATGCTATACCGATGCCTTGGACCGCTGAGCTAATTCTCCCCCAAATTTATTTGGATATGACCAATTAAATTATTTGGTTGTGAGTAATACATTTTATTTCAGTCAAATAAATATTTAGTTCATGTAAATAAATATTTTAATTTCAAAATCATTTATTAATAGGAACAAAATAGTTTATTTGACAGAAATAAAATTTATTTGTCACAACCAAATAATTCAATTGGTTATATCTAACCAAATATTTTGTACACACAAATAAACTGTTTTATCAGTGTACCCACAAATATTTATTTATTATTTATTTATTTAAATAAACTGTTTTATCATCATCATTTTCTCCTTAATAAAATTGGTCATATGTATTTTTATCGTAAGATGCATATTTAGCGAGATAACCGCACTCACCCCTAAAATTCAAGATAGCGGACAACCCCTTACGCAAATTACCAGGTGAAAAACTAACAGGAGTGTTCTGTGGCCATCCACTAACAACTAAAAATCAAAAAAACGCAAAATTTATCTTAAAATTAATTTGTCAGTTTGAGGTTATGTGTTTGACGTTTACTTATTTTCTGACAGCAGATATGTAAAATCAACTGATCGTCACTTCCCAACCGTTGTCATAGGCAACGGGCGGGAAATAGGCACTAACTAGGCACTAGGCCGTAGTAAAAATGCATTTCCTATATACTACCGGGTGTGAAATGACCTTGAAAACGTTAATATCCGTAAAAAATAAATACGCCATTTTGTTTCCCCCGTTAAAATAAATAACTTTTGCCCGACATCTTTTTTTCTAAAATACATAGTATTCGAGATATTTGAAAGCTTATGATATAAACTACCTATTAGTAGGTCTCAAAACGACAATAAACAAATAAATGAATAAATAAAAAAAAAACACCCGGTATTTAACATATTTCCATACGTAAGTGGTACTATGTGCTTGAAACATACAAGCCTTTAACTTGCTACGTCCAGAAATAGATGGCGCGCATATATGCATATACATCAATCCAATGGCTTTACTTCTGGGACTAAAGAGGGCCAGTAGCCCGAAACTGCAGTCTACCAATATTACACAGTACTGTACGATGGTTTAAAAATAGATTGATAGAATATTGAACTAAGATATGATTCAAATTTTCAAATTTTTGTTTATTTTAGGCAAGACTACAATTCAAAATGCTGGTGTAGAAAATATTCTAGATTCAGTAATAGACTCATTGAAGAAAGATAAAAATAGAAGGTAATTATTAATATTTTTTATTTATTTAAATAGCTATAGTTCAATCCGTAAATACGTGAGAGGGACTCATATTTTAAGTATGGGGGTTGCGGCGAAGGAAACGTAAAGGGTGAAGGCAATTTAAGCATGAGTCACTCTCACGTATTTACGGATTGAACTACATAGCTATATCTTTTTTAAATTTTAAGCTTTCACTAAGATTCAGGGTGATTTAGAACTAATCTAGGTTGTTCAAGATCCAAATATACAGGGTTATTCTACAAAGGAAAATATAAATATATCCAAATATGTCCAAAAATGCGTCGTAAGGGTGCTCCTTTAAAAGTGGCTAAAAAAAAACGGTTTTTATTTAATAACTCAGAAATCCTTTAGGATATAGCAACGAGATTTTGCACGTGAACCAATCTTAATAAGGCCCATATTCGTATGTTATTTTCATGTACTTATTTTAGCCAGGGGTGTGCATAACAGGAGGGTCTTATCAGTTTTTTGACCCAAACTTTTTTCTGTGTAACTTTTTTGTAATTTTATTTTAACCGTTTTCGAGAAAAAATTTGAAGGTGAAATTTCACCGTTCGAGGATGAAAAATTAAATACTAAAATGTTGAAAACCAAAATTTTGTGATTTCGAGTAAATCCCGGTTTTTATTGTCAAAATACGGAATTTTGACTATCAAAACCGGGATTTACTCGAAATCTACGCGGTAGAATTTTTTTAATTAAAAATACGGTTTCAGAACACAAAAATACATAAGACATGATAGGTTTAGTCCTTGAAGAACGCAACGCGGTTTTCGAGATTTTAAAGTGCTCTAGCACCTAAACCATTAATTTTTGGAAGTTTTGCCATTACAATATTTTGATCAGTAAGTCAATAACTATAACATATCCAAAATTCAGCCAAATCTGACCGAAATTACTTTTACATAAGAAGGGAGCGAGGCACTTTACTCGAAATCTACGCGGTAGAAATAATTTTAAATTGAAAATTTGGTTTCAGCACACAATAATACATAAGGCATTATAGGTTTAGTCCTTGGAGAAGAATTTTAATTCTTTTTTTGTAGGGCAATGTTATTTAAGACGTAAAAACCAAATAATCGAAATCGACCATATTTTAGATTCATTTATGTGGAAACAGCATTTTTCTGGAAATGGTGGATGAGGCAACATGATACAGTCAAGAGTGTTGTGCGGAAATTGGTGGCCAATGGCCAACTTGAATTTATTGGGGGGGCTTGGAGCATGAATGATGAGGCTACCACGCATTATCAATCTATTATTGACCAATTTACATGGGGCCTAAGGTAAATACAGATAAAAAAGAAGAAAAAACCCAAATACAAAATTTAAAAAGAAAATAAACAAATAATAGTATATTGTTTTACTAAGAGGAAAAGTGAAGCTTTTTTTTACTAGTCTGTAGAATTTACGCAAGACGCGAAGAGGAGTCCAGAAACTACAGACGAGTAAAAAAAGCACTTTTCCTCCGAGTGAAACATACTACTTTTTCTTCAAGCATCCTATATATTTTTTTTAAATATTCATTTTTGAATTTAATTTATTCAGTAATAAAGTAAGTTTTTTTATTAAAATAGGCCAATAAAACCCTTTCGAAATAAACTTAAACCTTCCTTAGCTAATTTTAAATTTTTTCGTAGGCTAAATCGTACACTTTTCGCGATTTCGATGGTAACTTGTCTAATGTAGCATTTGCAATTTCGGAGAGATTTGTAGGTGTATAAACCATATATTCTTCTTTAATCATTTTTAATCAATTTCACACAAGGTTTTTGCACAGAATCTCGAGTCAACCACCTGTTTACATAATAAACAAACAAGTTTGAAGTATGGCTGTCATCATTTGATGACTTTGAAGTAAAAGAGTGCTGCCACCAATGGTGGTTTTGCTAACTAACTTTTTTTTACGGCGTACAACAATGAACTCGTTTTTTTACTGTAAAAAAATAGATCACATCTAACTAGTGTGTTCAGTTATAAAATATGAACATTTTAGTACGCTTGAAGAAAAAATGTTTTTTTCAACAAACGTCAGTAAAAGTATAATTTTTAACGCATTCTGTCAGTGTTTAAGACATTGGTGTTACAAGTAATTTTATTTATTTGTTTATTTATCTATTTATTTATTTGTAATATACTACAAAGTTATGGAGAGCCCCAAATAACCTTCATTGCTTGTGCTAGGGGCTCTCCATTAATTTTGCAAAAAAATATCCATAAAGTTCCGTTGACAGTACTTAAATTTTTGAATTCTTGAAGCTGGATGCTATTCGTTGCAGCTATCTTGCAAATTTCCATACTGGTTGCATTTGGTTTAACTTGTTTATACGATTATCTTCCATCTTTTTACTTAATTTTGACCAAAATAAAATTCTAAAAGGTTCGACATTGACATATTATGTCAACTTATAAATTTTACTTTTAGCACTGGTGCTAAAAGTAAATTTCGGTAGATATCCTTCGCCCTTTCGCTTCAAAAAAGCAACAAGCTTGTACCTAATATTTGCTTATGTCCTAATTCTTTATGTTCATCATCGCCTTCAACATGGAATAATTTGACCAAGGCGTTGACGATTTCCATATTTTAGATCCATGGTCTTCTCTTCAAAGTATGCATTTTTTCACTGAACTTGACACTAACATTTTTTTCAAGAAACGATCGAACTTTCATTACCTTAGCAACAACAAACTTCACAATTGGGTTTCAAAATGATATTTTATAAATTGAATAACCTAAGAAATGCGTTGATTTGTACTTTTTATAGTGTTTGTAGAAAAAATAGTGTATGATATATGCGCAAAAAGTAATTTTATTTTGTTCCCTTCTCACAAAATAAATTTTCACTTAGCACTTATAACATAAATAACTATTTTAAATAAAAATAAATATTCTATCCAAAACAAATCAATCAATTATACAAATCAGTCAGTCAATTATGTTCCTAACATAAAAAAATAAACTTTTTGTTTTAGAAAATTAAATGAAACATTTGGAGAATGTGGACAACCAAAAATTGGATGGCAAATCGATCCGTTTGGACACAGCCGAGAAATGGCTTCTATTTTTGCTCAATTGGGCTTCGATGGTGTACTTCTTGGTCGAATCGATTATCAGGATAAAAGTCTTAGAATGAAAACTAAAACGCCGGAGATGATTTGGAAATCCAGTGATAATCTAGGTAAGATTTTTTTATTAAAACTAGAGACATAGATAATTTTTACTTTAATGGCGGACATTTTGCAGAAAGCTTCTTAGCTAGCAAGCATTCTATTTTGAGCATTTACTAAAAATGCTAAAAACAACGAGATATATAAGCATAGAATTACCTTCAAAATTATATTTTTGGTGAATGTGCAATTTTTTTCCTTGTGGATGGTCATCCCACCTTAAAATGAAATAAATCCGCCCCTGCCCCTGTCCACATTTTAAGAGCTGAAAAAATTATATATATTCGAAAGGATAGTTTGGGTTGTCTTAAATGTTCCTTTGAAGTCTGTATCTTTATCCGTTCAAAAGTTAAGAGGCGAGTGACTTTTAGACCACGGTATGCATGCACATGTGTGTATGTATGTGATTTCTGTTTTTATTTTTATTTATTTATTTGTTTATTATAATATAATAGCTATATATTATATAGCTAATGAGTACCACGCAATTCATCGGCAGTAGTCTGGCTACCTGGTACTCATTATATCGAGCCTGCGCTTGAGACTTTTGGTGAATAAACTTTGATTTCCTTTACCCCACTTGACGGTACAAAATCATTAATTAAATTAATCTTTGTTAGAGGGTAAAAACTCCGAAATTTTCACTGGAGTCATGTACAACACTTACTCGCCTCCCAAGGGATTTTGTTTTGATATTTTATGCAGTGACGAGTCAATAATTGATGACAAGAAGAGCCCTGAGTACAATGTTGATGGAAGAGTAAGTTCTTTATTTATTTACTTAATTCACGTAAAATATAGCTCATAAGCATAGAATACCGGTTTTAACTTAACCCAGACAGCACATGATATCTTAAAGACGTCTTTTTTAGATCTTAATTATGTCTGGACGCCTAAAGACGTGAAAAGGATATCTTATGGACTTCTTTTTAGGGATGTTTAAAAGATATCTGATTATGATGTCTATAAGATGTCTTTTAAGTATCGGTACAAGACATCTTAACTTTGATACTCATCGCTAAAAATAAATTAACCACAATCAACTATTAAAAAAAAATATCATTTTTTTAAAGATCTTTTTTTGAAAAACAAAAAATTTAAAATAAAATTTCTTTTTACGAAAAACGAAAAAAATTAAAAAAAAAATCAAAAAAGAAATTTTCAAAAACTGAAAAAAAAATTAATTTTTTTTTTTAAATCACATTTTTTTAAGATCTTTTTTTGGCAAACAAATTACCTCTTGTTCTAGTTATTATTATGCTTTTTATATCAATACGACCGTACCTAGCAACGTAAATGGGAGTGGTCATTATGTTGTAAAGTCGCCTGTGCAAGGCGTCTGTAAGGCGTCTTTAAAAAGATGTTTTAAAGACGTTACCTTTTGTAACATACGACGTCGTTAAGACGTCTTTAAGATGCATATACGGCGAAAACCGACGTTCCTAAGACGTCTTGAATGACGAGCTACGACATCTTTAAGATCTCTTTAAGTCATCTTTGTGCTGTCTGGGAAGGGGTTGTTCTGATTTTTGATTGTTCAAAAAATAGGTTTTTTTTTCTTTTTATACTTCTTAATATGACATATGACACATTGTGTAGAATACGCTCCTAAAATATTTTGACGAAATTTATATTGTTTAAAAAGTTATTCATATATACCTACATAAAAAATATATACATAAAAAAATAATAAAATTATAAAATTTTAAGGGGTGATGATAAAAAGTTTCTATAAACATGTCTAAAAATACGTCGTAAGGGAGATACGCCCCTTTGAAAGTGGCTAAAAAATTCGGTTTTTATTTAATAACTCATGAACCCTTTGAGATACAGCAAGGAGGTTTTGCACGTGAACTAATCTTAATAAGGCCCATCCTCGTATGTTATTTTTATGTACTTATTTTAACCAGGGGCGTGCGAAATAGGGGGGCCTTATCAATTAAGAGGAATTTGCATTCTGTGCCACAAAAAAATTCACTTTTTAAAAGGCTATTATTCCTTTAATATTAAATTTAGTTGTTTCGGTAAAGAATACTTTTTTGCTTAGTTTTTATTGTAGAATTAAAATTTTATTAGTGCTTTTTTTGTGTACTTTAAAATATAAAAAAAAAACTTTAAACGCGTTTTTCTTAAAATGCTATTTTTCAAAACGGTTCCAGCGATTAAAAAAACACTATTTAACATATTGACAAATCCTTCGGCATTTTGTCTAAAATCATGTAGGCGAGTTGGCTAGTGTAAATTTTTTTTCAAAGGCTTGTAATTTATTTTTTATTCCCCCTTTTTACCCGTTTTTTGGTCGGAAAAATGGCATTTTTTTGTTTTTTCCACTAAAATACGCTTAGAATTTTTGTTTTTTAGAATTCTGACTTATGTCGACACTAGCGAACTAAAGGACGTAATTTTTAACAAGACTGTTTTTGATTTTTGTGTTTCGGACCATTGGGGGTGGAGCTATCGCTTGAACCGTTTGCCATGTTATTTTTGAGGTGTCTAACTTCAGCGCGTGCTGCACATTTATTTATGACGGCAAAAAAAACATTTTTTTTGTGAACTTTAAGAGTTGTCTAATACTTTGTAAAAAGTTTTATACATAAAAATAATACAGGTCATCTGAAAAAAAAATCCAAAAATCGTCAATTTTTTGCCTTAAAAATCAGAAAGACCCCTTAAAACTATTAAGGCCGCAAAACATCCTGATTTTATATTTTATTTAAAAAAGAATGTTTTAGGTAAATGATTTCTTTGATTATCTCAAAAAAGTAACTGATGGTTACGCTTCCAATAACGTCATAATAACCATGGGTGAAGATTTCAACTATCAAGATGCCCATGTATGGTTTAAAAATTTAGATAAACTTATAAAGTAAGCATATATTTAATATTTAAATTATTACATAAATAAAATATATCTTTAGACCTTACGAGACATCAAAAACGGTCCTTGGTTTTGTCGTTTTAAAAAACTACAATTTGAATCTAAAGACTCTAAATTTAACAACAATCCTTAAATATAACACAAGAATTATAACTGGAATTTCTTGTTTGGCCGATTTGAAACGAACTGTAACTTAATTTCGTAAAAAAGTGTTTGGATTGGATAAATTTTGATTAATTTTCTTATGATGCGTTCATGCTATGTAAGATACAATTTTATTGGGCGATTAATGAAAAATAGATTAATTTGGGCGGAAGGACCTCGGTCGATATCCCTTTGACTTGGTCAATAAAATACTGTATCTATCTATCTGGATTAATTATAAATGAGATAAGTAAAATTTAGACATCAACAATTAAATTTCATAATAAAGTATGGAATGGCTGATAAACAAATTATTAAAAAAACTGAGTATCAGAAGGAAAAAAATAACAGTGCAACGTGCGTTTAAAAATCAAAAGTAGTAGAACAAAATGAAATTTGGCATAGGGCCATTATTTTTGATTCTAAACATATCTTTTAAATAACTGTTTTCGTAAATCTTTGTCTTGTCTTGTCTTGACCCAAAAAGAAAATATGTTTTCGGTGATAACTACAATATATTTTTTTTTTCGTTTCATTTTATAGTATCGAGAGGCACACTTAAATGTTAAGATATTCAACCTTGTTTGTCTCCAAAAAATTTTAAAATTTATTTTTGTAAACTTTACTTCAGTTTTTTTACAAAAGCCGTTAATTTAGAAAAAGTAACTTATATAACACGAATATTTTTCTACAGATACGCCAATGAGAAACAAGTCAACGGCTCAAAATACAATCTTCTCTACTCCACACCATCATGTTACGTGAAGGCGATTCACGAAGAATCGGAGAAAAAGAAAATGAAGTGGCCCGTGAAGTCAGACGACTTTTTTCCTTATGCTTCTGATCCAAATTCTTTCTGGACTGGTTTCTTCACTTCAAGGCCAACAATTAAGAGATTTGAGAGGGAAGGAAACAACTATTTACAAGTAAGAATTAATCTAGAGCACTGGATAGGCAGATTTGTTAGGGTAGGAACCACTCAAACCACTCAAACTACCCACATATCCCAGCCGAGAACTTTGTTGATATCGTAAACGTCACATATTTTGAGACACTTTTTCGTAACGGTTTTTTTTTTCTATAAAGAAATTGCACTGCTCTACTACAGAATTTTCACAATCAATGAGAAAATCCCTAACAAAATGTCATATAGCTGCTATTTCACGCTTTTTTTGCGATCATCAGTGAGCATATATTGGTATGGTGGCTTTTTTTAACGGTTTCAGCCCTCTACCCTCTGTCTTAAACATATTAATGTTAACACACATGAAAATATTTTAGAATCAGAATTACATAAACTTACCTGGGACCGTACAATTTTAAGGCCACATAGAATAATTACTGCAAAAAAAAAAAAAGAAAAAAATAGTATATTATTTACCAAGTGAGAGAAGTTTAACATTTTTGACCTGCGTCAAATTGCGGGATGAGCGCGCTAACGCGAAGCCCGCAAGACGCGGTCTAAAATGTTAAATCTTCACTCACGTGGGAAATATAGTATTTTATTCACTACCAGTACAATTAATTAGTTATTTATTTATTTATTTTACTAAAATTTAATGAAAAAGCCTATAAATTTAAAATATCACGCTGGCCGTTCGCGGCCATTAAAAAAACAAATGAATAACTTGACATTTCTGGCAGAAATTTTCTGGTGATCTGCTAAAATTATTAAGTTCGAAAGTGTTTCCGTGTTAAGTGTAATAAAATGTATAAAAATGGAAAGTGAAATGCAAAGTGATGATTCTGGTACTCCCCCAGAAATAAGGGGACAGGCGAAAACTGTAAGGGAGAATCTATTGCCTCAAAAATCAATATAGGTGGGTTGTACATTTAGTAATCTATAATCCTTACGGTAATATATGGGTTGTATAATCTATGGTTGAATATGATGGACCAATGATTTCCACTTTTCGAAGTGTTTTTTGTAAAACATGTTTTATAGGTACTAATTTAGTTAATAAATTAAAAAAAATTATCATGCAATAAATAAATTTGGTGCCTAAAGACACTTATAAATAGCAATGTGATTTAATAATTAAGTGAAACGTCAGATGCCAAAACAGCTGAATAAAATTCATTATTGACCATGGTGCCATTTCATTATTTTTAGAACCTCTGACGTCATAGGTAGAGAAATAATATTTCTACCAATGAAAAGAACAGTAATATAGATGTGGTTTTATGCTGGTGGTGAAAAAATACCTTTATTATACATATTGCTATACCAATAAACAAAAATTTAACTTTAACTTATAATAATAAAATAGAAAAATATTTATTACTTGCGGAAGAAAATAAAAGGATTTGGAATCAAGAAAAAGTCATTACTGGAGTTTTTTCTTAGAATATTCATACTTCACTTTATAAATTAAAATTAACAGAATTTATCTACATTAAACTACAAAAAAGCTTGTATTTTAAATCATGAACTAAGAAGAATATTGGTTTCATGACTATATCTTTTTAGAATAAAGATATTTTGTATATATACCGTACGATTATAAAGTGCCGAACACTTTTTAATGCAAAACTGGCATTAGCGATGAATAAAATGCAAGAAAGCTGTGTACGTTTTACTGGCCGCCGAGCTGTTGTACGTAGCAATCACATGGGCTTGTCGCGCACAACTCTAACAGAGGCGTGGCTTCAAACGAAGAGTATTCTCTTTTCAAACTGTTCGGTACTTTATAATCGCACTGTATTTGCATAAAATAAATAATAAGAATAAAGTTGGAATTCTTTCTATAAAACTCACTGCCGTTTTGTTTTTAAAATGTACATGTCAAGATCAAGCAGAACAAAAAGTGTGTGGTGTTGTGTAATATAATACATACTATTTCCTTTTTAGGTTTGCAAACAGTTGTACAGTTTATCCGGCATGAATTCCACAGATTGGGCTGATCTGAACACAATGAGGGAAGCAATGGGTGTCCTGCAACATCACGATGCTGTAACTGGCACAGAAAAGGAACATGTTGCCAAAGATTACGCCAGAATTTTGCAACATGGGTTTGACGAATGCGATATTGTCACTAATACGGCTTTAAAGTGAGTAATGAACAGATCCCGGGTTTAAAATTATTGGTATTTTATAATATTCTGTTAACTGAATTATTATTGCAACAAGTATGCTGTAAATTGTTATAAAACAGTTATAAAACAGTTTATATCCTTTTACAAAGTTATTAAAAAATTATCTGACATCGATTTTATCTTTTTAAAAAGTCCAAATAAGGGGCTGATCAAATATTACGTAATCGTTTATATATAAAGTATACTTTGGTGGGCTATACTTAGATATTATTTCCATATGGCAGAAAACTATTCTATTGTTTTCTATAGTATTCTATATGGAAAAATCAAAAAGAATCGTATAGATTCTGATTGAGGCTGTTATCGGAATCTATATGATATTTTAACAGGGTACTTGGATGCGCTGTACGTCGTACGTAATTTAATACTGTTAAAAATCATAAAATTACATTAAGCATTTCGTAATTTTATCATTATTAATTATGGCAACAAAATAACCAATAATGCGTATCAGATTCTATTCTTTCAGTGTACTGATACGCGTGCGATCCTGTATTTTTTCATTTGTTCTTTTTCTTTCGGGATCTGGTAATGAACAAAGCTTGGATCGAGGTATTCATTTACCGGGGGCTTGCTTAGAATTTTATATAAATCATATAATTGTTATTTTTTAGGAAACTGATGAAACTTGATAATGAAAAAGACGTTTCGTTTAAATCCTGTTTGCTATTAAACACGAGTTCTTGTGCAACTTCGGAAACCGAAGAGAAGTTTTTGGTTACAATTTACAACCCTTTAACCAGACCAATAACAAAATTTGTCAGGTTACCCGTGAAAGGCAAAGCATACACCGTCTCTAGTAAAAATGGTAAATATATTTATATTGTTATTTATTAAAACGTAGGAAACTGTACTACCCCTAGTAGAAATTTAACGTTAGAATAACGTCTTTCTAATGTTAGAAAACTCTATAAAAGTACGTTAAAAAATATGTGCAAATGTCCCGCTTTTTAACGTTAGAATCTAACGTTAGTTACAAACGTAAATCTAACGTTAGATTTTTAAGTTAGAAATACGTTATAAGTACGTTTAATTTCTAACTTTCGGAGGGGGCGTGGCCAACTAGGAAATGTCTACCTGCATCATAAAATGGCAGCTGGAGATAAATTTATTCATATAAATAAATCTTAATATATTTTAACAATCATAATATTTTTAATCATAATTTCGTTACATTTATTTATCAAATAGCCATCTTTTTAGGCGGCCCTAAATATTTTTCGTGTAATATCCTGTTATACTTCGAGAAATACGTTTACCTATTAGTTCAGTTCAGTCAATTATAGTACAGCGTTGCCAGACTTACTATAATTTTGACTTTTGGGGTATATTTTTTTAAACTTATTTTAGAAATAATAAATAATTATCAAACCTAGGCACATGAATATTTTCTACTATAGCTTACGTATTACTAATGGAAATTTAAAAAATATATAAAGTTATAATAAGGTGAGAATTTAGTTGGGAAACTAACGTTAGATTTATATATTTTATAACGTTTTTGTCAAACGTTAGTTTTAAGGTTAGATTTATATATTTAATAACGTTTATGTATAACGTTTAAAACTAAACATAAAAATGTCACTAATCTAATGTTATGTTAAGTTAGATTTGTGTACTTTTCTACCAGGGAACTTTTTTAGACACAACCATCTTTTAAAACAACGATTTAATTATGATCGTGATTTGTAGGTTCTCTTGAGACTCAAATTATACCAATCTCCAGCCCAATAATTAATATTCCTGGAAGAATGAGTAAAGCATCTAACGAACTTATATTTAGAGCCGTTGATGTACCAGCTTTGGGTTATAACACCTACGAAGTGAAACTGAATCCAAAAGAAGATAAGGTTCTTCGTCCAAAGGAAAAACACAGCTTTGAAGAATCTGTAAGTTAATTTAAGTTACTTTAATAAATCTCAGACTTGTTTCCTTGGTAAATTGTAGGTTAATGGTTTTTGGGGTTTTCGGGTGGTGCAAATTCTATTCAATTAATTTTACAGGGTCACAAAAAAAATACCCTGATCTTTTGACGAGACAGGTCTATTCTTATGTATTTTTCATCGCTGAATCCAAATCCGAAGTCAGATTAAGGGGCTCCACATTGATTTTTCGAGAAAAACGCAAAAAACATGATTTTTTTTGGCTTTTGTATGTTTTTTTGGAATTTAAAAAAAAAACGAAAAATGATAATCTGACTTCAAATTTGAATTCTACGGATCAAAGTACATCAAATACCATATTTTTATTATTTTTACGAAATTTTTAATTTTTAATTTTTTTATCGCTCATCCCGACATCAGATTTACAGTCTCGTACCTAAACCATGACATTTTTTGCAGTTTTCCAAAAGTTAGCTACCGTAGATCTAAGTCGACTTATTATCTTCTTTTATACATCTCATTTATACTTTTTAGGGAGCTAGATTCACAATAGACGACAAAACGGGTCTGCTGACAGACATAGTGATCGACGGAGTTTCAATTCCAATAACTCAAGAATTCTTGTACTACAAAGGTTTCGTTGGCGATAATAAAGTTTTCAAAAACAGGTCTTCAGGAGCATATATTTTCAGGCCTAAAGGGTCCAATATATACAGGGTTGCCGATAAAGTGAAACACAAGTTTTTCTCAGGAAGTCTAGTGACCGAAGTTCACCAAATTTTCAACGAGTGGGTCAGTCAGATTATAAGGATTTATAAAGGCGAAAGCTATGTTGAATTTGATTGGCTGGTTGGACCCATTCCGAAAGAGTAGGTTGATGTATATTTACCCTGTTAAAAATGACGGGTCTGGGCGGGTAGGACCAGGTTATAAATTATAATTATAATAATTATTAAAGTAGTACCATTATCTAGCTTTAAAAAAAATCAAAAATGTAACTTTCTAGATTCAACAAAAGCAAAAAAAATTCAGTAACTGGTTTGGTTTACTTGATTTTTTGCTTTTTTTGACACATGTTCGCATTTGGGAACGTTCAAGTATTACGTAACGCAAAATGTACCAAAATTCATACACTTTATACCTCGGTTCTCGCGTTATTCAAGGCTGTAAAGATTTCATATTTTGGCTACCCCCCCTAACACACCCCTTATTAGGGGGGGTAGCCAAAATATGAAATCTCTATAATCTATAATAACGTGAAAACTGAGGTATGAAGTGTATGAATTTTGGTACAATTTGCGTTACGTAATGCTTGAACGTGCCCTTTGCGAAAGAAACCAAACCATATAAAAAACAGACCAAGAACCAAAGAATAAAATAAAAACAGATGGTTTAACCTCACGACTGATATCTTTGAGTATTTTAAATTTATTGAATTTTTCTTGGCCTTAAATATTTTGTAACATATTTTTTATGTTTTTCCACTGTACTTAACCTTAATTGAAAAAAACTTACCAAACACAGAATCTTAATTAGCTTTTTCGTTTCCAAGATACTTAAATTTTTAAATATATACAGATGATTCAGAATAACAAAATTTTAAGGGGCGATTCTAGGTCCAAAAATATGAAAAAAAGTTCCTCAATGTTGGTCCGGAAATGAGCTACGACCCTCCCAAGGGTAAATCTGAAAAGTAGTCTTTATTTAATATCTCTGGAACCCTATAAACAGCAGTTAAAAGCTTTTGCACATACCTTAATATTGATAAAGGTTATTATTTTATGTAATTTTTATTTGGTGATTTAAACCAGGGACGTGCAAAATGGTGGGACGATGTCACCTTTTTGCCCCAAACTTATTTATCTGTAAATTTGTTGACATTTTCTCAATGAAATATTAATCTTTGATTAAAAATACATCAAAAAGGTGCTCTTTATGTAACACCATAGGGCCAGCCGTTTTCGAGAAAACTGCAATTAAAGAGGAAATTTTTCGTTCTGAGCATCAAAAACCGAAACCAATAAAAATTTCAAAACCACTGAGCGATTCTACGTTAAAAACTATGAAAAAAACTCCTATACACCAAGTTCGAAAATCAGTTTTAAGTGTACTAGGCCTCTTAAAGAAAAACACTTTTTAAGGGACCGTAGTTCCCTTATAAGCGATTTGTAGATATTTGTATATGGGAACTTTTTTTATCTTTTTTAATGTAGGATCGCCCTTATTGTTGCATTTTTTAGTTCCTTTTTTTCATGCTCAGAATGTGAAATTGCCTCTTTAATTGCAATTTTCTTGAAAACGGTTTAATTAAAGATTAATTTTCTCTTAATAAAATGTCAAAAAATGTATAGATAAAAAAGTTTGGGACAAAAAAGTGACATCATTACTTTTCAGATGTACCTTTGGGTCCTAGCTCCCTTAGGGCTCAATTTCGGACCAACCTTTACAGGAACTTTTTTCATATTTTTGGACCTAGAATCGCCCCTTAAAATTTTGTAACTTATTTCTGAATCACCCTGTATATTTCTGCTCAGAGTATCAAATTTAAAGTGAGAGACGCCGTTTGAAAGGTCAAGGTCAACATTGAAAATATGTCTAATTGCTAAATAAAATATGTTATTTGTAGTGTAAATGGTAAAGAAGTAATAACCAGATTTAAAACAAACCTAAAAAATGACGGAATATTCTACACTGACTCAAACGGTCGCGAAATGCTGAAAAGAATCAGAAATTTTAGGCCCACGTGGAAATTGACTCTGGATGAGCCCATTTCGGGAAATTACTATCCAGTCACGTCAAAGATTTTAATTCAAGATTACAAGGCTGATCTGGAATTGGCAGTCCTGAACGACAGAGCCCAGGGTGGTTCCAGCTTGAAAGATGGACAGATTGAGCTTATGGTAAGCAGGGCACAGTAATCCCTGGAGTAGGTAATCCTGAAGAGTGGTCAAAGCAAACAACCAGTAGATATTATTTTAAGAATACGAAAGTTTTTAATTTTTATTTGTTATTCCATCAATCTATTTTCTAATCATCGTACAGAGTGATATTGGTAGACTGACAGTTTCGGGCTGCTGGCCCTCTTCAGTACCAAGAGTCAACTCTGCACGCTGATTAAGAAAACGTTTTTAGACTTTACTCGCAAAAGGAATATAGCCATTAGATTGATGTAGACTTGTGCGCCATCTATTTCTAGATGTAGACAACTACTCATACCTCTCCTATTCTGCAGACTTTGAATGGTAGCAAGTTGAAGACTTGTGTGTCTCAAGCACATAGTACCACTACCGGGTGGTTAGACGTAGAATTAGTAAGGACAGAAATTTTTAATTTTAAACAAAATTATAAAAATATAAATTTATTATTCCATCAATCTATTTTCTAATCATCGTACAGAGTGATATTGGTTTTCGGGCTGCTGGCCCTCTTCAGTACCAAGAGTCCAAACCAATATCACTCTGTACGATGATTAGAAAATAGATTGATGGAATAATAAATTTATATTTTTATAATTTTGTTTAAAATTAAAAATTTCTGTCCTTTTTAATTTTTATTTATCGATAACTTTTTTCCCACCTTACTCGTTTAAATGGAAAGGGAAAGGTTGGGAATTTTTCAGAGGCGAGCACCTTTTTTTTAGTCAGCAAAATTTCAGGGTCAGGGGTAAATGTGTTTTTTTTGATTTGAGAAATTTTTCAATTTTTAAATTTTTAGTTGGAAAATATTTGCTCTGCTCTGAATAAAAAGTTGAAAAAAAAAACTGATTTTGGTTTTAATGAACCTAGGCCTACAGGAAAAGTATTCTTTTGTTGGCAGCAATATTTTAAATAATTTTAACTTGTGTATTTGAAATAATTCAAAATACCATATGAATAATATACAGTGCGGTCCAAAAATCCCCCCCCCCTTTTAACTTTTGAACGAGTTGAGATATCGACTTCAAATTTAGAACTCTTAAATAAGACAACTTAAACTATCTTTTAGCATATATTTGATATTTTTAGCTCTTAAAATGTGGGCAGGGGGCATGGGGGGACATTTTTTTAAATGGAAAGGGGGGTCGTGTGAAACATTATTTTAAAGCTTATAAAATTCTCTATTTAAAATAACATTTTAAAAAATTTTAAAAATGTTTTTTAAGGTTTTGATTCTTCAATTTTTTGTGCTAAAACATTCGATTTTTTATAAATTTTTATTTATGTCAACTAAAATTAGTTTAAAAGTATAATTAACATTTTTTTATGATGAAATTAGGCATTTTTAAAAAATTATTTGTTTTTTTTTAGAGGAATTTTGACATTAATGCCCATTTTCAACCCCATTTTAAACCCAAACAATTTTTTGTTTTAAATTTAAAAATATGGAGATAAATGGAGAATTTTATAAGCTTTAAAATGATGTATTACACGACCTCACGTTCCATTTAAAAAATGTGCCCCCATGCCCCCCTGCCCACATTTTAAGAGCTGAAAGTATTAAATATATGCTAAAAGATAGTTTAAGTTGTCTTATTTAAAAGTTCCAAATTTGAAGTCGATTTCTCAACTGGTTCAAAAGTTAAGAGGGGGGAGGACATTTGGACCGCTCTGTATAATAGAATGCATTACATATCTTCACGACTTGTTTTTTTAGGTTCATAGAAATTGTATGCATGACGATGCCTTTGGGGTTGGAGAGGCCTTAGACGAACAGGCATTTGGCACTGGGTTAGTGGCTAGAGGTACTCACTGGGTCGTGATTGGATCTTTGAAGAACAAAACCAATGGTTAGTGTCCCCATTTCTAAAAAAGAATAAACAGAAAAAGTTTGAAGCCAAAAAAAATAAACAAAAAAAACGAGACAAAAAATATATAAATAAAATTTTTCTAGTTTCAAGAATTTTTCTGTTTCTTCTTAATTCTTTTTTTTTTATTTTGGTAAAACCTTTTATTCGTGCAAAAATATTCAATTTTTGTGCGTATTTTTGTGTTTTGTGACGTTTTATATCGATATAAATCAATTTCGAGAAAAAAATGTCGCTAGGTAATTCGTATTGTTTTATATAATTTTTTAATTTTCCAGGAAAATCCGTTGCTGCCATTGAAAGGGACATCGCCCAGAGAAAATTACTCTCAGCGTGGACATTTTTAACGCCTTTATCTCATAGTACAAAGGATATTAAACAAACAGTAAGTCAATAAATTCATTTTCATTCCACTTCAGGAATCATTTTCATAAAATAAAATACATAAAAAGGCCGCATTACTGCTTAATCTGGTACGTATGTACATATGATAATGCATTTCGAAAATATTACTTTTCATCTTTAGATTGTAGGGGAAGTCAGGGTTAACTGGGTCACAGGGTTAACTGGTCCACCTGGATTTTATCAAGTTTGTTTATTAGTATTGGCGCATTAGTGCAAATTCTAGTGATATTTAGTTAGTAGTATTGTTTAAAGTATTATGGCGGACCGTGTTGCCCACGTGCAAGTAGTAAAGAAAGTTCATTTTTTTCAATGAAAAGTAGGTATTTACCTTAACTTTAATTTTTTAGTTAATACTTTATTATTAATAGGAGGATCTAGACTAATATTTTACCTGATATACTGAATATTTTGTTAATTATTCTGCATAATTGCCGCCTTCTATTATATTGTTATGTATTAAAATTTTATGATTTTATTCAGTGGTATCACTCAGGGTTAACTGGACATGGTCAAAATCACTTGTCAATATTAATTAGTTCGGGGTTAATTGGGCCAAGTCCAGTTAACCCCGGACCAATTAATCCTGAGATATACCTAATATTTAACATATTATGTTTTCTATTTTTATGTTAGAATTAAATTTCATTTGATTTTATTCACAATAATTAAAATACAATATATATTTGTTAGTAGACCAGTTAAGACTGAGTAGTGGTCCAGTTAACCCTGGCCGATGTGGTTAACTGGTCCAGCGGGGTTAAGTGCTTCATCGTTAATAACTTTTTATATATAAATAATATTTGTCTGAAGTATTAATATGTTCTAACTATAGTAATAATCTACCTTTTGCTATAGAAAATATTTGAAAATTGTTTACAGGTTTTTCAAAGCAGCGTGATCTTTGTAAGGGACGGGTGTGACCGCTTTGGCGGATTTACTCCAGCATCAGCATCGCAATCATTGATATGCACAGGACTTGATTAATTTTATTTTTTATTTTATGTTTATTATATGTAATGTCTTAAAAGTGTTCGTTTAATTGTAAAGTTTTAAGTGATTACTAATATGTGATGTTAAATTTAAATTCAATGTATTTCGTTCTACACGTGGATATTTTTTTATGAATTTCAAAGAGATAAGTTTTTTTATAAGTTGGCGTCTGCTCACTACAGAGTGAGACGGTTTTGCGTACGCCGAAAATTATACTAGATCGAGCTGGCCAACTACCCAAAGGAAAAATCCATACTGGAGTTTGATTGGATTGGGTTTTCCCTGTACCCTTCATATAATTAACCTACGAGTCAAATTGAGAACCTCATCTTTTGGTTAATTAAAAGTTTTAATTTAAAAGTGAATATATGTATTCGTCTTGAAATGTAATTTAATGTAATTTCCCCATACTTTTTTTCTTTAAATTTATTTTATCAATTTGTTTTAGTTTACTGGGTTAAACCATAACCTACCAGACAACGTTCAAATCTTAACTCTGGAGCCTTGGCACGGTACCAGTTACTTGCTTCGTTTGGAACACGTTTTGGAAAAGAACGAGGATCCTAATCTATTCCAAGCAGTGTCAGTCGATTTAAAGGTTTGTAATAGTGCAGCAGTATTTTTGTAGCATTACGCACTAGAAACGTGCGGTTGGTATTGCTGGTGCACTCCTTTATGGTGTCATAATATGACACCTAGGTGTCATATAATACCAGAGAAGATTCGTAGCTCAAAAAAATTGTGCTTTTTCGTTTAAAAACAGAGCAATTTTGGACTCGTGCCTTTTAATAATGTGACCGGGAACAAAATGCGGATCAAAAATAGGATCAAGTGGGTTTTTATATATCTTTTTTCAAAAATTCTGAAAGATCATTCTGTATCACTGCGCATTTCCCATCAATATTCCAAAGAAATGATTTCGTGAAAAAAATTGCATAAATCTGTATTTTTAATATTAAAGTAAAAGTTGTCACATCTTTAAATTTGCCGACAAATGCTGCATCTCTCTTGTAATCGCTGCTTTCACTTTAGACTTACAGAACCAAAATACTAACTGTTTATCTAATGTGTAATTTTTCATAACTAAAAAAAATGTGTTCACATTAAAAAAGCTTTATCCCTGACGGTTTTTACCAAAACTAATACAAAAATAATACAAAATAATGCAGATACTGCAGAATAATGCACAATAATGCAGAATAAAGTTTTATCGAAGGACCCTTGTGACGTGAGGCAAAAGGGACTTACTTGTATTCTTCCAGTCTTCTTGTACTTGGGCCCAAGATGATGTTTCCTCGGAGAAATGGCGTAAGCCCTATTTGAGTATCGCGCCCTGGCGAATTTAACGTATTGTCCGGACCGTGCTGTTTTACGAACTCATTCAAATTACACTGAAATATCGCCTGAAGACAGCAACTTCAGGTAGTACGTCATGCGCATGAAACCTTATATTTGTCCGCATAAGGGAATTTTTCAAAATCTACTATATACAGGATGAAAACTAAACACAAAGAATGCAAATAATGTACGTAATTTACAGATAATGCAGACAATACACATTTAATGCAGGTAATGCAGGTATTGCAAGGGTCTGCATTATTATTGCAGACAATTTTGTATTTTGAATGCAGCAGTGATAGACCCCTCGGAGTAAAATTTCAAACTTTTTCATTTCAAATAAAGTTAATAAAACTTTTCTAATTAATTTCAGAATCTTTTTACGACGTTCGAAGTAACTTCAATGAGAGAAACTACCCTGGGAGGCAATAAGTGGTTGACAGACAGCAAACGATTGGAATTCCATGCAGGCGAAAAACTGGAAAATTTGGTTGCAAAGAAAAACACCCTAGATTCAGAAGAATTGGAAAACAGAAGAAAATGGACTGACAAACAAACTGACAGTTTAAATCATGTAAAACGCAGCATCACAACCCCGATCAAAACAAACACTATAAGTAAAGCCAAAGATGATGGTTTGGTGATATCACTATCACCTATGCAAATACGCACTTTTGTTATAAATGTACGATTAGACAAGTCACTAACAATGCCACCACACAAGACGGCCACTAAAACCAGGTCCAAACCTGTGAAATATTATATAGGATAAACAACCCCAAGGACCAAAAGATTCTACGGAAAAAGGTATAAAAAATATATATTTTAATGAAAAAATAAGTTATGAACAAAATAAAGTACTATGTTAAAAAAATGTTTTATTTATTTACCAGTTAAGTAGTTTTTATGTAGGTATACACGGTGTATTTGAAATAGGGTCCCAAATTTTAAGGGGTGATTCTACATCAGAAAATATCACAAAAAGTTCTTTCAAACATATGCCTAAAAATGCGTCGCAAGGGAGCTACGCCTCTTTTAAACTGGCTAAAACACTCGGTTTTTATTTAATAACTCAGAAACCCTTTGAGATATAGCAACGAAGGTTTGCACGAACTAATCTTAATAAGGGCTATCTTCGTATGTTATTTTCATGTATTTTGACCTAAGGAAACATATACCAAAAATAAAATCACATTAAAGTTACACAGAAAAAAGTTTGGGACAAACTGATAAAGCCCCCCGTTTCGCACGCCCCTGGTTAAAATAAGTACATGAAAATAACATACGAAGGTGGGCCTTAATAAGAATAGTTCACGTGCAAAACTTCGTTGCTATATCTTAAATGGTTCCTGAGATATTAAATAAAAACCGAATTTTTTAGCCACTTTCAAAGGGGTGTAGCTCCCTTACGACGCATTTTAAGACATGTTTATAGGAACTTTTTGTCATATTTTCTGATGTAGAATTACCCCTTAAAATTTCGGACCCTATTTCAAATATACCGTGTATTTATACAAATATTTAGGTTCATTTAAATAATAAATGACCACAGATATGAAAACAAAAGTTATAAAAAATAAAATAGAAAAAATGTAAAAAAATCAAAACTAAAATAAAACACGAAAAACTGTAAAAAAATAGAAGAAACTTACGAAATGAAACTATGGTCAAGTAATCTTATTCATTATATGTAATATTAATCGTACCTTCATGTTATTTTTTATATGTGATATTTTTATGTGATATTTTTATGTGACATTTATCTTATTGTATTTCAAATTTTCATATTAACACAAAGTCTCATCGGAGCAATCCGCTTACTTTTGTTACTAATAATAATAATAATAATAATAATAATAATAAAGTATGCGTACGAATGTGTGTACTTAAATGCGACTTTGACAGAAAAGATTCCGCGCAATGAGTTTTTTTCGCATTATGTAACAAGATGTGGTCTTTTAAACGATTAGCTCGATTAAAAGATTTTTCGCAAAATAAGCAATCATGGTTTTAAAATAAAATAAAATGTCTTTTAAATTTTTTTTATTGACTTAATAGTTTTCCGAAAAGTGAACATACATAGTTTATTTCCCCATTGTTAAAAAATATAAAGCAATAAAAAAAGAACTATAAATAGTTTTTTATTTAATGTGTATTAACATATGATCCTTCAAACTATTTTCACAGATGAAATATATTTTACAAACTGAGCAAAAATGATTTTTGTCACTAAAATGCGTACGAATGTGTTTATTTAAATTAGATTTTTGCCCAAAGGATTTTTTGCAATGCGGACAAGAAAAAAGTTTTTCCCCATTATGCGAGGATATGTGTCTTCTTAAACTGCTTGCTTGAGTAAAAGTTTTTTCGCATAATGTACATTCATAAGTTTTCTCTCCAGTATGCGTACGAATGTGTATACTTAAATGCGACTTTGAAACAAAAGATTCCTCGCAATGGGGACATGAATGAGTTTTTTCCGCAGTATGTAACAACATGTGGTCTTTTAAACGGTTAGCTCTACTAAAAGATTTTTCGCAAAATAAGCAATCGTGGGTTTTCTCCCCAGTATGCGTACGAATATGATTAACCATAGTTATTTTTTGGCTAAAATGTTTTTCGCAATGCGGGCAAGAAAAAGGTTTTTCGCCTTTATGGAATGAAATATGTCTTTTCAAACTGCTCGACTGATTAAATGATTTACCGCATAGTGAACAAAGATATTTTTTCTCACCAGTATGTGTGCGAATGTGTATATTTAAATGTGCTTTCAGCACGAAAGATTTTTCGCAATAAGGGCAACAATGAGGTTTTTCTCCGGTATGAATTAAAATATGATCTTTCAAACTATTTAAGCGGCTAAAACATTTTCCACAAAACGAGCAAACGTGATTTTTAACACCGGTATGCGTGAAAATATGTATATTTAAATTTAATTTTTGACTAAAACATTTCTCGCAATGAGGGCATGAATAAGGTTTTTCCCCGTTATGAAAAGAAATATGCCTTTTTAAACTGCCTATCTGGTTAAATGATTTTTCGCATAGTGAGCAAGTATACTTTTTCTCTCCAGTATGGATGCGTAAATGAATGTTTAAATGCGATTTATCGCCAAAACATTTGTTGCAGTGAGGGCAAATATGATTTTTTTCGCCTGTATGTATCAATATATGTCTTTTTAAATAACTCGCTACAATAAAAGACTTACTGCAAATTGAGCAAGTAAAAGGCCTTTCCCCTGTATGGGTCTGGTTATGTCTTTTAAGATCATTTGATCTAGAAAATGATCTTCCACACTGAGTGCAAGAAAATGTGCCTTTTCCATTTCCACCGCGAAGTGTGGGATTTTCTCTTGAATGTGTCTGGCAATGCCTTTTTAGGTCGTTTGACCTCGAGAATGATTTTCCACAGTGTGAACAAGAAAATTTGATTCTTCGATTTGTATAACTTTCTTGATCTTTCAGAGTACTTTCTTCATTTTGATCTTCAATAGTTTCAAGATTATTGTCCTCTTGCTGATATTCAATTGTTTTATTGCTCAATTCCTCCTTGATTTGCAAGAAAGGGAATTTAATTTCCGTTTTAATTTCTTTATCTGGAAAGCAGTTTTCTTTTTTTATTGGTATTGCCATTGGATACTCTTCATTGGGTTCCATTTTGATTTCATCGTCAAGTTCTTTTTTTATTTCAGCATCCATCGGAATTTTAGTTTCAGGTTCTTTTTCATGAAAATAAATGTCCTGTATTGTCGGTACTTCCATTTGATCGCTTTCGTAAGGCTCAGTTTTAATTTTTTTATTTTCTATCTCTATTTCTTCCATCTTATAGTTAGTGGGTGATAATAACTGATCTTCCAGAAAAAAATTGCGAATTATATGTTTAAATAAGTATCTGAAATTAAAACAAGCCCTGAATATATGTAATGCTACGCATTAAATTATATACTATTCACAGTAAATGGTATAAGGTTTTTATTTTTCAATTTTTTTTGCTAAAAAATGCGATTATTTTGTATAATTTTATTTATGTTATTTAAAATTAGTTTAAAAGTATTATTTACGTATTTTCATTATAAAATTAAGCATTTTTCAAAAATTGTAAGATTTTTTTTAAAGAAATTTTGACGAAAATTTTCAAACCTATTTTAAACCCCCAAAAAAGTTTTCAAAAAAATAAAAAAACATGTGGCCAAATTGAAAATTTTATAAGCTTTAAAAGGATATATCACACGACCCCCCTTACTATTTGAAAAAAAAATCCCCTATGCCCCCCTGTCCACAATTTTTAAGCTAAAAATATCAAATATATGCCAAAAGATGGTTTAAATTGTCTTATTTAGGTATTTCAAATTTGAAGGCGATATCTCGCCTCATTGAAAAGTTAAGAAGTTAAAACGTTTAACGAGTTTTTCTCAAAATGCTATTTTTCAAAACGGTTCCAGCGATTGAAAAAAAAAACTATTTAACATTGACTTAAATCTTCGGCAATTTGTCGAAAATCATGTTGGCGAGTTCGCTAGCGTAAATTTTTTTTTCCAAAAGCTTGTTATTTATTTTTTATTCACCCTTTTTAACACCCGTTTTTGGCCGAAATATCGCATTTTTTTGTTTTTTTCACTTAAATAGGCGTGGAATTTTTTGCTGTTGGAATTTTGACTAATTAATGTTGACACTAGCGAACTAAAGGACGTAATTTTTAACAAGTCTGTTTTTGATTTTTATGTTTCAGACCAATCGGGTCGGAGCTATCGCTGGAACCGTTTCCCATGTTATTTTTGACGTGTCAACTTCAACGCGCGTTGAAATTGACGTTGACAAGCGCGTGCTGCACGTTTATTTATGACGGCAAAAAAAATGTGAACTTTAAGAGTTGCCTAATACTTTGTAAAAAGTTTTGTACAAAAAAATAATACAGGTTTTCTGAAAAAAAAAATCTAAAAGTCGTCTCAAAAATGAGAACAACTCCTTAAATACCAACACAAAATTGAATTGTCATAATTCAAAATAAAAGTATTTCATTTTAAACTATTAAACTTACCACTTTTCAGTTTTTTCGCCACTTGCAAATGTATTTCTTAATTTACGGAGCACATACATACAGGCATACGTCAAAGGAAGACAAAGAAAATATCCCGAGTGAAGTTGGATACAAACTCGATTAAGGTACAAAGCTACAAAGGCTAGACAACCCTGTACTGTTCTATCAAAATGGCAGCAGCCATCTTGTTTTCTATGATACAACTTTCAAAGTTGAACTTTTTATACCACTTTTTGGACTATGCTTAAAGCTATGGTTGGTAATGTATCCAATCAAAATCAGGCAATTTAAATTTCGCACAATAGATTAGATTAGATCTCCAATTTCCTATATAATTTTCCGCGGACTTGCATTTCCCATGTCCCGACTGTTACTTGATTCTTTTAGCCTATGTAGCCTACATAATGTAGGTTTTTATTGTTTTTTTTGTTCTTCTTTCAGAAAGAATTTCTCTTCTTTCTTCACAATTTTTCACGTTTTCAATGCCAGTTGCAAACAAAATATCATTCAAACTTATACTCTTTCTTAATTTTTCTTGAAGATCTACTTTATTTTTATTCCGGGGACTAGTAGTAAAAAGTATGTGGAAGACGGTTCCCAAGTTCCGACAGCTGCAGTTTGAGGAGCGCTTATGTGCAGCTCTTTATGCAACGTTTTGATAAACTGCGCATGCGCTGACCGTTTTTCAATATGTTATTTTAAATAAAAAATATTTTTTTACAAAAAAAAACACCAAACAGACGCCAAACCAACGTTAACGTAAACCAAGGCTCCTTCATTAAAAAAAAAGACCAAACAACAAAAAAACAAAACAAAATCCTGCATAGAGAGCTTCATTTAGGCGCTTGTGCAGTTTGGCACTCTACACTTTTCTACCCTTGTGATGAACAGTGTTGCCAAACTAACAGTTGGCAGCGCTGCTGCTAGTGACATCAGCTGTTCAATAAACGTCAAATTATTGGTGCCATATAAGTGTTTTTTTTAATATTTTTAAATGATGGAAGGCAACAAAGACGAAGCAGACCGATGCATTGAAATCGCAGAAAAATACATAAAAGAAAAAAACCGTGAAAAGGCCGAAAAATTTTTACAGAAAGCTGAAAGGTTATTTCCGACGCAGAAAGCTAAAGGTTTGTCAAAAGTACACATCATTAATCAATTAATTTAATTGATTAATTAGAGGATACAGGAAAATAAAGGTCAAAATCACATTTTTCATAAGGTCGATTTTACAAAATCCAAAGAAAGCTAAAACTTTTTAAAATAATACCTATAATTTTTTTTTATTACAAAAAGAGGCTAAATTAAAAAAAAGAGACCAATAGCCCATAACAGGTACTACCTTTATGTATATTATTGGCTTAGTTTACACCAGAGGAACTATATTTTAAGTTACTTTTTACCTACCTATCTCTGTTTATCATAAACAGAGATAGATAGATAAATAGTACATGAACTTAAAATATAGTCCCCATGGTGTAAACTAAACCATTAACACTACCTGTCGGGTAGTGTAAATAATATACAAGTAATAAAGTTCAAGTATCTTAAAAAGCTTTGATTGGTTTACTTAATTTTGCAAAATTAACCTTTTGCACTTCGATAGTATTTCTCCTGGTGCAAGTGGCGCTAAAACCAATTAAAGGGTGCAATTATTGTAAAAAAATATAATAAAAACTAAACATTACAAAAATAATATTATAATTGTCTTTAGGGTCCTTGCATGAAGATTGCACAAGATCAATATTTTGGAACTATACTAAGTGGAATTTGAAACATTACATATCCAGGGTGCCCACAGATCAGGGAAATTAGGGAACAGTCAGGGAATTTGATCAACTCTAACAAAAATCAGGGAAATCAAAAAAAAACTCTGGTCTATAATAAACTACTACTAAAACAACTACCAATTCATTGACCCATTTTACAAAAAAAAAATAATAAAAAATAAAAAACTGTAAGTTGGAAACAAAACAAAATGTTTTAATTTTTGTCACATTTTGCTTTTAAAATCTTTGTGTGTATTAAAATCAGAAAAAAATCTATATTTTATCAGGGAAATCAGGGAATCTTAATTTGCAAAACCTGAGGTCACCCTGATATCTTCACTGCTTGTTATTGTTTATTCCAGATTTGCTTCTCCAAATAACTTTATTGGCGCCAACGTCTGCAGAAACTCAGCAGCCTCGCAAACAAAATGTCGCTCCAAAAGAAGAAGATACTCCAAAACTGCCCGAGTACACCCCCGACCAAGAGGCAGCTGTCAAAAGAATCAAAAAATGCAAAGATTATTACGAGATTTTGGGCGTGAGCAAGGATGCAACTGACTCGGATATTAAAAAAGCTTATAAGAAAAATGCACTGGTGCTACATCCGGATAAAAATAAGTACCCTGGAGCTGCTGAGGCTTTTAAATCTATGGGTAAGTTTTTATTATTTATCTAATCTAATCTATAAATAACTTTAAACTAAAATAGAGAGAAAATTGGGCTTAGGCATAAAAAATAAGCGTGAGCAGAAAAAAAATAGCTGTAAGAAAAAAAATAAAGTATATAGAAACAGTTTGGGTGTGAGAACAAAAAACTCGACAAAAAACTAGCTGGGCTTCAGAAAAAAAGTGGCGTACCTACACAAAAAACTGGGATTGAGCTAAAAAAAAAATATGAAATGGGTACCCTTTCTAGACGGGTGGAAAAATAAAAACGTTTATAAATATATATCAAATTGACTTTGGCTTCTTTTCATTTAATCCAAACAAAACAGACTCGACAGAGAATTAGAAATAGCCACGGACACCTGTTACTATATGCCTATATCTCGGAAACTAATAGTCCTACAAAAAAATTATTCTACATGTTTTTGTAGGGAATTAAACATTATTTTTATTTCTGTAACATTTTTTGTCCTACTATAAATAACAGTTGAGATATCGCTAAAAATTATAGTTTTTGTCCGTTTTGCCCCTCTTGCCCTACGTTAACCATATTTAATGTGACGCAAATAGAAAAGGGTCTGAATCTTTTGGTAAAAGAATTTTTTAAATTGGACATTACGTTAAAAAGTTATAAGGTTTACATACAGACAGAGACACATTTTTTCGAAACTCACTTTTTTCATATTTTCACGACGTTTCATGAAATTCTAAAGAAGAAAATGCAAAAAAAAATTTAAAAAAATGTATAGAAAAAGTTTGAGCATGAGCAAAAAAAAAATGGGAGTAAGCAAGTATCCAACTGATTGTGTTGCGTACCCTTAGCCACATTTTTTTTTTTTTTAATTTACAAAGAGTTTTTGCTTAAACATTTTTTTACAGGAAACGCCGTATCGGTGCTCACCGACGCCGTCAAAAGAAAACAATACGACCTTTACGGCGACGAGGGCAACCTTACCACAAGTCGCAGCCACCACCAGGCCTCCCGCAACACCTTCGAGGCCGAGGCTTCTCCTGAAGAAATATTCAACATGTTCTTTGGAGGCGCGTTCTCCGGGTCAAACGTTTACGTACGTAGGGGCGGACGTTGGCAAAGACAGACTGCCAACAGTCAGACTAACAGCAGGTCGGATCAACATAGTAGAGAGGTATGACATTTGGGCCGTTTTCTCGGTATACTTTTTATACAGGAATTTGTAAAAAACTTAAGGAGTTTTAATTTTGACATATTTATTGATAAATTAACCCCTTGACGCACTTTTTTTCGGGAAATTTGTTAATTTTTCACCAATTCGGCAAAATATGTCGCTCGAGTTAACTCGGGTATGTGGCAAAGAGCCAACCTACTGTCAGAGAGTTAACTTGGGTGAGTGCGTTGAGGGGTTAAAAAAGTTTCAGTGGAAATCAAAATTAAGTTTAAGTTCTTTATTGACAGGATACCCCATTGTACAAAAGTATAACATAATATAAATTTAAACAAACATAAAACAAATATAAGTAATAATAAATATAACAATAAAATAGCTAGAAAAAAATACGCTTAGAAAGTACACTATAAAAGTATGATATAATTTGAATTTAAAATAAATAATACCAAATAAAACAATAAAATAGCTAATAAAATAAAAGTTAGGTATATAAATATAAGAAGGAATAAATTCTATATAATTCTTCTTAATTGTGTTTTAAATAAACTGGTAGATAAGTTAAAAAAGTCTAGACTCTCAGAATGTAAGTTAGCAGTTCTTAGAATCCTTGTAATTGGACTATTTTTACCATAGTTGGTAGTATGAAAAGGCATGAAAAAGAAATTATTGTTTCTAACTACAATGTTAGGTATATTAATTGATATTAATTCTAGAAGTAAAGGAGAGTCAATTTCGTTGTTTAATAAATTATTCAAAAAACTGAGATCTGCCATTTCTCTTGTTAAGCTTAAAGGCTTTAAATTTAAATAATCCTTTACAAAAGTGTAGTCTGATTCAACATGTCTGAATTATCCTGAATTCAACAAACCTTAGAAAGCGTTTTTGAACATTTTCTAAAATCTCGATATAAATATTATAGTGTGGGGACCAAATGTGGTACTAAATGTGGTACTGTTTTTACAAAACATAGTTTTATTGTAAAATGTATAATTATAGAAACAAAAGTGTTAAAACTAATTTTGTTTCTTCTTTACACGTTACACGTTCTTACAACTGTTTGAACCCAGTGACCTTTTCAGAGGATGAACAAACCTGAAATATTTTATAATAATTGTATTTTTAGTAACACATTTTCGTTTCCACTGACACTCTTTTCTTTTGTTAAAATTAAAACTTCATAAGTTTTTTTTTATAGATTCATATGATCATGCAGTCTATCCTGTATGAGACTTATTTAATATTAGTGAGTGGACTAAAAACAATAATATAAGACTTAATGAAAACAAATGTAACTATCTAGTCTTTAAAAAATCAAAATGTGATAATTATGCCTTAGTTTTAAATAATACAGAACTTGAACAAGTACAAACTGCCAAGTATCTAGGCTTAACCCTAGACATCTCCCTAAATTTTAGTGAACATGTGAACAATCTAAAAACTAAAATATCAACAATAGGTTATTATCTTCGTAGGAACTCAAAGCTATTAAACAATAAAACAAAATATCTTGTATATAATGCATATATTAACTCTCATTTAATGTATCTTCCTGCTTTTTGGGGTCAGGCAAGAAAAAAGGACATAAAAGCCCTCCAAATAACTCAAAATAAAATTTTAAAATTGTTATTTAACAAATCACCTAGAACGTGTACAAATGACCTTTATAATGAACTAAAAATCTTAAATGTAAGTGAATTAATTAAAATGGACAGTGTCAAAATAATATACAAAATTAAAAATAAATTGATCAGTATGGACGTAGAATTAACAAGAAATTGTGATATTCACGAATATTTTACAAGAAATAACTTACAATATTATATAAAAACTACAACTACAAGTACTGGCAAAAGAAGAGTAACCCAAACTGCTTTGAACTGGTTTAATGAACTTCCTGAACATATAAAGACACAACAAACTCTAAAAGCTTTTTCTTCATCTGTTAAAGACTATTACATAAATTTAAGAACATGATTAACTCATATGTACATTTATTATATTTTTAATTATATTTTCTGTGATATTTACCTGATATGGAATCCTGTATTCTCTTAAGGTTAATAATTAAATAAAAAAAAAATATACCGAGAAAACGGCCCAATTGTGTAAAAATTTAAACATTTGGCAACTCTGTTTTTTCTATAACTTAATTTCTGGTAACATCGTCCTGGGGCGCTAGAAGTTTCGCCCATCCAAAGACTGATCTAAGCGAGCAATGCTTGACTTTGAAACCCAGTTTTTGACAATATAAACTTGATATTTTTGTTTTTTTTTAGCAACAGAATAGTTATACAGCATTCATACAGTTGCTACCAATATTATTAGCAATATTGCTATCGATGGCGTCGAGTTTATTCATATCAGACCCAGCTTACAGCCTACAAATCAGCAGGTAAGTAATATTATGTTATTATTATTATATATTATATCATAATTATTATAAATGATCATACTTTTTTTTATAAAACTTCCGTTTTGTTTTTAAATAAAAATATATAAAGCTGCTAAAAAGGAGATAACACAGGAACATACTTGTCCTGTAATTGGTTATTTTCTGTTGGACAATAAAGCTATTATTATTATTATTATTATTATTATTATTAACATAAATCATTAAAAAAAAATCTCACCGCATGGTAGGGAAGGTTTCATAGCCTCGCACTCTTGTATCCCTCGATGCTACGCATCTCGAGATATAATACTCTCGGCTATAAAAAAATGTCTTCTTCATCTTGGTATATAACTACCCTGGTAGAAAAGTACATAAATCTAACTTAACATTAGATTAGTGACATTTTTATGTTTAGTCTCAAACGTTATACAAAAACCTTATAAAATATATAAATCTAACCTTAAAAACTAAAGTTTGACAAAAACGTTATAAAATACATAAATCTAACGTTAGTTTCCTAACTAAATTCTAACCTTATTCTAACTAAATATTTTTTAAATTTCCATTATTAATACGTAAGCTATAGTAGAAATACTTATTTCAGACAGCTATGTGCCTAGGTTTGATAATTATTTTTATTTCTATAAGTTTAAAAAAATATTCCCCAAAAGTCAAAATTATAGTAAGTCTGGCAACCCTGTACTATAATTGAAAAAATATTTTAAGATTCTGAATGTATAAATAAATATTAACTAACTAAATATAAAGTTTTTCTGCGAGGTAAACGTATTTATCGAAGTATAACAGGATATTACACGAAAAATATTTAGGGCCACCTAAAAAGATGGCTATTTTATAAATAAATGTAACGAAATGATGAAAAATATTATGATTGCTAAAATATATTAAGATTTATTTATATGAATAAATTTGTCCACAGCTGCCTTTTTATGATTCAGGTAGAAATTTCCTAGTTGGCCACGCCCCCTCCGAAAGTTAGAAATTAAACGTACTTATAACATATTTCTAACTTAAAAATCTAACGTTAGATTAACCATTGTAACTAAAGTTTGATTCTAACGTTAAAAAGCGGGACATTTGCACATATTTTATAACGTACTTTTATACAGTTTTCTAACGTTGGAAAAACGTTATTCTAACGTTAAATTTCTACTAGGGTACTATTAAAATTTTGCTACAATTTAATTTTTATTTTCAGCAAATATCCCATAATAAGACGAACACAAAACCTAAACATCCCGTATTACGTGAAAGAGAATTTCCATACGGAGTACCAGGGTTCCGTACGACGGTTGGAACTGTCAGTTGAAGAAGAATATATTTCGAATCTTCGGCACGCCTGCTACAGAGAAAAAAATTACAGTAATTGTCTTTCATATTTTTATTACGTCATTTACAATTATTTCAATTACTTGATTGGAATGATCAAAAACATCTTCGTCGTAGGATAACCAACCCATTTTTAAAATCATCTGTAGATTATTTTAAATACATCTATACTAATACATTTTTTAGTTATTTTATTTTGTTTAGCTAGTGCAGATTTTTCTGTACATAAAACAAAAACTAGCTTTTTGCTTTTTGTTTTTTTAATTTAATTTTTGACAGTTGATGAATGAAAGTGGGCGGAGATTTCGTTTAACTAGTAGATTTAAAAAAAAAATTGTATATTCTATAACTAGTATGGAATAGACAATATTCCATACGAGTAAGTAACAGTAAGTTTGTCATACGAGCCGGCAGGCGAGTATGACGGTCCCGCGAGCGCTGAATGACTATTCCATACGTGTTGTAGACTATACTTTTTCTTTGACTGCAAATATGAAACACTGTATGGCTTTAAACTGCGGACAAGGTTAAAACCATGTTTTTTGTGACTTGATATTGTAAATGTAACAAAACACATATTTTTAAATAAAGCAATTAATGTTATTTAATAATTTTATCAAATCAGTACTTAAAAAAAGATTTTTATTTAATTTTACCAGATATTTACAAATTATAATACAAAAATTGAAAGCTATATCAGATTATTGTGACAGATATCAGGTTTAAATATTTAATAATAGATGGAGCAGTTTTAATTTTTTGAACTAAATTGATAAAAAACTGGCCAAATATTAAGAAAAACTAATAAACTTTATGTAATTTTAACGCAAAACTTTAAATTGCATTAAATTATTCAATATTTCATGGTAAAATATTTATATTTTTGCTAATTTTGCTACAGTTTTCTTTACTTTTATAAACAAGAGATGGCACTACATGTGCTCATTCTAACACTTGATACGGAATATTCATACCGTATACCATAGCTAGAATGGATTCATTCTGTGTTTGAAAAGTGTGTGTATTTGCTTAAATTCTAAAGCAGTCGTAGAAAAATACATTTTCTGTTGCTAGTAACTGCCTTTCATATTTTTATTATGTCATTTACAATTATTTCAATTACTTGATTGAAATGATCAAAAACATCTTCGTCGTAGTATAATTTTTAAAAGAATCTGTAGATTATTTTAAATACATCTATACTAATACATTTTTTAGTTATTTTATTTTGCTTTGCTTACACAGAATTTTCTGTACATGGAACTAGTACAAAAAATAGCTTTTTTGTTTTTTAATTTAATTTTTGACAGTTGATGAATGAGTTTTCGTAAAATAATAGCTTTTTGCTTTTTGTTTTTTTAACAACTTTGCTTACAAAAATGTTTAAAATATTTTTTTTTGTTTCTTACTACTGCTTCTACTTAACAGAAAAATTCACTTATTTTCTAAAGCTTATTTAGGTCTATTAGGCAATTTTGAAAAAGTGAAAAAAGTGCATGATAATAAAATGCCATAAGTAAAATTATTTCGTTCTAAATTTAAGAAATATAATATATGTATAATAATATATTTATTTATTTTTTCTGTTTTTTTTTTAGGGGATTCAATGATTTGGAAAGCGAAAAACTTTGGAGACACCGAATTATATCACAATGCTCAAAATATAAAAATGCCTTCCTGTGAGACACTGCAAAATCTACGAAGTCACGGATAGGAGGGGGTAAACGGGTAAAACGATACCAAAAGATTTAATATATTTATAAATGAAAATGTTATTATGTTGTAATTTGATTATTGAAAGCAAAAGGAACTATTGAAAATTAGAATTAATTATTTTGCAAAAAGAAACTATCAAAGTAAAACTAGGCTGACGAGTGACATTATTTTTTAAATTACTATATGTCGGAAAAAAAAATAGTCCTACGAAAAAATTATTAAAATGTTTTTTTTAGGGAATTTAAAATTCTTTTTAACTGTGCAAGAATGTTTGTCCTATGATAAATAAAAAGCGAGTTATCGCTTAAATATAGTTTTTTCTTATGACCTAGTTAGAAGTTAGTGCTTAATTTCCACCCGTTGTCATGACAGCGGTCGGAAAGTGATTTTACATGTCTGCTGTCAAAAAACAAGTAAACGTCAAACAAAACGTCAAATTAAGAAAATTAATTTTAAGACAATTTGCGTTTTTTTGATATTTAGGGGTTAGGTCGAAGGAAAAATAGTATGCGCACCTCGACGCAAACGCACTTTTTTACTCGGCTTTGCATCCGCTTCTCGTGCATTGAAAATTAGGTTCTCGTTCTGGGTGCGTACTATTGTCCCCAGGGCCCCTTAACCATATTTCACGAAAAACAAACTACAAAGGTTTGCAGATAGAGGGACAGACAGATCAACAAGTTTTTATGAATAATGGCACCTGTGGCGACATCTTTAATGCAAATATCGACTTGTGATATAACACTAAAAAGAGAATTTAAACGCAAATCCAAAAATGTAAACAAATATATTTCTTTTGACATATATAGATATGGTATATAGATTTCTCGATATATCCACAAAAATGGACCTGTTTAGTTTAATTGGTAGAAATTTTTATTTTTGAGTTTCATTTCATATCAAAAGCATAAGTTAAATATTGAATAACAATAACGGCAAAATACTTTGATAGTTTTATATAGACTTAATAAATATTGATATGTGCATTTTCTCACTAAATAAACCAGGAGCGGTGATAGAGGGGCATGGGATCGATAGTCCCCTCGGACCTCCGACTAGTAATTTTATAATATTTATTTGATATTTTTTTCTTCATACCATTATATCAATAAAAAATAAAAGTTTAAAAATGCTTAATTCCATTTGGTTGGACACTAGATCAGTAAAGTCTGGTATCCTTATCCATGCCCCTCCCCCACCTTAAATATGCGATATGACCGCCCTTGAACTAAACAACAATCTAGTCATAAAAACGTTAAAACATTTAGCAAAAATTAAGTATTCTTCACTCAGACCGACGCGTCTTATTTAAAATAAGTTATTTAAAAAACCTTGAAAATGCAACTATAGTTTATAGTAGAGAGATATAAACGGTTTACTAATGGTTAACCATTGAATCGTGCTGTTAAAAAAATATTAAATCTAGTTCTACTTCTTTCGAAACAATATAACCTTTAAAGGTTTTTATAATATTAAAACTATAATAAATATATATTTCGAATTGTATACTATATTTTACTGTGAAATTTTCACAAATTGTTATTCTTTTATTTTTTGGTATATTGGTAAAATTTTAGATCACGTGATTGTTTATAAATTTTTGTTGTTGGGTAATTATTTTACCAGGTGTTTTGTGTATAAATTATACTTATATATATTTAAATCATCTTTTTGTTTTATTAAAAAAAAAACTTTAAACGTTTTCGTTTAATATAAAAAAAAAACAATTTTATCAGAAAAAAATCTAATCACATGAGTTTTAATTTTAATTTTATAAACCTTTATATGGTCTTATTTGAAGGACCCCCGGCATGTTTAGTCTTTTACTTTACACTTTAAAGAGGCGGGGTATGTTTAATGAACATTATTTATCCACGGCCGTGATTAATAGGCCTATTAATCACGGGTCTGTAAAAATTAACCGTTTAAACTTTAAAACGGCCGTGGGTAAAGTATAGTATTTTACTCGCGTGAGAGGACATAATCAAAAAATTGAGAAAGAGAGGTGTTCAAGACTGCCCAGAAAGAACTTCATATCAAACAGTGTGGTTTACCGTTGGAATAGTCTAAACATAGAAACCGTTTCAGCAACTAACACAAATCAGTTCAAAAATAGACTTGACAATGAGCTAAGCCGATTGTTTAATCAATGGGTTCACTTTCCTGCCTAATTATCAAACAAAGTATTTAAATGTGATTTTTTTTTTCCTGTGATAGACTTTAACTTTATGTGATAAAACTTAGTCTTAGACAATTATACTATATTAATACATATTAATTTTAGTTAATAGAAACTAGAATCAGTCTCATCGGCTATGCCGCTCACTGTATGGATAATAATAATAATAATAATAATAATAATAACTATTAATCATTCGGGTGATTAGGCCACTCGCCTTTCGGCTCGTGTCCCAAAATTCACCCTCATTGATTAATAGCAAATATTATACGATCGTATATTAATATACTATTATAATAGGCCCGCCCCTTTTAAATGTTGAATTTAAAAATATAAAATCTACATGGAAAATGTGACTTAACATCAATCACTAAGTTTGTTTTCCAAATTTGACGTATGAAAAGGACCAACTATTTTTAGTTCATGACTCAACTTTTATCTGCTACTTGATTTTGTTGATTAATTGAAAACTACAGATTATCATAGCGGTTTTTATTAAAATACTGCAAATAATATGCAGTTTTATGAATACATATTAAAAAACATTTAACTTATATTTCTGTCATTTAAAAATATTTATAAAATCAATTTTTCCTAACATAAATTTTAAACGAAACTATAAAACAACAATTTCTAAAACAAAGTTATTCTTCATCAATTTATAACTTCTTAAATATATAAAAAAAAACTATATAATAAGGCATATGGACAAAAATTATATTCCTACAAAAATCTCCAGTTTCACTAGAATGGTTAAAAAACTCACAGGTCCGTACTCGCCCAATCTTCTTTGTTTTTAGTAGTGGGACTCACCCGAGGGGCGGGGGTGGTGGCCGAGTTGGTTTGTTTAAACTTCTTGGAGATGGCGGTGTTTTACATAAAGAATCCGAATGATCAATATGAAATTCAATAATGTTTCCATCTGATCTAGTACGAATATGACTAGGTCTTTGATTATTGCTTTTTTCTATTACATTTAATTTTTCATTTGACTTACTTTGAATTAATTTTTTACTGGAATGAAGATTAATAGATTCGTTTGTTTTTTACCTTACCATTATTAGAAAATTTACTTAAAACTAAATTTATTTTCCAAACTTGACCTAGGTAATGGACCGACAATTTCAGGTTTGTTTTCCAAATATTTTTTTCTGCTATTTCATCGGCTGATTTTTTTAGGAAATTAAAAACTACAAAGTATCATAGCGGTTTTTTATTAAAATACAGCAAATCATATGCAGTTTTATAAATACATATCAAAAAAAAAATCATATAACTTATATTTGTGTCATTTAAAAATATTTATAAAAGCAATTTTTCCTAACATAACATTTTAAACGAAACTAGAAAATAACTCTTGGTTAAATGCCTAAAACAAAGTTATTCTTTCAATAAAATTTAACAATATTTAAAATTTTCATCAATTTATAACTTCTTAAATATATAAAAAAACTACATAATACGTGGCATATGGACAAAAATTATATTCCTACAAAAAATCACCAGTTTCACTAGAATGGTTTAAAATACTCACAGATCCGTACTCGCCCAATCTTCTTTGTTTTTAGTAGTGGGACTTACCACAGGGGGCGGAGGAGGGGGCTGAGTTGGTTTGTTTAAACTTCTTGGAGATGGCGGTGTTTTACATAAAGAATCCGGATGATCGATATGAAAATCAATAATATTTCCATCTGATCTAGTACGAATATGACTAGGTCTTTGATTATTGCTTTTTTCTATTACATTTAATTTTTCATTTGACTTACTTTGACTTAATTTCTCACTGGATTTTTCAAGATTAATAGTTTCATTTTTTTCTTCTGTCTTACCATTATTAGAACAATTAGAGTTAACGTCATTAAACTTATTTTCCAAACTCGACCTAGGTAAAGGAACTATTTTTTCAGGTTGGTGCCCCAAAAATTTTTCCTTTTCTGTAATCTGATTGTCATGACCTGGCTGATGTTTTTCGTTACGATTTTGTATATTAACAATGCTCGGCTGTTGCTTATGTGCAACACTGTAAACAGAACACAAATTTCTTTGTAACGTTGGATCTATATCCATCGAACCTCTTTTTAATAACGAGGCAGGCCTGGCAGGCACTTCCGGTTTATTGGACATCCTTTCATTATTATTTTCCGGTTTTCTTAACTGTATTCCTTCACTATTAAAATATTCCCTTAATGATGAGTTCCTAGATATTGCATTTTTTTCATTATCGTTTATTAACCGTGGTGCAGCAGTTGGTCGAATCTGCTTGTTCAAATCATCTTTCATAACAGTAATTTGATGTGTCATTGTTGTTTTATAATGTTTTTCGTTCTTAGGCATATTTTCACCAGTCGGAGGTTTCAACATAGTTTTACAATCATCTAGCAAAATCAACTCGTCTGTGATGTAAGAGTTGCTATTTTGAGTTACGTTTGATTTTTTCTCTGTTATTGCATCATTAGTATTGACTAGATTACCGACTTTTGGTTCGTTTACAATTTTTTCTTTTTCCTTGAAACTTGAAGTTCTACATAAACTTAAGGAGTTTTCATCTGTATTTACCCCTACAGTTGACTTGGGTTTTTGTGATCGATTTAAGGTGGAACTACCAGAAGGGTAGTGATTTCCACTATTATGCTTATCATTTGTGATTATTTGATCTGGTTTTTGGTGATTTGGTGGAACTGGTGCTACATGTTTCTTTTTAGGCACTCGTTGGTTTGGTCTAGGACTGTCCAAAATATTTATACTCTCCGAACTAACATTTAACTCCTGTTTAATCTCTTCGTCAGGAATCATTGTGGGTAAATTCACTAATTTACTCAAATCTTCAGGAAAAAATGTATTAACTTCTTTGATTAATAATTCTACTAGCATGTTAACCATAGCACAATTGTTCATGTTCATATTATCTTCTTCGTTACGGTTCCAAAGCAGGTTTGGAGACATAACGATAGCTATATTAGAACTAGTCATCTTATTTTCGGGATAGTGTGTTAATTTTGCGAGGAATTGGATCAAATAAGCTAAATTATCCCTATTTTCCTGTGGCAGTTTAGCTAGAATAGAGCTTATTACTTTTAGTCTATCTTGTTCAGGGTATTGCATGCAAAGCATCCAATCTTTATGTAGGTTATATGTCAATAAAGGCTCAGGGAGTTCCCGAAGGTACATTTTTAGTACACTGGCTAACACGTGTACATCTCTGTACTCTGGAATTAAGACTGAAAAACAGCTGGCGTCTATTGAGGCTTTGAGACGTTTGACTTTTGTTATGCTCCCTCCTATTCTAAAAAGGCCCTCCTCCAACATTCCGTAATCAGTCAAAGTTTTTACGCAGACTGCTAGGGGGAAGGCGATTCTGTACCCTGTGACTCGTAAATGTTCCTGGAGTGGTATTCCAAATACTGGTTTTGCCGGGCTATCACCTGAAAAAATAGTATACAGGGTTATCTCGGTTATTATAAGAGATACAGGATCGGCTAAATTAGAAAAAAGTTGCGCATTTTTATGCTGAGCAATAATCTGAAAGAAAATTTGACCTGACATTTTTTGTTTTTTAAGTATCGCAAAAAAAATAAAAATCCCGAGTTTCGTTTTTATTTTTTTGAGCGAAAACCGAAAAAGCTAGACGTTTTTAATTGAAACATTGCTAAGGTACTTTTTGCAAGGAATAGTCCTCTCTACCGTGGTTTATATATTATTTTTTTCACTACTATCGCATTTATTCTTATTAATTATCGTTTTTATATCAATAATAAACTAAAATGTTGGCTGGATCTTAATTAACCGCGCAAAAACAAGTAGCCTTTGAAATCGCCATTTCTGAAAACAAATGAATAATAGTATATTATTTACCAAGTGAGAGAAGTTTAACATTTTTGACCTGCGTCAAATTGCGGGATGAGCGGGCTAGCGCGAAGCCCGCAAGACGCGGTCTAAAATGTTAAATCTTCACTCACGTGGAAAATATAGTATTTTTTTCACTACCAGTACCATTAATTAGCTATTTATTTATTTATTTTGATAAAATTTAATGAAAAAGCTTATAAATTTAAAATATCACGCTGGCCGTTCGCGGCCATAAAAAAACAAATGAATAACTTGACATTTCTGGCAGAAATTTTCTGGTGATCTGCTAAAATTATTAAGTTAGAAAGTGTTTCCGTGTTAAGTGTAATAAAATATATAAAAATGGAAAGTGAAATGCGAAGTGATGATTCTGGTACTCCCCCAGAAATAAGGGGACAGGCGAAAACTGTGAGGGAGAATCTATTGCCTCAAAAATCAATATATGGGGGTTGTACCTCTAGTAATCTTTGATCCTTACGGTAATATATGGGTTGTATAATCTATGGTTGAATATGATGGACCAATGATTTTCACTTTTAAATTTAGTTAATATTTTTTAATTTATCATGCAATAAATAAATTTGGTGCCTAAAGACACTTGTAAATAGCAATGTGATTTAATAATTAAGTGAAACGTCAGATGCCAAAACAGCTGAATAAAAATTTATTATTAACCATGGTGCAATTTCATTATTTTTAGAACCTCTGACGTCATAGGTAGAGAAATAATATTTCTACCAATGAAAAGAACAGTAATAAAGATGTGCCTTTAGGCTGGTAGTGAAAAAATTGATTTATTCACTGAAAGTTGACAGTTCTAGTGGGTGGCTTTTTGATATTTTTAAAATGTGTGAAAACATAGGTAAGTTGTTTATTTACTGAATAATATGTTATATTCTATTTTAATTAATTTATAATATTTGCCATGCTCCTTTTTTACCCAACGGCAAAATATTGTTGCATTTTGTCCATTAAAAATTATAAGCAATGACATGTCTTTGCAGTTCAAAGAAAATCAAGTGGCAGATATCAATTGTTTATAAAATTTTCTCCTACTAGGAGAGAAAAAATTATTATTGCTATAGGTGAAGAAAATTGATTTTACATGTGACTGCAGTCTGAAAACATGATAAATAATGGTATGTTTTAAAGGTAGTAGTGGAAAAAATATATTAAGCAGACTTTTTTTGTCAAATTGGCCAACACATAGTATTAGTTCGGGCAAATTAGGAAAAATAACGGAAAAAATTAATATAGTTTTGATATTTTTGGGATTATACTACCCAGAACTAGTAGAATAAAGGCCGTAGCGTCCCCTCGTGAGTGGTGGGCGCAATATCCCTTTTTTCTAAAAAAAAAACCCCTGGTGCACTGGAATATCTTGGGAGTGGAAAGTTTCATGAAGAAAATTTACGAATTTATAGTTTAGTTAGTTTGTTTTATTGTTTATACTCGTTCTGGGAGTTCTCTACGAAATAAACGTTTAATTTTTTTTTGTGAACCATTTTTTGACAAGTTAGAAAAACTACCCTGAACTTTCCGAGCCGAAAAACAAGGATAAATAAGGATATTTTACAATATTCAGCAACGCAGTTGTGCAGAATTTTGTAAGGAATATTTTTCGTTGAGTTACTTTTTCATCAGATCGATCGTTTTGGAGAAAAAAAGCGAAAAACCAGCGGCGCGTCATAAACTGTACGTTTATCGGTTAAAAACCGAAAATATATTTGTTTTGAAAAAAAAATAGTTTTTTCAGTTCCATTTTTCAGACTTACCAATTTTCTTTTCCAAATTAGGTATGATTCTTTCCAAATTTTTTAAGGCACTTTCATGATATCCTCTCTGCAGTTTTAGTAGTTGCAAAATGTACGCAGAGATGTCGTTCTCTTTCGCCAACAGCTGGAACATTTCTAGGGCTAGAGAGTCTCTGGTCTGTTCTACTTTGATGTCAGCTTCTTCCATGTCCTCTTTTACAGTCTCTTTTTTGGTGGACTGAAAATTTCAAAAAATAATTACAATTTTTTTTTAATTTGTTGCTAAGGGAACGTTCAAGTATTATGTAACGAAAATTTTGATCATTTTGGATCCCCCCCCTGTAACGCTATTTTCCTATACCATTAACATGGGCGTAACACTCCAAAATAACCCCCCTAGGCGCATTACGTAATACTTAAACGTTCCCTAAAACAATACTTACTTGATATCTATTGCTAGCTGAATCCCTGTCCAGACAATATTTAGTTAAATTTTTCTTGAATTTGGTAATATTGGGAAATTCAGTTTCAAAAACGATCTGTAGAGGCGCTGAAACCATCTCTTCGACTTTGACCTCGTGTTCGGCATAGTCTTTTGCCAAATCGGACTCGACCTGACAAAATTCTCTCAAAACTTGAGGAAAAAAACCGTTTTGGGTTTTATCTTCCGCGTAAATGGAGCTCAGTTGATATTCTAATGTTTTTTTCTGAAAAATAAAGTAAATCTAAATTAGAAAAAAAAATACTGCTGCCAACAAAATAATACTTTCCCTATAGGCCTAAGTCCATTAAGGGGTTATACGGGTTATTCAGAAATAAGTTCGAGAAATTTAAGGGGTGATTCTACGTTAGTAGTAGTAGTAAAAGGTGGGTAGGCTCCGACGCCTGACAAGTAGGCCCAATGGCCCTTTTTGTCTGCCCCAAGAATGATTCTACGTTAAAAAAATATGAAAAAAAAAAAAAGTTCCTATAAAGGTTGGTCCGGAAATGAGCCCTAGCTAGGTATAATTCTTAATTTAATTTACAAAAAAAAAAAACAGAATAAAAGTTTGGGATAAAAAAAAAGTGCAAAGCCCTTCCGTTTCACACGCCCCTGTTCAAAATAAGTACATGAAAATAACAAACGATAATAGGACTTTAAGATCACATGCAAAACTCTATATCTTAAAGGGTTCCTGAGTTATTAAATAAAAACCAAATTTTTTGAGTATGGATAGATGGATTACTAGATTTTTCTACAACTTTATGAATGAATACGTTTTTTGGTAATAATTTATTATGTAGATCTGAGTTGATCAAATTCTCAGACTTTTCTCTGATTTCCCTGATCTGTGGTCACCCTGCAGGCCAGAAAATGATTATTTACAAAAACAAATAAAATGTTATCATTTAAAATAAAATTTATATAGATACCAAAATTTACTTGGAAATATTTAAGTAAATAATAGATAGATGAACTATTCAATGTAATTGTGGAAAACTATGTATTTTACGTATTACTATTTAATAGTTGAAAAAAATATCAAAAAATAGAATGCTAAAAAATATTTTCAGTAAAAAAATACACATATTTTGTTGAATTTTTTCTGGGATTACAAACAGAATCCAGCCGTCTCGAATGCGCGAGAATACTTAAGCCAAAAACTAGATGAAACGTGCAAGCACCCTGTCAAAACATTGGCACTATTTTACACTAGAGCCATCTAGTTTGCAAATTTCAAACTAGGTGTTTTGTTTGATTTTAAATTCTGTATCTTTAAAATATTATATTCTAACAAAAAACTGTATATAACATTTTTTTATAGGACTTAAAAAGAGCTTTTATTTAAAATATAATTTTTTGAAATCGGGTTATAAATATGTGAGATATGCTAAAAAAACCTTTTATTGCTTTAAACGCCAATATCTCGAAAACAATGCGTTTTAGGAAAACGTTGTTTATAACAATTTTTGACCAATTTAAAATTATCTTTTATATAAGTGCTAAATTAAGCAAATAAATAATAATTGCCTTAATTATAAACAAAAAACGCTAAAAATAGGAGTTTTACCCTATTTTTACCCCCTTACCCCCAATCGTTTACCACCAAAATCTAACCAGCTCTTCGGAATACGATAAGAAACAATATGCAAAAAACCGCAAGTCGATATCTCATGTAGAAATGGAGTTAGAGTTTAAACCCAGACAGACGGACGCAATTTTTTTTTTACTGATTTCTACTGGTCTAAAACGTCGAGAAATGTGAAAAAAACGTGGTCAAAGATTTTGATTTTTCGGCGAAGATTTCAATACATCGGCACTCTTAGTAGCACTAAGTGCCGATGTAATGAATGTGAGGGACTTTAGACACGCCCTGTATAAGAATTAGAATACACTTAGTATAGTGTGCCAATAATATACATACCATGCGTTTTTCTCCATCTGTACCCTGTGTATTTGGTGGAATTTTCTTGACAATTGCTGAAATGGAAGACCTAAGATATTCGACCCTTTGATCTGCTGTGTGCAGCTCTTCTTGGTTCAAAACCTCACTTCTCTCAGCCCTAAAAAATAAACCAGATGAAAAATTGCAAAAAGAGACGACCAAGAAAGAAAGAACAAAGTACATAATGTCAGAAAAGTTGACCCTAAACACTTTGGCACAATCAGGGGTATTCCCACAGGGGGGTGTCATAACCTTTACGAAATGTCCCAGCCGGCAATTTCAACAGATAAGTCGGTCAATTTTTTTTTCTAGGCTGACGCAAATTGTAGGTGGAGATAAATATTTTGGTAGTCGGAAAATTTTAGACAAGTCAGCAACATTTTTAGATGTGATGAGGTTTTTTTTTACTCATCAGGAGGTGAGGTTTAGTCATTAAAATTTCTGGTAGTCGGCAAATGTGAATTTTAGGCGAGTCGGCAAAGACAAAAAAAAATTCGCTAGTCGGCAAAATTTGTTTTCGGCAGTCGGCAAATCTTACTTTCACACCGTCACGAAAAAAAACTCACAACGCCCCTGGGCACATTAAAGGTATTATGTTCTCATTTTTTTTACTTTCGATCATCCTTGGATCCGAAAAAAGTTTTCCTGATTTTCATGTATTTAGGTACCTGTTTATGGATTAATAATTGAAATTTGGCAAAAGCAACAGGTAAAACAGAGAGACCCCTCTAAAAACTGGTTTGAAAGTAAAGCTGGCGGTTTCCTTTCCTATTGCTCACCCAAGCCCCTGACCTAGGTGAAGCTTAATTAGGTAAAAATTTTCCAACTAAATAGATATTAGCAAATTTCCCATCTTTTTTACCCTGAGAAAAAAGCTTTACCCTTTACTTAAAAAAGGTTCTCACCTCTACAAAATTCCAAACTGTACCGCCAATTTTCCCAACTTTTTTTTACCCTAAGAAAAAAAAACTTTGCCCCTGACAAAAAATTTGTACAAATTTCCCAACTCTACCACTCCATTTTCCCAACTATAGTGTCAATTTCCGAACTTTGCCACTCAGTTATACCAACTGGACAGTGGATTCTCCCAACTCAAGCGTAGTTGGGGGGTGGTGCCCAGGGGGGCTTCAAAATGCAGAGAAAAGTTACAATCTCATCTAGGGTTATGCTTAAAAATGAGGTCTCCAATTCTTTGCTATTATAAGACCCCTCTGTCCATTGTCACTATTTTGTCACATTTAATTGTGAAGTTTTGTATGATCTGTCACTTTCAGCTAGACCTCCTCCCCCTAGATCAGTGACATAATTGTTGAAGAGACCCTAGTATCTTTTGTGTATACTATTAGTATACTTACCCCTGTACAGGGGTAATGATAATCAAAATGTTTTTAAAATAAACAAGATAATTTTTATTATCTTGAAATACACTTGGACTATCAGATAAGGAAAATAACTTATAATAAAGGCGTTTTTGGGCGTATTTACCTGAGAAAAGTTTGATCAGCCAATTGCTTGACTCTGAAAAATTGTTTCTTCATCGTTCAACTTTTATTCAAAGATAGCAAACAAAAATAAACTTTGTTTATAAAATTCTGCTCAAGAGATATTTACAGTGCATTGTTGTGGAATAAATACAAATTATCTATTCCATTCTAGTAAATTCTATTGGTTTATTATATCTACTTATTAGTTATCTCACTTATTTTAATATAAACCAATTTAACAATTTATTTTTGCACTTGCAAAACAGGGTGACATCACTGCTAACTCCAATTTAAAAACTTTACACTACAAACTGGATAATAGTTAAAAATGAAGCGAAAACACTGATTATTGATTTAAAAAACGGGTTAAAGCACACAATCAATTAACTAAGGTAAATATTATTATTTTAAGGATTTTGCTGGTTTGACATTTGAGACATCAAAAAAAAATTATGGATCTGTCACAAGACACCTATCGGATGAGTCACGAACTAATAAATCGTTCGAAGGTAGGCGGCTTGGATATTTATAGAATTTACGAAATGATTGATTTAAATTCTGTAAATAATCCTATCTAAAAATTTTAACAATGCGTTAATTGAATATTAAATATAAACAAACAAATTAAATCTAAATGTAAACAAATTTTGATTGAATGTTAAGGTGGGGCCAGAACATTTTGATGAGTCTATATCATAGAGGGCGCTTATACACACAGCAGACGGTGTAACCAAAGAACTTTTACCTTTAGGTAAAAGTAACAGACCTCATATACTAGATTGGGGATTCCATTGCAAGATCAAAAAAATTTGACTAACTCATGCGACTCTTCCTCTCTCTCGAATTTTCGTTTCTCTGTTTACAGTAACATCCACAGTTTTATTGGTATTATGTGGTATTTCCCTAGTGATTTTTTTTACGTTGGTTATTCTGTATTGTTTTTACGAGCGCCTAATTATAGCTACCCGCACCGAGATTGTTTTGGTTTTTTGTTGTTTGCGGGACGTTAATTTACTTTAGCGTAGGTTAACGGTGGTTTTGTGCCTGTTTTTTTTTTGTAAAAAATTGGTTTGGATTTAGAATAATATATTGAAAAACGGTTAGCCCTCTACTACGCAGGCGCATTTCGGGTTCGGGTAGCTATAACTAGGCGCTCCTTTGTTTTTGTTTACCTAAAAGTAATCTGTTTGGCTTGTGGATTTTTTCGCTTTGTTCATGTGTTTTGTTAACTTTTGCTGGATTCCGGGACATACAAAAATTACGGAAAATGGAGCAGCCGACAGAATAGCGAATGAAGCCTGGAAAATCTCGTGGTTCGAGTCAAAACGCATTTCCGTGATTACAACCAAGAAACAAAAGAAATCCTATTTATGAAGTGGAAAAAAAAATGTGACAGTATGGGACAAATTAAGGGAGTCCCTTAAAAGGACGCATGTACTGGGAAAGGACAGAATTAAAAAATAGAACATGGTTAATAACTTAGGACTAACCAGTAAAAAACAACAAAAATATGTCATATGAGAGGTAAACACTGCTTTACCAACTCCCACTTGTTTAAAATTAACATAAAGGAAGACCCATGGTGTGGTGCAGAAATATACAAGACATCAAACATATCCTTTTTGAATGCCCAAGACACTCGCAACAATATTTATCCTTCTATGGGGCCCTAGCTAAGACATGCCCAACCCCTATTAGCCTAAATTCCCTGCTTGTGACCCCAATAAATCCATAGCAGTAGAAATAACCAAATTCCTTCAAAATAAAAACTTAATTGTAGCAAATCAGAAGAGGAAATATATCGGAAAGGAAGTTACCAGAATTTAGAAGTACACATGACCTGGCCAGAGAGCCTAGAGCAAACCCGAATTGGATTGGAGTGTTCAGTTGTATATTTATATTCAGTTTATAATATTTTACTATTTTTTTATCATTGATATTTATATTTTCCCTTATTAGTAAAACAAACTGTGATTAGACAGACACTTTTGTGATCAAAAAGTTTTTTGACAAAAACTTTTGTGATAGACACTTGTGTAAGAATATTTTTAATATTTGATATATAAATCATATGTATACACCGTTTTATGAGAATACGAATATGACATCACAGTGCGTAAACTAAATAGCACTCTGTAGGGTCACTGGCATTTATTTCTTTTAACTTAATACATTTTTTTTAAATAGAAAATGTATACCAAAAAAAATTATTTATCAAGTCTTCAGAAATATATGCAAATATCCATACAGAGTGCTATTTAGTTTACGCACTGTGAAGTGCGATTTGTATTTTCTCATACAGTGTATAAGATATAATATATTATAAATCATATTTATAATGACCAGAGTTGATACTTTCAATGCAATAACAGGGTTGGACAACAGGAATATTAAATTATTTCTAATTTTTGGTCAGTTTGTTTAATACATATTTATGCCAAATAAGATTATATGTCTGTATACAGACATAATCTTATTCTCTTATTCGGCATTGTCTGTATACAGACATAATCTTATTCGGCATAGATATGTATTAAACAAACAGCCCAAAAATTAGAAATAATTTAATATTCCTGTTGTCTGACCCTGTTATTGTAATCAAAGTATCAACTTGGTCATTATTATTTCTTATTCGGTATAGGTATGTATTAAAGAAACTCACCAAAAATAATTTAAAATTACTCTTGTCCAACCCTGTTATCGTAATGAAAGTATCAACTCTGTATATTACATAGTAGAGAATCTCTATGTTAGTTTCTGATATTATTCTACCAAATATTACATACAATTTTTTTATAATAAAATTTATTAATATATTTATATACTTAATTTATTAAAACAATTTTTAAAATTAACTACTCGTCTATCCATTTTTACTTTATACCAAGATTAATCTTATATGAAATATGTATACAGTGCGGTCCAAAAGTCACCCCCCCTTTTAACTTTTGTACGAGTTGAGATATCGACTTCAAATTTAGAACTCTTAAATAAGACAACTTAAACTATATTTTAGCATATATTTGATATTTTCAGCTCTTAAAATGTGGGCATGGGGGGACATTTTTGTTAAATGAAAAGGGGGGTCGTGTGATACATCGTTTTAAAGCTTATAAAATTCTCTATTTACACTAACATTTTTTAATTTTTTAAAAACGCTTTATAAGGTTTTGATTTTTCAATTTTTTGTGCTAAAACATTCGATTTTTTAAGTTTTTTTATAAATTTTTATTTATGTCAACTAAAATTAGTTTAAAAGCATAATTAACATTTTTTTATGATGAAATTAGGCATTTTTAAAAAATTATTTGTTTTTTTTAGAGGAATTTTGATATTAATACCCATTTTCAACCCCATTTTAAACCCATTTTTTTTTAATTTAAAAATATGGAGTTCAATGGAGAATTTTATAAGCTTTAAAATGATGTTTTACACGACCCCCTTTCCATTTAAAAAAATGTGCCCCCATGCCCCCTTGCCCACATTTTAAGAGCTGAAAGTATTAAATATATGCTAAAAGATAGTTTAAGTTGTCTTATTTAAAAGTTCCAAATTTGAAGTCGATATCTCAACTGGTTCAAAAGTTAAGAGGGGGGGGTGACTTTTGAACCGCTCTGTATAAACATTAAATAAAAATTGATATATATTAAGATTACTACAGTAAAATTTTGGTTTTAAAGGTCTTCGTATGTCCCAAGGTTGCTCCAGCTAAGGCTATTTTAGTATTATATATTTTCTTTGATGCATACTTCCTTATGCTTATCTGCACATAAACTCGCATTTTTATTTCCATAAGTTTGTTGGTTATTATTATACTGGATGGCATAATTTCATTACTCTACAATTAAAGACATTAATACTATCAATTAAAAAGTAATGGGAAAATCCCCATTCAAAACCTATAAATATCTACATGTTTTATAGAAAACGTTTGTAATCCTAAAAAATTGTTTTATATGTCGAAGTAGGAATTTTTTTATGAATTGTGTACCTATAGGTTTTTTGGAAAACCTTTGTCCAAAAAAAAACTTATAGATACTTACACGTTTCATAGGGATTGTCCTACTAAAAATTTCCAGTAGGTCTAGGAAAATATCTGTTCAAAAACATAGAAAACTTATAAGTTATAATTATAGATGCCTACGTTTCATACAGATTTTTCTACTTAAACTTATAACAACAAAACAAAACAATTGAATAGGTTTATGCATAGGGATTTTCCAATAGGTCTCTATAATAGGTCCTTTTTGACTGAGAAAGCTGATATGGTCACTACACCACTTGGTTTGGTTTGTTTTAACTTACCCTTTATCCATAGTCAACACAGATCTGTGATAAAACATTATTCCCCACAATCCATATCTTATATATTTATATATAGTCATATATTGTTTTTAGATTTATATTCAGTAAAAATCAAAAGTTTATTCATATTTTTCAAAGTTAACCTCATCTTGTAATTTTGACGTCTGTGTTAAAACTTCACTGTCCAAGATAACCAACGTAATAAAAAAACACCAGATAATACCAATAAAACTGTGGATGTTACTGTAAACAGAGACACGAAAATTCGAGAGAGAGGGAGAGTCGCATGTGTTAGTCACTTTGAATACGTTGTTAAATATATTCTGACGTATTCAAAGTGACCAGAATATATTTAACAACAGTACCCGGACTTAAAACCGAAAACGTTGAATGTCTACGGAATAGGCTTCTCGAATCGACGTTGTCAAATTGACGCGGTAAAAGGCGTTGCCGCTGTAACTAATAATTCCCTTTCAAGTGAGAAATTAAAACAAGGTAATAGATTTTTTTGATTAATTATTTATTCTCTTTATCAGTAGATATATTCTGCCTTAAACATATATATAATTCTTACCTTAAACATACTGAGATTTGACTTTCTTCTGCTCCTGCAATTTAAAAAAGTGCAGTTACAATTGTTCGTATTTTTCATTTTTTATCAAAATCCACTACTACTAAGCAATAATAAAAAAGTATAACAAATATTCTGGAAAAACTACGAAAAATTCTGTCAACAAACTTTTAAAACATAGGTTATGTTTTCTTAAAACGCGCCCGGCTTTTTACCAGCTCTACAGAACTCTGCAGTACTTTCCTTGGTAGTTCACTTATTTCCCGTCAGATGTGATAGTGTTTGAAGCCTATTTTTGCCATTAGGATTAGTACACTTTTAAAGCATTGCAGGTATACGGAGTTCAGGTACTTGTGTAGATATATTCTGGAATACGTTAATATTTTATCTAGTATGTAAAATCTGTGGTAAAAGTACACTAGGGTAAAAGTTCTACAAGCGCCTAAATGCAGCTCTCTATGAAGGATTTTGTTTTGGTTTTTTGTTGTTTGGTCTTTTTTTTTAATGAGGGGGTCTTGGTTTACGTTAACGTTGGTTTGGCGTCTATTTGGTGTTTTTTTTTTGTAATAAATGTTTTTTATTTAAAATAACATATTGAAAAACGGTCAGCGCATGCGCAGTTTATCAAAACGTTGCATAAAGAGCTGCACATAGGCGCTCTTAAGTTCTTTGGGTGTAACAGAGATGTCGTCTGACATTTGTGAGATAACATTGTTGAATTTTTTCCCTAATAACTTTTTAACGTTTTGACAAGTAGAAAAAATAGGTACAGATGTAGAAGTTATAAACTTTTATTAAATAACAAAGAAGAAAATACTAAAAATATATTTAAAAATTGTAAAGCTATATTATAATATTTAAAAGTACAGGTATACCATATTCTAAGGCCCTTAGACTAAGGGGGCGCGCCCGGGCGCCCCGTTGTTATGAGTCCATGAGTACGTTTACACGTAGCGCTAACTATAGTTATTTATAAATACCGGTATTTATAAATTCCGACAGCAGTCTGTCTCTTTCTGTCAAGTTGTTTTAGAGAAAGACAGAATGATAGAGAAGTTATAAATACCGGTAGTTAGCGCTATGTGTAAACGTAGTCCATATATGGACTATGCGAGGGACTACGTTTCCATTATAATGGAATGTTCATTAATTGACTTTTTGGACTTTTAGGGTGTCATGGCTCCTGGGCTCTTCCGGAGTTGGCGCCTATGCACGAGATTCAACTATCGTAGTTATTATTTTATTTATTTGTTTATTTATTTGTTTATACTACCGTATTTATCACTACCGTATTTATTACTACCGTATTTATTACTACCGTATTTAACCTCCGTAATTTTTCTTTAGGATTTTTTCTACTATTTACTTATTGCGGGATGGTGGTATTTAAGGGATGTCGACAAGCGTGACTTAGTGTGATGAAGGAGAAGGATTTAAACATTTTTGAACAATTAATAACGACGTAATTAATGAATTTTTCCTAGGGGAAAGCAATTGGCCCACCCTAAACGAATTTAAATTTGTTTCCTCAACAATATAACAGATGGCACTACATGTTCCAAAAGTTTTAATTTAATTTCTGAAAACTACAACAGAGGACACTACGTGTAACAAAACAACTTTCTCTTGCGAGTTGACAACACCGTATTTGTTTACATGATTTTCTGCTACATGGCAGCACAATCTCAATTGTTTTAATATAAAAACAGATTGATTTGATTCAAAATCAGTCCAACATGTTAACTTGTTTTGAAAGTTATTGTTTAAATTTTTAATATTCGAGCGTGCCAAGTGTAAATATAAACAAAAAACAATCAAAATGGGTATTGACAAAAGTTTGGTTAACGTGGTCCTTTTGGGGCTCGCTTTTATGCTGATTTTTACAGCATTCCAGACAATGGGGAACATCCAGGTGAGTTTATTAATGTTTTGTCTTAATTAATCATTAATTTTAATGTTTTTTGTTTGAAAATCAATTGTTTTTTGCATGTCAAAAAGGACATGTTTTAACATGTCAGTGTCAAGTTGACAGTCACACTTTTTAGTAAAAAAATCAATTATAAACTTGGTATTTTTCATATCAAGGTATGTTTAGGGTTTGGACTTTTTATTTTATTTTATTATTGGGTAAATTTGTAGTCAATTTTTTGACCTCGAAAAATAAGCAACAAAAAAATAATTGTCTGTCTGTCTGTCGATCTGTCTGTATCCACGATAACTTAAGAACGCCTTAAACTATAGATATATCTCTATAGAGACTTTTTATTTTTCTATTATCTTGGACAAGTTTATATTTAAGCACACATAAAAGGTAAAATAAAATTACACAAAATATGTAATTATAATTTTTTTCCAGCCCCTACCCCTCTCCTCCAAAATTTAAAAAATTGTTTCTGGACATAGCTTTTTTATTATTCATAATAGAAGAAAAAATTAAAAACCACCTAAAAGGTAAAATAAAATTACAAAAAAAAATGTTTTATTTTTCTCCAAAATTAAAAAAATTGTTTCTGGACATAACTTTTTAGTATTCACTATAAAATAAATATTAAAAAAAAAACTAGAAGGTAAACAAAAAATTCCCTCTTCCTCTCCTCTCCCCCAAAATATTAGAAATTGTTTCTAGAAATAGCTTTTTTTATGAGAAAGTATTCTCGCTCATTCGAGTTGGCTGGTTTTTACTGATTTTGACTCTAAGTGCCGATGTAATAATTCAATTATTATTATTTCTCAGAATATATACAACATTTTACATCGGCACTACTAAGAGTGCCGATGTATTGAAATCTTCGCCGAAAAGTCAAAATCTTTGACCACGTTTTTTTCACATTTCTCGACATTTTAGACTGAGTCGAAATCATTAAAAAAAATTTTGCGTCCGTCTGTCTGGGTGTTAACTCTCTAACTCCATTTCTACATGAGATATCGACTTGCGGTTTTTTGCATATTGTTTCTTATCGTATTCCGAAGAACTGATTAGATTTTGGTGGTAAACGATTGGGGGTAAGGGGGAAAAATAGGGTAAAACTCCTATTTTTAGCGTTTTTTGTTTATAATTGAGGCAATTATTATTGTATTTGGTTAATTTAGCACTTATATAAAAGATAATTTTAAATTGGTCAAAAAATGTTATAAACAACGTTTTCCTAAAACGCATTGTTTTCGAGATATTGGCGTGTAAAGCAGTAAAAGGGTTTTTTAGCATATCTCACATATTTATAACCCTATAAAAAATGTTATATACAGTTTTTTGCTAGAATATAATGTTTTAAAGATACAGAATTTAAAATCAAACAAAACACCTAGTTTGAAATTTGCAAACTAGATGGCTCTAGTATACAATAGTGCCGATGTTTTGGCAGGGTGCTTGCAACGTTTCATCTAGTTATTTAAGTATTTTTTTAATTATTATGAAAATTGGTGTTTTTTTGTATATAATCCCTGATAAAAATTTTAGAACAAAACAATTGATTTTTTTATTACGAATACTGATACTAGTATACAGGTTGTCTCAAAAATAACGCACCTAATTTTAAAAACAATATAAAAAAAGTTCCTATAAATTATATCTAAAAACCAGTTTGGACGGGGTACAAAAATTTAGTTTTTATTTAATAACTCGGGACCCTTTAAGTTATAGAAACTAGGTTTTACCTGTGATATAACCTCAATAGAGCTTATCGTATGGGGGGAGGAAGGGCTTTTCACTTTCTTGTCCCAAACTTTTTTCTGTTTTTTTTTATTGTAGTTTTTTATTATTAGGATATGATCCTTTATTCTTGAGTTATCATGTTAACAAAAAATGTTACATACAGACGGACGACGGACAGACGGATATTTTCAAAAAAAAAATCAGAATTTGATAAAAACTTGTAGTTTTAATTTTTTTTGTCTGGGTCTCGTAGTTTTATTTTTTTTATTAACTTTTCTTTTTGCGAAAAACGAAAATTAAAAAAAAATCAAAAAAACTAAAAAAAAACTAAAAAAAAATTCAAAATTTTTCATTTTTTCTTTTGGTAAAATTTATCATTATAATAAAAGTAATTTTTCTGAAAGAATAACGTTAATCGGAATTTTCTTTCAGCTTTTTTCGATTATTTTAAAAGTTTAAACCCCCATAATTTTCTTGTTTTTGGAGGGATTACTTTCAAAAACAATAGAGATATTCCCCTCACAGAACTTGCTTTTTCCTGAAAATTTCGAGTCAATAGGATTATTAGTTCCTGAGTTATGTAATATTTTTTTTGTTAAAACAAATAAAAATCGTTTTTCTTAAAAACGCATCAACAGATTTTTTTTAATTTGGTCTTAAAAAGATGCCAAAGCTCTAAATAATTAAATTTTGAAAAAAAAACTTGGGTTCTATGAAAGTTGAGCTAAAAATTGTTTCTAGACCGGTGTGTGCCGATATATTAGGAAGAACTAACCAGTACAAAATGTCTCCGCTTTACCAATTATGCCACTTGGGGAATGCTGTCAATGTTCATATAGATTTTTTTAATGTTAGAATTTCTAAATTTAAGCAATTCATTGTTAGCTTAGATTTAAGCATTTGAAAATTTATTTAAATTAGATTTGTATATATGTATATATTTTGACCTACCCTGTAATTGGGTCCATTAGTCCTGTATGGATTTGTATATAAATAAATAAATAAATAAAAAAGATCGATTTTCGATTTTAAAAACAATTATTTCTTTAGAAACATTACGAAACTGTCTTTAAAACATCATTTACCTACCTCGAGAAATTACCTTCTTTAGCAAATAATTACTAAATTTACTAATTTATACAATTCCTTATTACTTCATTTAGTGTTCTTTTCCAATTTAGCGACTTAATTGAAAACAAGCCGTGAAGATATGCAATGTTCGCATTCCATAGTATACAGTGTGTATTTGAAATAGCGTAGAAAATTTTAACAGGTGATTCTACATGATAAAATATGACAAAAAGTTCCTATAAACATATGTCTAAAAATGCGTCATAAGGGAGCTACGCCCCTTTGAAATTGGCTAAAAAAATCGGTTTTTATTTAATAACTCAGGAACTCTTTGAGATATACTAACGAGGTTTTGCACGTGAATTAATCCTAATAAGGCCCATCTTTGTATGCCATTTTCACGTACTTATTTAAACCAGGGGTGTGCGAAACGAGGGGGCCTTATCAGTTTTTTGTCCCAAACTTTTTCTGTGTAACTTTTTTGCAATTTTATTTTTGAAATATGATTCCTCAGGTCAAAATACATAAAAAAGGTACTCTTGTTGTAATACTGTAGGATTAACCGTTTTCGTTTGAAGGTGAAATTTCACGGTTCGAGGACGAAAAATTAAATACTAAAATGTCAAAAACCAAAATTTTAATTATTTGAATTGGACTTTTTCCAAATACCTGCTTAAACGAAAGTTTAAATTACACAGGCCAACAAATTTTCAACTTTCGAAAGTTGATTTGGATCTTACAACTGATTTTGTGTAGGTAAATTAATTAATAGCGAGTAATTCTACCTCTATAACCGCTTCAATTCGCCGAGGCATACTTAAAATTAAGCGATTTAACTGATCTTGATCGAAGAAATCGCTTAAATCCGGAAGAACTTGCTAGTTTCCTTACGTCATGAAAATGTGGTTGACGATCAATTAATGCTTTACCAAGCATGTCCCAGACATGTTCAATAAACTTAAACAAGATAATGAGACGGCGGAGAGCCATTTTTTGTTTTTTCGGTTCTTTATTCTCAGAGAAACCAAAATATTCGTAACTTTTTTCGATTAGTTTACTTGAAACTACGAGTATACTATCGAATGCGAAGCATCGTATACCTTCAAGGCTAGTTTTAAGAATTTTGAAATAATTTATGTAGTTGTAGTACCTAGGTACATGTAAACAACAACATTTTGAAATGAAAGGGATAGGCAGATATATATTTAAAAAAACATCCTTTAACCTACATTTTTTTCATGTCTTGGAAAAATTTAAAAAAACTTTTAAATATTTTGAAATAATTTATAATATACACGATACACGATATTTTATATCGTGTATACCTACATGTAGCTACTTTAAATTTTAAAATGAAATGTTAGGCAGATATTAAATACAAGTAGGGGAGAGTGGGGATGTTTCGACCTCTTAATGTTTAAATCGTTTTATAAAATATTTAATAAATTATTTTATTTTTTTATACCAATCTATAGTTTATAGTAGTTTTCTATTAAATAATATAGTACAAGTTGTATTAATTTAAAGAATAATTAGTTTTATAAATTAAAATAAAAATAGTTACATTTGGTTGAAACATCCCTCTAGGGTGGGAGGTTTCAACCAGATGGTGGGGATGATTAAACCAGGTTAAATAAAATTATAAATTTTATTAAAATATTTAAAATTTATTATCAAAACTTTATAATATAGTTCTAATATAGTTATAAAAATATAGAACCAACATTAAAATGAACCAAAAATTATTAATGTTTTATTAAAAATAACTAGAACATAAACAAATAATATTATACTAATATTAAAAGGAACCAGAAACTATTTAACTAATATAAAAAAAAAACAATACAAAACTACCTAGTAAGTAGCAGGTAATCTGAAAATACGAACCAGTATTAAAAGTATATTGGAAAACTAAAAAACGGATTGGATTTTTAATATTATTTAAATTTTTTGAATGTTCCATCCAGTGGTCGAATCACCTATATGCTCATATTTTAAATAATATGATGATACCCGGTAAAATAAACGAATTAGGTAAGGTTTAGTGCATGAAAATGAAGCCAATAAAACACTTGTTTAATCATATAAAACCGATTTTAAATAGATTTTACCACTAGAAAAATATCAATAAAAAAATGTAGAACCAAAACCTTACCTGATTTTCACAAAAAATTGATTTTTTCGTAATTTTTCTTAGACCTTTCCGAATTTGACCAAACTTTAACTAGGCACTATAGCCACTAAACTTATTAGTTGGCACTACTGAAAGCACGCAAAATTTAAATAGTTTTTAAATAAAATCAAATGGTTGAATCCTCCCACTGGTCGAAAAATACCCACTCTCCCCTACAAATTTTGTAAAATAAACTTTTAAAAATATTTCTTATGTTTTGAAAAAGTAGATTTGGTTTTTGAAAAAATGTTTCTTTTATTCCATTTTGACCAAATACTGCTTGCAATTTTTTGCCATATGCCGTCATCCTCTTAGGGATGTGCTATGTACGGTAAGTTTTATATACCGTCAGCCGCTTACGCAATGTACCATATGTATGAGTTTTTCGTGCGATTTTACTGACATTCGTAGAAAAAGCATTATTTTTTTGGCAGCAGAATTCCCCATGTTTTTAAAAATTTAATGTTTCTTAACAAAATTAATAAAAAAAGAAGTTTTTATTTAATCACAAAACTGGTTCTTGTTTAATGTCAACAATTTCTTTAAATTTTGGTACTTGTTCCTAACTATCAAAACATCTATGTATCTTTGATTGAATAATGCTATTTGTATGTCCAACGTATACGATGCTAAGTGTACGTTTGTTTGTTTGTTTGTTTGTTTTTAACCTCGTACTATTCTACTTGATTAAGCATCCCCTAAGTCCAGGACTTGTGTGGGCTAGTAGTAGAGGGAACCACCGGCTTTAATTGACTTTCGAACCAATATATCTAGGGAGTACGCCTTCGCTAAATTCCAATTATTAATTAACTGAAAAAGGCAATCGTCGCCAGTGAGGTTTGAACTCACGATCATTAGCTCTCCTATCTGTCCTGTATTTTGTGGGCTGATTTTTAGGGTTTTTAAAGCTTTTCAGGTTTATTTTTCATCGTTATCAACAAAAACACCAATCAGGCGTAAAAACCGACCTAAACCAAAGAGTTAGGTTATGTTACGTCGGCCATTTAAATAGTTCCTTAACTAAAACAGTGTGAAACATACGCTATTTTACGTGCACTAGAAGAAATCCTACATAGTCGTAATGAAAAATATATGTTCTTGGTCGACTCCAAACCGGCCTTATATAGGGCGTGTACCCCTTCCCGTTCCTTTAAAACGGATATGATGGTCACTGAGATAAAGAAGATACTGGAACACATGGAAAACAATGGCAATAAAATAGGATTTTGTTGGATACCCAGTCATACTGGAATAGAACGGAATGAAAGAGCTGACCAATTGACACTACAAGGGACAAAGAAAACAATACAAACCACACCAAAGATATCATGGAAAGAATTTGAAGCAATTTACAGTGAAGCTGAATGGGAAAAATGAGAAAAACATGGAAGCAAGAAATGACTATTTCAGGAACCTTTTACTTTAACCACACAACAAATTTCAGTAAAGACCCATGGTATAAAAATCTAAACTTATCAAAGAGGCACGTAACCACAATATGCCGTCTGCGTAGTGGGCATTGCCTCACTAAAGCTCATCTTCATAGGATGAAGCGAGCGGACACACCTATATGCTCATGTGGGAAGAGGGAAGATACACAACATATTTTACTTGAATGCCCGAATTATATAGCACATAGGAAAAATATGCTTGATAGCTTATCTACGCAAATCACACAACCTCTTCATTTGCTTTCGCTTTTATCAAAACCTGATTCTCCAGTAGTACTTGCAGTAGTTAGCTTTTTAAATAAGATAGGTAAAAGTCTTTAATGTGAATTCCTGAATGCTTTAGTACCCATCCATATGCTTTATCTTAAATTGTTGGCTTTTTCTCATATGTTTTCCCTTAAAATTTCTATAATGTTGGTCGTTAGTCTTATACATCTGGCTCTCACTACTATAGTTACTGATGTAACCACCATGCAACCCGAATGCTGAAATGTTAAATTACAAAGCCAAAAAAACGAAGAAGAAGAAGAAGAAGAACAGTTTCGGTCTGCACCGGGCAACCAGAAAAATGCCCGATGGGCCACCTCAAAAATCAAAATTTGTCCACCCAAAGCCAAAACTTGGTTGTAATGTGTAATGCATTAGGCAAGTTAAAAAAACTGGCCTCGCGACGCGTCGTCCCGTTTATTAAAAAATTATTTAAAATTATTTTGATAAATTATAGTCGATAAATAATAGTTATAATCGATACTTTCACCATATTTTATGTGTAATATTAAATTACATAATTTAAATCGTTTAAATACCTTTTGTTTATGCTAAACCTACGCAGAGTTGTTAAACTGAAATAAATATAATTTCTCAAGAATTTAACAGATAAGATTTTATTTTGTGGTCCAGCGAGGGACTGGCCCAGGTCGCTGGGCGGCAGAACCAGCCTGGACCCAACTGAAAATTATTCTCCTCATTGACAACTTGTTATTATACTATTCAGAGCGCCTGCGCTAGACTAGTATTATACGGTAGTTTCGAATTTTCCAAAATTTTCAAAAATCGTCCTAGACAAAAAATTCTTGGATATAAATTTGTTTCATAAAAAATTAGCAACTTTTTTTTGTCCGTCTGGTCCGTCTGATGTCACGATTTTTGTAAACACGATAACTCAAGAATGAATAATCCGATCGACTTAAAATTTTCAGGAAAACTTAAGTTCAACGAGGGAAAGATCCCTATTGTTTTTGAAAGTAATCCCCCTAAAAACAAAAAAGTTATGGGGGTTAAACTTTAAAAAAAAATAAAAATACGAGTTTTTTTAAGTTTTTTTATTTTTTTTTTTTTGAAAATTTTTAGTAAAAAAAATTTTTTAAAAATTTTTAGTTTGTACTTTTTAAAAAATATATATATTTTTTATTATTTTTTTAAGTATTTCTAAAAATTCAATATACCATTTACTGTGAATAGTATATAATGGAATGCGTAGCATTACATATCTTGACGGCTTGTTTTATTAATCCTGAAAGTGTAGGAAAAGGACTTGGAAGGGCCCGCACTCGGGCCCGCATAACAATAAGATTAAAGAAGGCCTATGTTTCTCTTTTTTTTTCTGACAAAAGAAAATACCTAAGAACCTTTTTTTAGTCATATGCTTTTTAAAGAAGTGATAAATTATTTATTTTTCAGACCTCCCCCCATTTGGCCTTTTTCACGGCCCCCCTTTGACCTATTTGCGGGCCCACCTTTGACCCTTTCTCCTCCCTCCAGCTTATTACAAGTATCTACCGTCCGTTTTCTTTGTCATTTTTTTTAATTTAAATATTGCTAAGGGCACATCCACAGGCTCGCATACAAAGGATAATACATAAGAATGCGATGTCGTGATTGACTTGATGTGCCGTCATTTATCTTGTAAGCCAATCACGGTAACGCATTCTTATTTATTATGCTTCTTATACGAGTCTTTGGATGTGCCTTGAGGAACACCGTGTTACCCCTCCTTCCGCGTTGCTTAGTCGTGTAAAAAGGTCAATTTCATGTCTTGCAAAAATTGAACTAAAATGCAAAAATAACAGACTCGTTGTCCTTTAATTATTTCAGATTTTTAAACAAACATTTTTATAGTCTAAAGTGCAAACACCTTTGAATATAAATTAATTTCTGCGGAAGAGAATTTACCAATGTCATTCGTCTACAATTAACCAATAATAACCGCGTGAGTTTATTGATACCAACATTGAAATTGTTTTAATAAATATTAAACTAAAAGTAATTATTTCAATCATTGGTGACTTAAATTTTGGTAACTTTTTACTTTCAAGCAACCTCGGAGAAAGTTTTAATGTATTTATCCGTTTTAAGGTCTATACATTTCGAAAAACCCATTTTTCGATGTCCGTCCGTCCGTCCAGAGGCCTACACCCCAACTAACAATTTAAGTTCTATAAAGGTAGCCGATACCTAAAAAGAGCTTCTTTATAACACCTTTAGTAACCGGTCACGGTGACGGTAACCTTTACAACACCCTTGTATGACCTTTATAACACTAATTTAAAGAATTTTAACACCTAAGGTAAATGCGTTACTTTTATATCACCTGTATAGAAATGTAGGTATTTATGTTACCCTTATAACACCTTTATAAACTACAAAATGCTTGTTGGGAGTCCATACCGTTTGACAGATCAAAACCAAACTTTAAACTAGAGGTTTTTAGGGTATTGATCAGCAGGTTTTTTCGTAATTTTTTTCTGCTCCCTCAAATAGGGATAGTTTTTTTTGCACAAATGAAAATAATGTTCAATTCCCTACAAAAACGTGTAATCATTTTCATCGTATTTTCCGAGATATAGGCAGTTGGTGCGGCCAACAACAAAAGGATAAACTTCCTCATTTTTCCACCCGTCTAGAAAAGGTACCCGTTTCACATTTTTATTATTATTAGTAGTTTTTAAGTAATTGGGATTAGAGAAATTAGCTGAACTTGTTTTAACTGTATTTTTCTTTGTTTCAGACTACAATATTAAACAGTATAAGTAAAGAAGACAAAAATTTTCATGGAAACAGCTATATTAGTTTATCTATTATCTATGCAGCATTATCAGTTTGCAATTGGTTTGCACCGTCCGTTATTAGTTTGATAGGATCAAAACTATCCATGATATTTGGAGGTATAACTTATTTGTAAGTAGCTATGACTTATTTGTACTAGGGACCCTGGATAAAGTGACAATAAACCTTACTTCACTTTATCTGACGTTTATGTCATTATTTGGGGTCCCTAATTTGTACAGCTATGGGGTAGAACGATCTTTTAACTCTTTTGACTTCATTGCTAACTTTATGTCAATTTTTATCAACGACAATCAGGCCTATTCACATGTACCATTGAAATCTATTCAATATTGACAAAAATTACAATCCCATGCAGTTTTAATACAGTTTACGTAAATGACCTTGCAATTTTCGTCAATATTGCCACAAATCTCAATCTCAATGGTACATGTGAATAGGCCTGAATGACAATGACAGTTGCCATGTTAACAATGGAGTCAAAAGAGTTAAAAGATCGTCCTACCCGAACGCCCCAATAGTTACAGAATTAAGCGCTAGAAAAGTAACGGCTGGTATTACTACTAACCCCTGTATAGCTTTTAACGTAATCAGAATCATGTCATTTTAAAAATATATGTATTTTTTCAAAATTTACCTATGGTATTTTCAATATTAGAAATTTTGGGTTATAAAAACATTTTGAAAAGGAAGTGCTTGGAACGTAAACAACAGAATGGAGGAAGATGAAAATATGGAGTTAAACTGATTTGAAGCACCATAATAGTCCAATATGGTATAAAACACCTTGTAATGTCCCATGGGGCTATAAACTATAAACAAATAAAAAAAATAGTTCGTAGCTCAGAAAAGCGTGCACCATGAATACCTTCAAAAGTAAGTTTATATCTTTTTTTTTCAAAACTTCTTAGAGATCATTCTTTTTATCAAAAGCGTAGGTCCCACAAATATTCCAATGAAATTATTTCGTGCAAAAGATATACCAAAGTTTTTAAATCAGTTCTTGTATGTGAAAGATGTCATACAATGAAACAGTGCAGATTTTCGAATAATTTTCTAATTGGTCGAAAGTTTGCCAATATTTCATCTCTCTCTCCGATTGCAACGGTGCTTCAACTTTGACTTACAGAACAGAAATACCAACCGTTTTTAATCAAGCGCGTAATGCTATAACTACAATTTTTCTTCACTCATTTTTTATTGCCTTCGTTCAAGCTAACTTGAACTAACTAGTTGGTTGTAACTCAAACTGTTCGGAATTTATATGATATTGAATTTAACGCTTAAAACTTGACATTTGATTTGCCATATGTCTAAACGTGCCCCACTTTACCCTATACACTTCACGTACATTTATATTAAACTTTCTGTTAATACCTACAGCAATATTCTTGTAGCTTTGGGCATTAGATAGGTTGGTACTACTGGTATATATTTCTTTATGGTGCCATACTATGATACCTATGTGTCATAACAGCCCAGAGAAGTTTCGTAGCTCAGAAATACCAACTATTTATAATGCGTAATGGTAAAATCTCCTGGCTGTACTTATTATTGAAAATATTAGTTTTTATCAATAGTTGTTAAATAACTTACGGTTTCTTCTCATTTTTATCTTTTTTATTTATATTTCTGTGTCAATATAATACTAGTCAATAAGATAAAGAGTTAAATGGTTTCGGCTCGGAATTTTTCAATAAATCTGAATCACAAGACAAATAAAATAAATAAAATTGTATTATGCAAGAATAAAATACTGATGGATAGAAAATAGTATATTTCTAACCTAATAAGAAATGTCATTTTCTTATGTGGTTTGAACAGAATTTTATTCACAAGCATAAGTAAATAACACATTACCTCGTAAAATTCGCCATTTTAAATGATCTTCTACAAAAATTTTGCAGATTTCTCACGTCACTAAATTTCAACTAAATTATAATTTAAATAAGTGGCTCGTTGTTATTTTCTATTATTAGTCTCGGTATGAACCATATAATATATAAATAAATATTTATAAATATTATTGATTTTCGTAGAAATAAACAAAAAAGTTAGGTTATTTTATTCGCAAACCACAGCTGTTTACAGACAAGGCGAAAGTTTCCCCATCTATGAGGTATAACCAAAAGCCAAAAAACAGGTTAGATATGAATTCATATCTAACCTAGGTTAAAAAAGAAAATCTTTTCTAACTTTTAAAGAAACAGACAAAAATGATAGACTTTGCAACTATTTATAATGCATATAAAGAACGTTTTTCTGTATGCTTGTGAATAATAGTATATTATTTAACGAGCGTATAATAATTGCTATTAATCAATGAGGGTAAATTTTGGGACATGAGGCGACAGGCGAGTGGCCTAATCCGAATGATTAATAGCTATTATACGCGAGTAGAATTCTATACTTTATCCACAGTTGTTTTAAACGGTCTATTTTTACAGTTCCGTGATTAATAGGCCTATTAATCACGGCCGTGGATAAAATTAATTTTCCCTATAGTCCCTAAAAAAAAAGTTTCTTTTGGGGCAAATCGCAAAAATATGTAATGCTACGCATTCTATTATATACTATTCACAGTATATTGCGTTTTCCCAAATACTTAAACGCAAGTTAAAATTATTTAAAACGCAATATAAAATATTGCTGTTAGCAAAAGAATACTTCCCCTATAGACCTAGTTTTATTAAAACAAAAAATAAAGTAAAAAAGAAAATATTTTTATCCAATACATACAGATAATAAGACAATTACCAGCTTTATTTTAAATAGATAAACTCAATAATAACACCCGCGTGGCTTTTACTTTATTGAGTGGATAATTATTTATTTTACCCACTCAACTGTCACTTGTCAAATTATTTTCTTGTAAATGTCATTAAAATTTTTAATAAAAATATGAATTCCTAAGCTATTTATTGGATAAAACCTTGTATGGCACTCATGGGTAAACCGATATTGCCCTCTCGAAAAATAACCTGCTTGGCTGACGCCTCGTTAATTTTCTCATGGGCAATATCTTACTTTACCCACTAGTACCATAAATAACTATTGTTTTTGAAAAAAAAAATTAAAAAATGTTAAAAAAAAAGTTTCAAAGAAATATTGTTTCGGAAAAAATTCTTCTTTCGAAACGCGAAAAAAAAAATTAAAAAAAATGGGAAAGATAATTTTTTCTATTTTTTGAACTTTGTGTGTTCTTTTGCTGGCAGCAGTTTTTTTTTGAGATGTGTAATAAAAACAAATAATTAACATTTTCAGATTATTTATTATGACATTCCTAATGCCAAGAGATTGGCTGTTGTATACTGCAAGTGTGGTTATTGGAACTGGCGCAGCCTTAATTTGGACTGGCCAAGGAAACTACCTTACTTTGAACTCGTCTCCGTCCACGATTTCCAGGAATTCTGGAATATTTTGGGCTATGCTCCAATTTAGGTAAATATCTCTAAAAAAAATATGTATCTACCACTAAAATAAAATTATTCAGTGCAAAAAATTGTAATGATACTTTTTTTTAATATTTGGTTTGTTTTTTAATGTCACAATAATAATATTGGCGTAAGAAATAATAGTGATTTTTTTAAGAATTTTAAATTCAGATTTTATCAACGAACTTTTAACTCTTCTCTCTAGAATAGGCATTTCATTTGTAAAAACTGACAAAAACGTAGCCAACATATACATTTGTCTGTCTTACTCCCACAGCTTTGTTCTAACAATAACAGTTTTTGGTAACTGTTATTGTTCAGGCCTGAATATACCTACTATTTGTTTACAAACAAACCGAGATGTTGGCGATACTTTATTTTAACGGTATGCGTATTCTAGAGAGAAGAGTTATTAGTTCGTTGGATTTTACCCGCACTTATCTGCCCATGTTTGTTAATTTTATCTGCTTTTATCCGCACACGTCTGCATATGTATGTTAGTTTTGCCTGATTTTACCCGCACAAGTCTGCATAATAATAATAGTAATAAAAGTACTTTAATGTCCAGATTTACATGTTGACAAATGACCATTGACCGTAGTCCGTCAGCCTACAAAAGTCTCCATATTTACGTCAATTTTGTCTTTTTTTTACCGCACATGTCTGCCCGTGCTCGCCAATTTCATTTGCTAAAAGTTACAAGTCCGCGTTTACTTGCAGTTGCATGTATGTTTGTCTGCTTTTACTAGTCTTTTATCCGGTTAGTTTACAATCGTCAAATACCCGCATGGGGCAAAATTAGACAAAATTGACGGGTAATATCAGACAAAATTTATGCACACGTACACTGTACATTGTACAGACATGCGGGTAGGTACATATGCAAAGTTTGCGGGTAAAATCAGACAAAACTGAAGTACATATGCAAACTTGTGCGCGTAAATGCAGACAAAAATGGGCAGATAAGTGCAGGTAAAAACAGACAAGACTAATGAATAAAAACAGAAAAAAATTGACAGGCAGATTTGTTCATCTGCAGAATTGTGCGGGCAAACGAAAACTAAATTTACAAAAGGATGCAGACTTGCGTGGACAAATGCAGACTAAAATTGTATAGAATTTCATGTCAATTCCGTGAGGGTATAAGCAAGACAAAGGGAGTACCGCTCACACCTATCGTTTTCAGCATGGATCAAATCAAATATTTAAAAAAAGCAAAATTTGGTACAATTTTTTAATATAAGTAATATTGGTTAAGTAAAATATATATTTAATTAAAACAATTATATTTTTAGTATGTTTGCTGGAAATTTGTTTGTCTTTTTTAAATTTCAAGGCAAAGACGAAATAGACAAAGACACCAGAACGGTGGTAATATGGACGTTATCGGGAATTGCGATAGCCGGACTGGTGGTTATGCTATTTTTCCCAAAACCACCAAAAACAGACAAATCGAAGAATATTAGGACAGAAACCCCAGCAGAGGATCATTTAGGACCACTTGAGACTCTTAAAGGGGCTATTCGTTTATTTTTGACCAAAGATATGCTCCTCTTGAGTATCACATTTGTATATACAGGTAAGAAACTTTTTACTGAGGAAAGTTGAACGGAAGGTCCGATTTAAAAAATTATTTTATCTATGTGTTTGCGTTTCATAATAAAGTTTTTTGTAGTTTCGGTTTGCTTCATTGTAAAACAACTTTCGTGTTTTTTTTCTCATTGTAAAACCGTTTTGGGAATTTTTTTGTTCATAAGTGGCTGGTTTAAAAAAAAAAACGGGTTAAATTATTATAATAGTAGTTTATGATACAATGTTGAAAAATACTGTTTTTAGGGTGATTGCCGTGATTACGGAGCTGCCATCCGAGCTCAAAGGTTGGCAACCGTAATCGCCCTAAAAACAGTTTTCGTTTGGACTTTGCGTCCAAAAAGTATTTTAAAATTAGTTTGTCAATTTGAGGTTATGTGTTACTAGGCACTAACTACTAACTAGGTCGTAGGAAAACTAATACTTTTGACGATAACTCGAATATTATTGATTGTAGGGTAAAAATTTAAAAAGCATTTTTTCCAAACACATTTTTAATCCTTTTTGTCGTAAGAGAATTATTTCCCGATTTGTGGTGATTTAAAGATATTCCCACGCAGATTTTGATTCAGCAACTCAAAGTTTATAAGAACTTGAATGTTGTTGCTTTCACATAGACTAAAAGAACTAATAAAAGCTAGGTCACAGAAATTAATTTATTTTAATTTTTTTTTAGGTATAGAATTAGGATTTTTTAGCGGTGTATACAGTTCCTGTCTCGGATTTACAGAAAGTTTTCCTAACCGAAAAGAATTAGTCGGATTATCTGGAATTTTTATTGGAGTAGGAGAAGTATTAGGCAAGTATTATCAATATGTCAAAAAGCTTATCTAAACACTTATATTTAAGTAAAGACTTATTTTTTGAAGTTTCGTTCATTTTAAGGGTTGATTTATGCAAAAATTAACAAAACTAACTAGAAATATAATTAATTTTATGGCTAAACTGCGCACGACCGGTCTATAAACCACGGATCTGTAAAGATAAACCGTTTAAACTATGAAACAGCCGTGCGCCACTCCCCTACCGGCTTGAGTCGCAAAATTTACCCTCATTGATTAATAGCAATTATTATACTCTTGTTGAATAATTAATACTATTAATTGCCCGCGAAATTAAATAAATTAAACATGTGCTTATATATATTTTTTAAAAACTAAATTTTTTGTCCCATTTTACCCCCTTATGTGATCCCGATTTTCAACAAAAACAATCCCAGTAGAGACCTTTGAATAATAATAATAATAATGTGTAGGGGAAAGTAATTTTTAAATAATTTTTTTCACATTGCTACAATTTTATTAATAACAAGTTTCTGTGAAATTAAAAAAAAATCCGTTAACATAAAAAATATTGCTTAATAAAAATAAATTTTGAACTTTCACTTTCGGGTTTAGACCGTGTTAATGGATTTTCACTTTCCGACGTTTCGTCTCTTACTACTAGAGACATCTTCAGGGATTAATCTGAAACTAAGTTTCGAATCAACTTGTGTCACTATTTATGACGAGTTGTGGTTATTCACCCGTGACGAGGTTTTTCCTATCAAAGACTTCCATATTGCAGGTAAGTGGTAACCAGTGTCCCGATTGATATTATCGGCAGTAGCCGAACATGTACATGAAACAGGTCATAAAATCAATTTGTCTGAAACAAAACAAATATTAACAGAAAACAGAAAAATGCCAAGGAAGATACGGGAATCGATAGAAATCATCAAGCATCCTAACAATATCAATCGGGACACTGGTTACCACTTACCTGCAATATGGAAGTCTTTGATAGGAAAAACCTCGTCACGGGTGAATAATCCACAACTCGTCATAAATAGTGACACAAGTTGATTCGAAACTTAGTTTCAGATTAATCCCTGAAGATGTCTCTAGTAGTAAGAGACGAAACGTCGGAAAGTGAAAATCCATTAACACGGTCTAAACCCGAAAGTGAAAGTTCTTTATATCTTAATGGCCGTGAAAGCTTAAAATCTAAAATAAATTTTGAACATTTAAATAATAAATAAAAAGAAATCTTTCCATACTTACGCATGTTACAGTGAAAGAACTGGTTTATTATAGAAACGTATGATTGTATAAAAATATAAAAACGCCATAAATGCATTCTAGTGCAATAAAAATGGACCACTTTCGTGCGTCAGGATTGTTGGCCCAATGTAATTACCATTTAGGTGTTTTTTATTATTAATAATTGAAACTTTATTGACGTATATATTATTCTTGTTGTCAAGTACATATTGCTTTCTCGCTTATTATTTTTCTTTAATACGGTATATCAATATGCAGTTCTTTTTTTTTATTTTTGACATTTTTTGGCGTTTATGTTGATAAATATAGTATATTAAAGTACTAGTGCGCTAAAAACGTGTTATGAAACTAGTACTTTATACAATTTATTCTATTTTGCTCTAAAATTTTAAAAAATTAAAGTTAAGGTAAACTGCCTCTAAGCTGAAAGGTCCTATCTGTGTATATTAACCCTATGTAGTTAGGACCTTTCAGCTTAGCACGGCAGTAAATACCTACTTTTTATCGAAAAAAATGAACTTTCTTTACTACAACTTACACGTAGACAATACGGCCCGTCATATTACTTTAAACAATACTACTACTAACTAAATATCACTAGAATTTGCCATAAGGCGCCAATACTAATAAAAAATGTTGATAAAATCCAGATGGACCAGTTAACCCTGTGGCCCAGTTAAACCCGACTTCCCCTATAACAACATGTTTTATATAAAAAAATGCAATTTGCTATGGGAAGGGGTAATCACCCTCATTTTCAGAACTGACCTTGACACAAACCAAATATGGTGGTTATATGCAAACCATTAGTTAAATGACATCAAATGATAAAACAAGCTGTGAATATATGTAATTACATATGTACTTTTTTCAGTGGATAGTTTATTGCGTTTTTCCAAATGCTTATTTAACGCCAGTCGAAATTATTTAATTAAAACACGAACTAAATAAAACAAACTAAATTAAATTGTTTGATATTTACAAATTTAAAAAATCTATATAAAACATTTTACTATTCCTTAAAACGACTTTTGTTTGATTAACTCAGTCGTCCCTCCGAAGTGACTGATCGATTTCGTGCTTTTTAGCACTCTTCAGAGCCCCATATCGGTAGTAGGGACAACTACGAAAATCAAATCCTTTCCATATATCTCTATATAGAGTTTAAAAATCGTTGTAAGGAAAAGCAAAAACAGCTAGCGACATCTACTGCTAAAAGCAGAGACTGGATAAACCTATCGACAGTCCAAAAAAGGAAGCAGTTATTGGTTTCAAGAACCTATGAACCTATTGCACGCTGTCGATAGGGGGCAATAGGTTCTTGAAACCAATAACTGCTTCCTTTTTTGGACTGTCGATAGGTTTATCCAGTCTCTGCTTTTAGCAGTAGATGTCGCTAGCTGTTTTTGCTTTTCCTTACAACGATTTTTAAACTCTATATAGAGATATATGGAAAGGATTTGATTTTCGTAGTTGTCCCTACTACCGATATGTGGCTCTGAAGAGTGCTAAAAAGCACGAAATCGATCAGTCACTTCGGAGGGATGACTGCGTTAATCCAACAAAAGTCGTTTTAAGGAATAGTAAAATGTTTTATATAGATTTTTTTAAATAAAACAAGTTATAAAAAAAAGCAAAAAAAAAGCTGTAGCCGGGGATAGACTTTGAACCTGGGAGTTTTTGCATTGGATTTGATTTACTTAATTCTACAACATCGAGTCTGCACTGTGAAAAGTAAACTGAATATTCAGTTACAAGTTGACAGGAAAGCCACATACTTTAATTTTTGTTGAAAACAAGCAACATTTCATAATATTCAAGTACGTGACTTTAGAACTATGGTGTTCTTAACAAAAATTAAAGGATCATAACTTCCTATCCGTTTGTAACTAAATATTCAGTTACAAATGGATAGGAAGTTATGATCCTATACAAATGAACTTTAATTTTTGTTAAAAAAAAAGTCCAAACTTTTATATTTTTTCTTCGCAAATTGATATAAATTGTTTTATCAGTTATCTTAATATTTTTACGGGCATATTCTTTGATTTGGTTAATTTAATTACATTCTCAACTGCTAAACTAAAACTTTTTGTCCATTTTTAAATTGCAAATTATAGTTCTGTCAATAGTTTAGTCACTTACCCAGGTAGCAACCCAGGTAGCAAGGGATGTTATATTACAAGAAATTAACATCACTTTTGGGTGTATTTTTAAACTAAATCATAACATCACATAATATTGAAAAATAACATGTATTTAACATCACATTTGCAACGTAACACGTGTGACGTGACAACCATGTTATTTAATAACAAATATTTTGCAACGCTGTGAATATATCGCATGTCACATATTAACGTGGCTTTCACGTGAATGTCATGTTATTTTGCTTCTCACCGACGTTCGAAGCAAAAAAATCGATATAAGATGATGTTGATAGAGTAAATTATTATAAGGAAATTGTATACACATTATACGATTTCCAATGGATAGGGGGCTCTGCCGGGCTTCTCAAGACCACGAACACGGTTTAAAGGAATATATTCTTCGCTTAATCTGCAATTTCGTATTTAGAATCTATCTGTTTCAATCTGTGATTGTTTCAATTACTGATTGATTTTAAATCCGATTTTTCTATAGGGTATAATTTAGAAAAAGCTAATATCCTAGGATATTATTTAAATATTAAAGTAACAGTAACGGCATCCATAAGATATTAAATATAACAGGAATGTGGATTTATGATGTCACAAACACGTTATTTTCGGGATGTCATTGTGTGATGTTCTTAGGGGCGGACTTAGGACATCCCCACCATGCTACATTCTTGTTAAATGAGACTACAATCTTAACATCACATGTCACATATTAACGTGGCTTTCACGTAAATGTCATGTTATTTTGCTACCTGGGAAGGGATGTTATATTACAAGAAATTAACATCACTTTTGGGTGTATTTTTAAACTAAATCATAACATCACATAATATTGAAAAATAACATGTATTTAACATCACATTTCCAACGTAACACGTGTGACGTGACAACCATGTTATTTAATAACAAATATTTAGCAACACTGTGAATATATCGCATGTCACATATTAACGTGGCTTTCACGTGAATGTCATGTTATTTTGCTTCTCACCGACGTTCGAAGCAAAAAAATCGATATAACATGATGTTGATAGAGCAAATTGTTATAAGGAAATTGTATACACATTATACGATTTCCAATGGATAGGGGACTTTGCCGGGTTTCTCAAGACCACGGACACGGATTAAAGGAATATATTCTGCAATTTCGTTTTAGAATCTAACTGTTTCAATCTGTGATTGTTTCAATTACTGATTGATTTTAAATCCGATTTTTTTTATAGGGTTATAGCGTTTTTAATGGTTTTAATTTAGAAAAAGCTCATATCCTAGAATATTATTTAAATATTTAAGTACCAGTAACGGCATCCATAAGATATTAGATATAACAGGAATGTGGATTTATGATGTCACAAACACGTTATTTTCGGGATGTCATTGTGTGATGTTATTAGGGGCGGACTTAGGACATCCCCACCATGCTACATTCTTGTTAAATGAGACTACAATCTTAACATCACATGTCGTTCACATCCCTCCTCTCCCTATCACATCCCTCCCCTCCCTATCACATCCCTCCCCCATCCCCCTCCCACCCACTCCACAGCGCCAAATTATGACAGATGCAACTCGCATCAGTGAGCAGAGACTCACTCCCCCCAAATTATGACAGATGCAACTCGCATCAGTGAGCATAGACTCACTGCCTCAACTTTCAATTCAGATTAAATATTTTTTAGATAAATGAGCCATAGGCTGCGCCTGTCTCTTAAAGACCCAAACAAACTATTGATGATGACATCACATGTCACATATTAACGTGGCTTTCACATGAATGTCATGTTATTTTGCTACCTGGGTACTGACTAGCGCGGTACTGCGCTAGGCTTCTTCATAAAAGTCAACCTATAAAAACTGTGATTACATTTTATAAAAAGAATATTTTGTGGTATTTTTTGGTTAATCATAAATTAATAACAATAATTATAAATAGTAATATATTCATATTTAATTATCAATTGGTTTTAGGTATGAAATCTTGTTATAAAAGAGAAATACTGAAAAACAAAATACTACAGCGATTCTCACTAGAATTTTCTACAGTAGAAAATTCCCGATATAACTGTAATATGATTGGACAAAAATAAGCACGTGGTCAGAAATATTGTTAAATGATTGGTTGATAAAAACGTTAAAAAATTATCTTTAAAACACATTAAATGTATCCGATAATTTTTTGTCTATGACGTTTTTTTCGTGATTTTGGAAAATTATTCTCTTCTAGCGCTTACGCGAATAGTGAATAGTACGATAATAATGGTCGTAAATTTAAGTTGCTCCGATTTTATGAAGTGATCAGTTAATATTTATTATGAAATTTGTAAAACCGAATTATTTTATTATTCAAATTCTATAAATTTATTAATTTGACATAGATTCGATTCAAGGCGATAGATTTTTAACGCATTTAATCAAGGCGTCCCAGGCCCGTAACTGGAAAAAATCCAGGGGATGCTGAGCACCCCCTGACAGAGATTTTTTATAATATTTTCAGTGGTGCTTCAAAGCATCTGGGGGGGGGGGGTGGCAGAAATATTTACCAACTAAAAATTAAAAAAAAGGTCCTCACCTTTGAAAAATTAAACTAAAAATAATTAATTTTCTGTTTTGTGAGAATTTTAAATAATTATTTAAAAACAATTTTGTTTATTATTTTAATAATAAACTGGTACTCGTGCGCTAAAAACTTATTTAATATACTATAAAAAAAATTTAATAAAAAGTACCTCTGCCAGTTTTATCGTTTTTCTCAGTGAAATATGTTCAAATTATGAGAAAAAATTGTGTTTCAGAAAGACGAAAAATAACAGGCACCGTGCATTTACTAAAAAATCAAAAGTGATAAAAAATGCATGGGTGCATAAAACAAGAAACAAGCGAGCATCAACTCAACTCAATAAATGCTGCGCGGAGTTTTACTACGTTTTGCGTTGATGTTGACTAGTTTCCATGGTAATTCAATAAAAACATGGTTCCTATTTTAGCTCCAAAGTTGCTACTGTCATTGATTTAAATCTCCTATCCTATAACAATAAAATAACCTTAAGTAATAATAAACCAAATTAAAAAACTGCTGTGTACTTTCCTCTTTACGCCTAGGTTAATGGCGATTTCTCCCGTTAGATTAGACAGGGACAAAAGTTTTACCAAAAAAGGATAGAAGACATACATACACTCCCACTTCCACCCAACCAAACAAATTCTGTATTTGTTCTTTGTTGAACAAATACAATATTTACGGCGAAAAGTGTAACTATATTATTTTTATTAAAAAAATTACTGGCACCATCTAAACTTTAGTAGAATTATCTTATTCTACAGATTCACATTAGCTATGTACGTTCGTGCCGCTCAGTGCTACACTTTCCGGCCAACCAAATAAATACTGTATTTGTTGTATGAAAAACAAATACAGTATTTATTTGGTTGGCTGGAAAGTGTAGCACAAATGAGATAGAGATAGGGTAGACGTCTTTTGTTTCATAATTCTAGTTGTAGAGAGCTCCATTAAAACCAATAATCCATTTCAAACAAGATTATTTTTTTTTGAAAATCTAAAAAAAAAAAAATTAAGAAAACATTTTACTTTTTTTCAGGTGGCGCAACGTTTGGAATTCTAGGAGCAAAAACAATAAAATGGGGCAGGGACCCTATTGTTATCGGCGGTTTTATTCTACACGTAATCAGTTTCTTTTTAATTTTTATCAACATTCCCAATAATGCACCCTTTACCGACACCCCTGACGGTGCCTACATAACCAGCAAAGCCGAGTTGGCGCTGTTTTGCTCGTTTCTGCTGGGGTTAGGGGACGCCTGTTACAACACGCAAATTTACTCGATGTTAGGGGACGTTTATGCCAAAAATAGTGCTTGCGCATTCGCCATTTTTAAATTTACACAGGTAAGATATATTTTTCTTAGTTTTTAACTGCTGCCAACAAAATAATACCTTCCCCTGTAAGTCTCGGTTCATTAAAACAATGTTTTTTTCAAAAACAAAAACCATTTTTTTTTTAATTATGAAAAAATTTAAAAAAAATAGTTATTTATATACCAAGGGACTAAACTGGCTGTTTTAGTCCCGCTTCAAGGGACTAAAACAGCCAAGTTTAGTCCTGAGGTATATACACTATTTTTTGCAGGACCAAACATAATTTAGGTAGGTAGATATAAAATTAAAATTAAAAACCACGCGTCTAAAATCGGTTGTTTTATTTTCGTAATTTAATCAAGATGCCTGTAAATTGCGAAAAGTCAGTTTCATGGCTATCGCGATTTCAATTGTTTTTTAATATGGTTGACACAAACGTCAAAAAAATGGATGAAGATGATAAATTTTAAGTTATGTATAAATTGTTATAACAATGTTATTTTTAAAGGTTTTCTTTGTTAAAATCAAATAAATTGGTTTGAATCGCTAATTTATTACAAAACACCACCAAACCTAATTTTCGAACCAGCAAAGCACATAGTAAGTATAATATTTTAATATTATCAAGGTTGTCGTGATTTTTATTCCCCTAGGGAAAAAACGGCAAGTTTAGTTCCTAAAATTAGGTTTTAGTCTTGGTCGTGCAAAAAAATATTTTTTTGTACAACTAGTAGTTTCGGGTTTTAACTGTGTTGGTGGATTATTACTATCCAAACATTTAAAAAAATAAAATAAAAGTTTCTTTTATCGAAAAACGAAAAAAATTGTTTTTACTCCCTTACCTCAGACCAGTTTTATTTAAAACAATCCAAGTCTAGAACTTTTGATAAGCAACCTATGGTCTAATTATGAAGTCTTTAGCTCAAAGCGTTCTCAAGTTTTCAGGACAGAGACTGGCACACAGATCGACAGAGAGTTTTTTGATGGGAATCATCTTTTTTGGACATAAAACGTAATGTTTCAGTTTTATTTTCTACCGCAAGATTTACCTCGGGAACAGTAATAGAGATGACCTTTTCAAATAGATTAGTCTATATAAGTTTTTTTTTGCTCTCAAAACCTAATAAACTTGACCCGTCAAATAATAAATCAATCAATAATAGAAAAAAATATTGATAGGATATTATTTATTAATTTTGAAATACATTTATCCAATACATACAGATAATAAGACAATTACCAGCTTTATTTTAAATAGATAAACTCAATAATAACCCCCGCTTGGCTTTTACTTTATTGAGTGGATAATTCTTTATTTTACCCACTCAACTGTCACTTGTCAAATTATTTTCTTGTAAATGTCATTAAAATTTTTTAATAAAAATATGAATTCCTAAGCTATTTATTGGATAAAACCATGTATGGCACTCATGGGTAAACCGATATTGCCCTCCCGAAAATTAACCTGCTTGGCTAACGCCAGGTTAATTTTCTCATGGGCAATATCTTACTTTACCCACTAGTACCATAAATAAATATTACTCCCTTGGCTCAAACCGAGTTTTATTTAAGGGCCACTTGCACCAATTATTTTGATCAAGGTTTAATTAATCTACGTTTAAAAAATAATCTCTGGTTAAATATGTTTGCATTGCACCAATGAAAGTTAAACAAAGTTTAGTTAAACCGAGCATACAACTCTAATTTTAGTGTAATTTGAATGTAGCTAACTTCACATTATTTTGATGTTTGACGTTTATATCATTTGGTTTATTATATTTTCAAAAAAAGCTGTTAGTTATTGACAGTAACTTATTGTGTTATGTGTTATTGTGTTCTGTAAGCTAAAAAGTAGCAATGGATATGCCCAAAGAAAAAGATGAAAACAAAAAAAACGTTCGCCCAATTATACTATAAATGATAAAGCTTTAATTAAAATTGTGGCACAATACAATAGTGTTATCGAAAACAAAAAAACGGACGCAATTGGGATATTCCAGTTGTTCTTTAATACGTTCAAGAATATTGGCCACTGTTTCTTTATATAACCTAAATTTTTGAAAAAATGTTAGATCATCCATACTTTCAAAATAGTTTTGTCGCTCATGATAGGTACGGAAACCATCATCCAATATTTACAATTCCAACAAGTCTTCATCTAATAAATCGGCTTCTGCCATCATTGCAGGTAATTTCGTAAAATCAAAGGAAAACACTCACGGGTACGAAATGACAGATAAAAACCTAAAGTTAGGTTATGTTTTGATATAACCCAGGTTTAAGTGACATAAACCATCAAACTCGAACGATTACATTTATTCTGAGATTAAGAAAAATAAACTTGGTTTAAAAAATGGTGCAACAGCGAAACGTCAATTAACTCTTAAACCATTAACTTAATCCGAGTTTAAGCTAAATCATGTTTGGTGCAAGTGGCCCTAACTACTATTAAAAATATATTTATAAAACAAGCAAGAGGTCTGTTCGTTGGTGGTGCACTAGTGCTTTTTTTGCACTTTACAGTCGAACAATTTCTTTTTCATGTTTAAAAATTAGCGCACAAATACAGTACTTATTTGGTTGGATGAAAAGTGCAACACCAACGAACAGACCTACTTTCTTCCAAATAAGTACTGTATTTGTGCCCTCATTTTTAAACATGACAAAGAATTTGTTCGACTGTAAAGTGCAACACCAACGAACAGACCTAAGCATAATACTTCCCCATTAGCGACATCTATCGGTTATTATAAAAATACTACTAGAAACCATAATAGGTTACTGTTATGTTTTGCGTGTCTAAAAATATTTTTTTAGCAAAGTGTAGATAAAGTGTTAAAATGGTACAGTAGTATACGTTAAAGTAAATAGTGTTACAATAGTGTAACAGTGGTACGCTAAAAATTTGGGTGGTACAAAATATAATAATAGCATGTAATGGAGATTTCTCCCGTTAGATTAGACAGGGACAAAAGTTCTACCCAAAAAGGATAGAAGACATACATACACTCCCACTTCCACCCAACTAAACAAATTCTGTATTTGTTCTTTGTTGAACAAATACAATATTTACTTGGCCGGGCGAAAAGTGTAACTATATTATTAAAGAAATTACTGGCGCCATCTAAATTTTAGTAGAATTATCTTATTCTACAGATTCACATTAGCTATGTTCTTTCGTGCCGCTCACTGCTACACTTTCCGGTCAACCAAATAAATACTGTATTTGTTGTATGAAAAACAAATACAGTATTTATTTGGTTGGCTGGAAAGTGTAGCACAAATGAGATAGAGATAGGGTAGACGTCTTTTGTTTCATAATTCTAGTTGTAGAGAGCTCCATAGTGGTACATGTACCACTATAGTGGTACGTCTGTGAACACTGAGGGGTTGCGGATTCAGTTTCAGCGGAAAAAAATACATAGGAATATCATATTGGAATCCAATCGGAGAAACCGATATATCCTTAACTTTTTTCGATTATTTTATGAAATACATAAAATCCCATAATTTTTAAAATTAATAGTGTTTAAATTATTTAATTCCCTAATTTGTCAATACTATTTAAAGGGATGAGTTGGTTAATAAGGCTCATATTATATTAAATTAGGCTGGGTAAAAAATATGTCAACATCTCGCAAACTAGGAAAAATATGTTTATCCAATACATACAGATAATAAGACAATTACCAGCTTTTTTAAATAGATAAACTCAATAATAACCCCCGCGTGGCTTTTACTTTATTGAGTGGATAATTATTTATTTTAGCCACTCAACTGTCACTTCTTAAATTATTTTCTTGTAAATGTCATTAACATTTTTAATAAAAATATTAATTCCTAAGCTATTTATTGGATAAAACCTTGTATGGCACTCATGGGTAAACCGATATTGCCCTCTCGAAAATTAACCTGCTTGGCTGACGCCTCGCAGGTTGATTTTCTCATAGACAATATCTTACTTTACCCACTAGCACCATAAATAACTATTTTTTAAAAGAGGATGGATAGGTAGGTGAAAACTTTTGACCCTAAAATAAATATCCCCACTCTAACCGACTAAGTCGGAGAGGATATTAAGGGACAATGTTTTAACCACATTCAGTTACCTATAAATTTATAAACTTTTTAAAATAACTTTAAGGTATGTAATTTTTTTTAATGTATAAGCCGGACTTTAAACAATTCAAATCAAAATATTTCTAAAAAAAGTACTGCTGCCAACGATAGAATACTTCCCCCTGTAGGTATAGATTCATAAAAACAAAAAAAAAATCAAAAATATTTTTTTTCAAAGGAATAAAATGAAAAAAAAAAAACAATTTTTTTTCAAAAAAAAAATCAATTTTTTTTTAAATAAATTCCTTTTTTTTAAACGAAAAAAAAAATGTTTAAAAAAAAACTTGTTTTCACCCCCTAAGACAAGGGGTAAACCTAAATTCCTTTTAGGATGAAATCTTCAAAGATTTTCTCCAGACTGCCTCCTAAGATTGCCGCCAGTTTCTAAGATTTCCTCCGAAAAGAGGGGATTTCCTTCAGATTACCTCGTAGCCTTTAAAGATTTCCTCCAGATTACCTCCAATTTATACACCTGAATTCCTCTGCGGTTTACCCCTCGCCCTTACCCCACCCCAATTTTTACCAAAAATAATCCCAGCCTAGAACTTCGTATAAGCAATCTATGGCCCAAAAGTCTTTAGCTCAAAGCGTTATCGTGGTCACAATTTTCCACACAGACAGACAGAATTTTTTTTAACGGATATAAAACGTCGAGAAACGTAAAAAAACAATAATTTTTTTTATTTTTTTTTACTAACGCAAGACTTACCTCGGGGAAAGTAAAAAATTTGAATTAAAAAGTAAAAAATCTAAAATCATTCCACCGTACTCATGTTTTTAGGCCGACAACACAATAAAACTTTAAATACATACATTTAAATTGATTTAAATTAAATTGTTCCCTTTTGTCTTTTAATTTTCGCACCGGATACAAATATGTAAAGTTGGTAGAACTGTAATTAATTTTAATTAAAATTAATAAAATAATATGAAGTGTTGGGACAGGGGCTGTCCTGTGAAAATTTATGAATAGAAAATACTGCAACCACTATAGTTAAGTTTACAACGAAAAAAAAATGCAAAAATCCATTCCAAAAGAAAAAAGAAACAATATTTTTTTCCAATAAAAGAAAACTACTAGTCTCGAATGAGCGAGATTTCTTTCTTATAAAAAAAAATAACACAGCCACACAATATTTTTTTCTGATCTGGCGTTCTAAACATGTTTACAATATGTTTTTGGGGTCGCTGAATCCGATGTCTATTTAACCCCATAAAGTTGCTTGGATTTACTTGAAACTTGGTACTTGGGGGTTTTTGGGATCGCTGATTACGAATCTAATGCCAGTTTTCCGAAATTTAAAAGGCGGATCCAATATGGCGGATTAGATTTTTTAAACTTTCTCGGAAAATTTAATCCGCCATATTGGATCCGCCATTTTAAATTTCGAAAAACTGGCATTAGATTCGTAATCAGCGATCCCAAAAACCCCCAAGTACCAAGTTTCAAGTAAATCCAACTTTATGGGGTTAAATAGACATCGGATTCAGCGACCCTAAAAACATATTGTAAACATGGTCAGAACGCCAAATCAGAAAAAAATATTGTGTGGCTGTGTTATTTTTTTTTAAAGAAAGAAAACTGGCTCCAGATTCGTAATCAGCGACCACAAAAACCCCCGAGTACCAAGCTTCAAGCAAATCTGAGCAACTTTAACAAATCTAACCCGCCATATTTGATCCGCCATTTTAAATTTTGAAAAACTGGCACCAGATTCGTAATCAGCATCTCCAAAAACCCCCAAGTACCAAGTTCCAAGCAAATCAATAAAATGTGACATACGGACGGACAGACGGACGAACATTTTTAAAACTTGTTAGGACATTTTATCAATTGTTGTTTTCGGTATTCGAAGTAGATTTATAATACCCTAGGCTGTAAAGGGGCGAAGTATCTATTAATCACAGTAAAATTTTATTATTTTAATATCTTTTGCCATTCTAAAACTTTCGACTTTATTTTAAGCACATGTCAGTAAAACTGTCATTGTTTTAAGCACTTGTGCTTGGATTAGTAGAATTATTTTATAGTATATTAAAGTACTAGTTTCATGACATACGGTTTTAGCGCACGAGTACAAGTTTAGAAAACGAGCCGCTTGCGCTTGCTTAAATTGATGACTGATTTAGGGATTTTTGTTTCGGGTTGGCATTACAGTTTTCGTCATGTTTAAAATTCTAAGAACGAATATTATTTTGATATATTTTATAGTAATTTCTTCTCTTTTCCACTGCAAGTAACCAAGCCACAATTTTAACACGGTAAACCATGCTTGCGCTTGCTTAAATTGATGACTGATTTAGGGATTTTTGTTTCGAGTTGGCATTACAGTTTTCGTCATGTTTAAAATTCTAAGAACGAATATTATTTTGATATATTTTATAGTAATTTCTTCTCTTTTCCACTGCAAGTAACCAAGCCACAATTTTAACACGGTAAAACATAACCTAAACACAAAATTTTGTAGAAAATTAAACTTTAAACCGACGTTCACAATTGCACGGCAAACGTCAAGAGATATACTTTTGTCTGTTGCCAACCTAAAAGAAAAAAAAATAGAGACCTCTTATGGGCCAATAAGAACACGCAAAATGCGTGTTCTTATGAGCTTATAAGAGTCGCAAAATAGAAAAAGAAAATAAAAGTTGAAGATTAAATATGTATTTCGGAAGAATGAAGGGTTAAGAACCTTCTTAAAAATATGTTTTCCTAGGTAAAATTTATGTTTTCTATAAACGTGCGGTTTTTTAAACGATTTTTCTTTTTCTTTTAGTCTGTGGGTGCGGCAGCATGTTTTGGCTATGCCTCGAAACTTCAACTTTACGGCCAGCTAGGCATTTTAATTGTATTTTCCATATTGGGGACCGTAAGTTTCGTTTTCGTCGAATGGGCCAATAAGAAAAAAGCCGCCGCCATTTCAGAAGAAGAATCTGAGTCTTCCGCATCTGACCAATAGTATTTTCATTTTATACATTTTTTATTAATAAATTTTATATTATTGTTTTATTTTTTGTACATAATTTCTACCTATTTGAAACTTTATTATGGAAGAAAATTAATACACGCCGTGAAGATATGTAATGCTACGCATTACATTATATACTATTCACAGTAAATGGTATATTGCATTTTCCCAAAAATAATTGTAAAAAAACTTAAAAAAATACTTTTTTAACTTAAAAAAAAAAAACAAAAATTATAAAAAATACATTATTTTTTAATTTTGAAAAAAAATTAAAAAAAATCAATAACTTTTATTAAAATATTTCAGTGTTTTTTTTTTTCATTTTGTGTTTACAAAAAACGAAAAAATTTTAAATTTTTCATTTTTTTATTTCCTTTTTGCGAAAAACGAAAATAATAGTTTTTTTTTAATTTTTTTTTTAAGTTAAACCCCAACTTTTTTGTTGTTTTCTCTAAAAAAGTTACGTTAATCCCTTTCAGCTTTTTTCGATTTTTTTAAAAGTTTAACCCCCCCCCCAACTTTTTTGTTTTTGGGGGGATTACTTTTAAAATTCTTAGAATTGATCCTTATAATAAAAGTAATTTTTCTTGAAAAAGTTACATTCATCGGAATTTTCTTTCAGCTTTTTTCGATTTTTTAAAAAGTTTAACCCCCCATAACTTTTTTTGTTTTTGGGGGAATTACTTTCAAAATTGGTAGAATTGATCCTAAAAGATTCCTAAAAGAGTTACGTTAATCGGAAATTTCTTTCAGATTTTTTTGATTTAACCCCCCATAACTTCTTTGTTTTTCAAAAAAAGTAGAACTTGATTTTTCCTGGAAATTTTAAGTTGATCGGATTATTCATTCTTAAGAACTTTATCTTGTTTACAAAAATCGTGACAACGGACGGATGGATATTAAAAAAAAAATTGCTTATTTTTGCATGAAACAAATTTATATCCAAGAATTTTTTGTCTAGGACGATTTTTCAAAATTCTAAACTACCGTATACTACTATTCTAGCGCAGGCGCTGTAAATATCATAATTACTTGGATATTATTAGTAAGTACCTACATAATAAAAAAAACATTTATTAGTAAAACTGTTATGTATAAGTAAGTATACTAATATTTATAAATATTGTATAGTTTTGTAAAAAAAAAATAGTCTCCCTCGGTCTGTTTAAAAATAAACCCTTTTTTATAACCGTGTTAAATTATTTACTTTTTGAATAGTTTTTTCTGTAAATAAATAATTATTTTCCCAACCCTCTAGATTCATGTAGCGGCCATGTTACATATTAATTAACACTTCAAAAAACACTTCACACTGCCTTACCAATGAACGTGTCAACAAATCGGAAGACGTATGGTGTTTGGTTAAGTTATTTTCAGCTTGCGTGAAAAAACTGGCTAGGTAAACTATCATATGAAAATGAAACTATTCTACATATGCATATGTACATGTGTGGACTTTTCTTTTTTGAAATAATGAAGACTTAATGCAGTATGGGCCAATTTTTTATTCTTGAGAACCAAATTGAGATTCATGTGTGAGATTAGGCTCTAAAAAAAGATAAAATGCTCTGCCAACGAAGCCATACTCTCCCATACACTGTAAAAAATAAATTGAATCATAGGCAGGGCTGGACAGAGCCAGCCCAGGCCCCGGGGAACTTTATTTTCCGGCCCTCTCGCTTCTGAAAAAAAAAGCAGAAAATATAAAATTTTCGCCGCCGGGCCCCATTGAGATATTCAGGCCTATTTACACGTACCATTGATATTGAGATTTGTGGCAATATTGACGAAAATTGCAAGGTCATGTATTAAAACTGCATGGGATTGTAATTTTTGGCCTGATTAACTTCGAAATTCAAACACTTAAAAGACAAACTAAGCTATTTTTGGGATTTATGTATTTAATATTTTTAGCTTTTAAAATGTGTGTTTGGCTATTGAAAGGGGTTATTTTTTCACAAAAAATCCAAAAAAAGTTCACATAAAAAAGTTTGAGGCAAAAATGTGTTAAGCCTAATGCATTTTTCCGTCTAGAGACGCCTCTTGATAAATTCAAAAAAATAAATTAACATAAACTTATTGCCCTTATTAATACAAGTATACATGCAAAAGCTCGTGGCTCTAGCGTAAAGAGTACTAGAGTTATTAATTAAAAAGCTTATTTTTTATCACAATTTTACAGGGCCCTAGCTCCCTTAGGGCTCATTTGCGGACCAATAGGAACTTTTTTTGATATTTTTGGTTGTAGAATCATACGAGCTACAATGGTGATTCAATCGAAAGTCGGTTTACTCGAGATAATGGGGCACAAATGTGTGAATTATTTTGAAGAAGTTAATTTTACGTAAATTAAAAAGAAAGTGCTAGATAGATTTTTTTAATTTTCACCCAAAATGTTCTAAGTAGCATGCATAACCGACGATAAAGAACAATTTTGGTTTTTCGAAAAAAAAAATAAAATTCTAAAAAAGTATAGTGTAACATTTAAGAAATATTTTAAAAATCCGTTTTTTTTTGTGAAAAACACGTTAAAAAAATAACAATTCCAAATCGAGTTCAACGTCGCAAAATTGTTTTTTATTTGCGGCCATTAACCCTACCCAATAAATCGAAAATCAAAACTCCCTGAATTATTTCCAGGGAAAGGCTCTTTTATTGACCTGAAGACTGGACTACAACTGGAAATATGCCGGGTACTGACTATAACTATAACTAACTCGGCTCACAGTTAACCCAGCATTTGTCCAATCAAATATTCCATATTTTCAATAAACTTGCGGCAATGGCATAAAATAGATTTTATTTTTTGATAAAAATTTTAAAAATCTTTTAATTTTAGTGCCGTACGATATCTCGATGGTGGTCTATTTTATCTGGATCTTAGAAAAAGTGCCATATACTAACACTTTAATCGTGTGCGAGAATACGACCCCTTCATTATCACCCAGTCGAAAACCACTTCACACCCCCTTCACAATGGGCAAGAGTCAATAAGTGTCACGTAAAACGGCCTATCCATAAACGCTTTTGTTGGTTTGCCACCACCTAAATGGGTATTTTTATATCTATAGATACTCTTCGTTTGTAGCTTCTAATAAAATTATATGTACTATGCATAAATGATTTATTTATACAAATCAATAAAGGAATTGTTCATTCCGAATTACCATTGCGTATGTTAATTATAACTCGAATGAATCATAACTTATAATAACTGAGTTATTAATAATACTTTTTGCAACCGTAACCCTCTCCGATCTTTACCAAAAACAATCCCAGCCGAAAACTTTTGAAAGAGGCCTTTATCTCAAATCGATCTTAAATTATCATTACTAATTTTTCCAAATATAAAACTCTGAAAAAATAGTATATTCTATAACTAGTATGGAATAGATAACATTCCGCGCAAGCGGAAAGTTTGTCATACGAGCCGGCAGGAAAGTATGACGGTCCCGCGAGCGCGGAATGACTATTCCATACGTGTTGTAGACTATACTTTTTCTTCGACCGCAAATATGAAACACTATGGCTTTAAACTGCGGACAAGGTTAAAAACAATATTTTTTGTGACTCGACATTGTAAATGCAACAAAACACATATTTTTAAATAAAGCAATTAATGTTATTTAATAATTTTATCAAATCAGTACCTAAACAATATTTTTATTTAATTTTATCATATATTTACAAATTATAATGCAAAAATTGAAGGTTATGTCAGATTGTTGTGACAGATATCAGGTTTAAATATTTAACAATAGACCCAGTCCGCACATATATGGATGCAACATGGTAAAGAAAGATTTTTTAGGTAACATGTGCCATATTACATGAGACATAACATACATATGTATGCTACATAACATGCCCTATAACAGAAAGATTTTTTACGTTACATGTGCCATATTACATAAGATGTAACATACCTATGTATGATACATAACATGCAATATTGCATGTTATGTATCATATACATGGTACGAGAACATACACGATACATAAAATGTTATGAATTCAATACTAAATATGGCGTCTATATTATTTTAATTTTTATAGGTTAGAATCACTAATATTCTTAAAATTGTTGTTAATAATAAAAGTTTTACCCTTAAGTAGTAGAAACGCATGTATTTTTAGACAACTAAACTGATTTTAGATAATTTTAGACAAAAAATTAAAATATATATTTTTTTTTAAAATGATTATTTGCTATTTTTTCTCTAAAAATTGGCTTTTTATGTGGCCCATGATTTTTAATCCTGGTAGAAAGTTTGCTTTCACAGTAAAAATGCACATCGTATAAGAATTTTGCCTGATGGATGCTACATATAAAGATATTTATATACTTTAATTATTAGGTTTATCAAAAAGACGTAAAAATGTTCACCATGTCTAAATCTATGATGCACTCCATAACAAGTAAAATTCGGAAACGCCTACTTTTATTGTTATGTACCTAGTATGTATCTGATATGTAGCATGTTATGTAGCTGATACATAACTTGAGGCGGAATTGTTAAAGTCCAAGGACTATACATGGGCTATAAAAATTACATGTCTGCAACATCACATAGAACAGTGGTTATGTACCTGCTATGTTCCTGCCATGTATTTGTGTTGACTGGGGATGGAGCAGTTTTAATTTTTTGAACTAAATTGATAAAAAACTGGTCAAAAAACTAATAAACTTTATGTAATTTTAACGCAAAACTTTAAACTGCATTAAATTATTCAATGTTTCATGGTAATATGTATATATTTTTGCTAATTTTGTTACAGTTTTCTTTACTTTTATATACAAGAGGCACTACATGTGCTCATTCTAACACTTGATACGGAATATTCATACCGTATCTAGAGCTAGAATGGATTAATTCTGTGTTTGAAAAGTGTGTGTATTTGCTTACATTCTAAAGCAGTCGTAGAAAAAAGTTATTATTTACAAACAGAAAACTTTTTTTATAAGCATATTGACAGTGGAAAACATAAATTATAATTTAAACTATAGTTGGTTTATGGTGGAAATTAAAATTGGCAAAACGTTTGGCATTTAAAATCTGAGAAGAGTATTGTATTATATATACAGCATTCTATAGCCTTACAGCTTCCATTGCTTTGTTTTTCTTTTAAGAGCCAAGCCAACACCTAAATTAATAGCATATATTTTTATGACACGATCATGTATTTTTATAAATATTTGTCAAATATTTGCTACATTTTACCGCCTTTGAATTTTATAGGTTTTTGAATTTATTTGCTAAATGAAAAGAATTGAGTGCAAAATAAATAAAAACGAGTTTTGCTAATGAAACTTTTTGTAGGGACATGGATAGATTAATTTTTTTTTCGTATTTTCGTAATTTTTTCATGTTTCCTAAATTAGGGACACTAATAGTACTTTTGGTTTTTGTTCCAATTTAGTTTACGCTCTATAGTAAGCACCACATGTTTCGAAAAAGATCTTTTTATTCGATTGATTCTAAAAGCGGACTTTTTGTTCATGTTTTACGGGCGAAAAGTTAAACTTTGTGGCCCTAGGGTCAAAAAGTTTTTTTCGCCCGCCAACTAAGACTTGTTATTTTTAAGCTTTTTAAAAGAAGATGCTTTACCTTTACTGTAATATTTATAAAGAAATATGACCTTTTGGTCACTTTTAGTCTTGAACTAACTGTTCTTTTTGACCAGATACAGTTATTATAATCATTAAATACAAAATAAAAATTCCTTCTATAACATAACCTCAAAATATATGTTAACTGATTAATCTGTATTCATCCACTAAAATAACTTAAAAACACAAAATTTCATTTGTAAAATCAATTTCAATATTTATAATATTCATAGAACGGTTTTGGAAGTATTATTATTTTCATAACAGACACATTTTAACAGAAATTAATCACCAAAAATGCGTTACCTATATATTTCTAAAAATTCTGGCCTGCGGCGCTAAAGATAATGTGTTATTTTTTTAGAAGCTTCATCTGGCTATTTAACGTTTTTTAATAATTTTCTTCTTAAATTGTTGATGTTAGGAAAATACATGAACTTCAAAAATTTTAGGAAAATTAAAAAAAAACTGATATTTTTTATAACTACACGGGAAAGTATTCTTTTGTTGACGATTTTGACGACCGCCACTGGAGGAAATTTCGCCTTTTTTTATTTTGACGATATTTTCCCATGGATCGACTAGTTAGTTTACTACTCACCCTAGGGCTCTGCAGGGGTGCCACCCCCCGTTGACGAGGTGCACGCGTATGCCTTTTCATCCAGTTTTATTTTTCAAACTGGCTGTAGTCTATAGAAACGCGTTATTGTAAATAGTTGAATATAAATTTACATTTCTGTAACTGCTAATAGCGCGCGTTGTCCCATTACTTTAGATTGTCATTTTAGATTATTTGCGACAGAAAGGCATAAAGGGAATTCGAATTAAATAAAAAAAATCAAAAAGTTTTTTTTAGAAAAAAAAAATTTCAAGAACTTTTTTGGAAAATTTCCGTTTTGCATTTTTTTACCAAAAACAATTGCATTCGTGTTCTAGAGTTGTCACAAATTTTCACGGATCAACGGACCGACCAACAAGCAGTTTTTTTTTACGAAAATCACATTTTTTGGATATCGACACCGTTTTTAAAAAACATCGTAAGGAACAATGTCATTTAAATTTAGAATCTAGAAATAACGATAACCATATAAGCAGAAAATTAAAATACAAGTTTTCAGCTACCAATATCAAATTTTGGTTTGGACTTTTTAGGATCTCGATCCTATGGAAGATTCAGTCACGGTGTGTACTGTCAAACATTCACAACTGATATTCTTAAATTATTTGTTGATTTCAACGTCATTGTCACAATGTTTTGCAAAAACAGTTCCGATAAAAAAATATTAATTATAATTAAAATTTTTATACTACATTTTCTAGTTATTTATTATACAAGGGCGAAAAATACTGTTTTTTGGGCGAATATGCAGATTTCTAGCACATGGATCCAGTTTGGAAACATAAAACAGTTTTTTTTCGTTTGGACTTTTTTAATCTTGGAACTATCGATGCGGCGACGGGCGATGGTTTGTGACCCAGGGAAATTTTTATTGTTTATATCATGCAGCGCTTCTTGTAAATGGTGTTCTCTCAAATAATTAGGTAAATTTTCATCCTGTATTTCATTTAATATCTTCTTTCTTTCCGAGTCTGACGCCGTTTCCTCCCCCATCTATTTTTTCTGTAATTTTAACAATTATTCTTTTTTCTATTATCTTAACACAACTCTCCGAAACACAAAATAATCTTGTCACAATTAAAGGTCTCTATAGAGATCACAAGCCACAATCACTTCCTTACATCCTTAACGCAATTTCTAATTACTTTATAATTATTATAAGTAATTTTGACAAATATTGTCAACATGACAACGGCTTTGTTTGTACTGTAATTATTGAATTTACGCAACTAAATTTTCAATCTTGTTTTTTTTTTCGGATCCAACTGTACTGGAAATTCGCCGAGTACTGGTGTTATCCTCTTTTACCATTCTGCCAAAAGCCAATCCTATATAGGCCACTACCCACTCGAAGCACGTGCCTAATCAACAAAAACATAACTAATCCGTAACCCTTTGTTTTTATTATTCAGTCCATTTCAGCAGAAAAAAAACTGAACCATTGTTCTTTATCCTTTTGAAAATAATGCTCAAGCTTGGAGCCATAAAAAGCTCGACTTTAATAATTTATTTTTCATTTTTTACGTCGTACCTATTATCTGAAGATGGGCTCTGTAATAACTATTAAATCCAACAGGTAGATATGTTCTATAGTACCTTTACATATTTTGGTCCTGAAATATTAAAATTTTGTTAACACAAACAATTATAAGAAATAGAATATACCGGGTGTCCCAACTCTATTTACCCAGCGATTTTCTAAAAAACTAAAAGAGATAATCAAGTTCTGCGAAAACCATCTTAAATTAAACAACTTAAATTATCTTTTAGCATATATTTGATACTTTCAGCTCTTAAAATATGGGCATGGGGAGGGGGAGTTTTTTTAATGGAAAGGGGGGTCGTGTGATACCTCATTTTAAAGCAAATAAAATTCTCTATTGGACTGTATATTTTTTAATTTTTTAAACAATTTTTTTAAGGTTTTGATTCTTTATTTTTTTGTACTAAAAATGCGATTTTTTAAGTTTTTTTTGTAAATTTTTATTTATGTCAATTAAAAAATTAGTTTAAAAGTATAATTTACTTTTTTTCATCATGAAATAAGTAACTTTTAAAAAATTGTTTGATTTTTTTAGAGTAATTTTGACAAAAATACCCATTTTCAACCCTATTTTAAATCCAAAAAAAAAATTAAAAAGTTAAAAAATATATAGTTAAATGGAGAATTTAATAAGCTTTAAAATGATGTATCACACGACCCCCCTTTTCATTAAAAAAAATGTCCCCCGATGCCCCCCTGTCCACATTTTAAGAGATGAAAGTATCAAATATATGCTTAAAGATAGTTTAAGTTGTCTTATCTAAGATGGTTTTCGCAGAATTTGATTATCTCTTTAAGTTTTCGAGAAAATCGTTGGGTAAATAGAGTTGGGACACCCGGTATTTAAAAATACTGCATCCAACAAAAGAACTTGAAAAAAATGTAAAAAAATAAAAATAAAAAAAATATATATTCATTTTTTTTTTGAAAAAAAAAATATTTAAACCACTTGCCCCACCTCATAAACCAAAAACAATCACATTCAAGAAATTTGGATAAGAAATATATGGTCTTTAGTTCAAAGCGTTACTGAATTATACGCTAGAAAGCAGTAACTCTATTTGTCGCATAGCAGCGTTTTCAAAATAATACATTAGAGTTGATGTGAAAACGTTGCTAAGCGACAAATAAAGTTGCTGCTTTCTAGCGTAGTAGGGCAAAATGCACACTGCACATAGAAGTTTGTAACTTGATCAGGTTAAAGTCGACCCATCAATCATTGGTTCGTTGGCCTTTGTTGTGGTCATACATTTTCTGGGCACATTTTTTATGGAAATCATCGTTTTTGCTATAAAACGACGAGAAACGTTGAGGAGTAAACCGCTGAATACCTTTAAGGAGGTAGTCCCTTAAGACTTCCTTCCAGATTATCTCGAAAAATCTTGAAGATTACCTAAAAAAGGTACCACATTTGGTAAAGATAAGATTTCCTTGGATTTCCTTTAGTTTTAAAGTATTTATATTTTTATGTGGAAGGCACAGCGTAATTGGCTAGCAAGCCAACTAGCGTGAGTTCGATTCTCACTGGCGCCGATTTGCCTTTTTCAGTTAATTAATAATTGAAATTTGTCGAAGGCGATAAGTGGAACGGACACTCCCTATAAACTGGTTCGAAAGTCAGTATAAGCCGGTGGTTCCCTCTACTGCTAGCCCACACAAGTCCTGGACTTAGGGAATGCTTAATTTAGTAGAATAGTACGAGGTTAAACAAACATGTAATCTAAAAGAGCTCTCGAGTGACTGCGGTCACAATTTTTCCCGACATACCTTCAGACAGATTTTTTCTTGAGAAAATAAGCCTTTTTGCATACAAGACCATGACCTACCATTATTTCTTTGCGGTAATATTTCCTTAAAAGCCCCATTGTTGACTAAAAATTTACAGTTAAAGTTAAAAGGTTCTTCCTTCGGTACCTAATTGTAAAATAATTTTTAATTATACACTTTAGAGAAAAATTTACGACAAATAAATCAAAATTTTTCAAAATTTTACATTCATAAATAATATTTTTCAACGATTATTAAATGGGTTTGCTAAGTAGGTGGTATTTAGGTCCTTTTGTCAGTTTTGCACCAAAAGTCAGGTATTTTTGTTATATCGTTTGGTCTTAGTGAAGAAAAGTACGTCATTATTATTTTTTTACTATTGAATTACAGAAACAAATATACATTATGTATTAAAATGTTGTTTTTTTTTTCTGTAAGAGTAATGAAAAGCTTTCGATTTTTATTTTAGTTTTAAAAATATGGGGTTTTTAGCCTAAAATAGTATATTACGCACCGAGTACGTGAACCTAGTTTTTAGGCAAGAGAAAAAAGCACTCGATGTGCACTGAAATGGTTTACGTCGAGGTGCGTATACTATTTTTCCTACGACCTAACACCTATGTTTATAAACATAAAAAAAAAACGCAAAAATTATCTTAAAATTAGTTTGTCAATTTAAGGTTATGTGTTTACTAATTTTTTGACAGCAGATATGTAAGATCAGCTCCCTTCCCAAGCGTTGTCATAGGCGGGTGGGCACCTATTATAGGCACTAAGTACTAACTAGGTCATAGGAAAAATATTTAAAGATTCGAAATGACATTCTTTTACGCACTAGTATCTAAGAGACAGCTAATTGTAGCAATGTAACTTTTTAAATGTCAGTTTTATAATTATTACGAAGAATGAACCAATTGTACACGGATTTCTAAGATTTCTGTAGAGATTTTCGGGACTTCCAAAAAGATTTTTCAGGATTTTTTTTTTCGAAGATACTTCACGGACTTCCCACAATGCAATGCAATGGTTCTTGCTCGAATTTTAATTACTTATAATTTTTTCGAGATTTTTTCTGTCTGTAGAAAAATCTTATGTTTTTCGTACTCCTCGTCCTATTTAGCAACTTGTTTTATGAATAGCTAATTACGAAGATTACACAATTATTTACGGAGCAATTTTAAAAGATTCTATTTTTATTTTAGGTAACTATAGTATAGTTTTATAAGTACAATAAGTTTTAGGGTTTTTATATGGCTGGCGCCTATCGGCTGTAGATAAGTCACGTTAACTTAAATGTCCGTTGTCCAAAAGAAACAGGATTTGTCAATTTTGGGTATATTAGTTTTTATCCTTTTAAAGACACGCCATTTACGTCAAATTTGTTTTGGGTATTTAAGTTAAATGTCCTTTCATCAACCTTTCGCATGATAACACGAGTTTTGACTTTTCAAGTTAACAACAAAGAAAAAATTATATTAGGAGATACAGAGGCTAGTTGACTCAAGGGTAGGTTGGCACTGTGCTTTTAAATTTCACTCCATTGACGTTTAGACGCTAAAATTATGTTTGAGGTTTCTTGGTTGGCGCCTATCGCCTAGAGATAAGTCTTAAATGGCCGTTGTCCAAAAGAAACAGGATTTGTCAATTTTGGATAATTTTGGGTGGTTCAAAACAAGCCTATTTTGATAAGTAATTATGCCACAAAAACAAATAAAAAATATTGGTGTATATTTACCACTCCCTCACGAGGGTGCAAGTTTTGGCATTTTATCCACGGTGGTTTCGAACTTATTTTAACTAAAATGCTTGCTACCTTAAAAATCACTGTTTAGGGATCGAATTTTAGTAAAAAATCCAAAAAATAAAAAAAAAATCGATTGACCCATGAGTAAATAACCAAAAAAACTTTACGATACTAAAAATCAAAAAAGCAAACTGATAATCATTTAATGTTCTTTATTTTTTGTAATAAGAAATTTTTGGAAAATATTGACCGTTACGCTAAAATTATTAAGAGTATGTAAAAACACGATTTTTTGAGATTTACGCCCTATTTTTGAAGTATTGTCCAAAAGAAGCATGATTTCTAAATTTTGAATAAATTCATTTTTATTCTTCTGCAGACACAAGGGGTATGTTGGCCCTGTTTTTTTAATTTTAGTGGCATTAAATTTAACTTATGTTAACTTACTAACATATTTTTTTTGCACATGTTTTTTTCTTTTGAAACATGAAATAATAATTAATTAAGAATATTTTGTCAATAAGTGCACTTGGTACCATCGTGAAAAATATGAAAAAAAAAAGATAGTAATACCAATAAACCCAAAAAGATCTTTTGAAAAAGTTAACAAAAAAGACTGAGCGTGATAGAAACTAAAATATTCCCATTTAGCAACTTTTATACAATGTCTGTTTGACATTATCTAAATCCGGGAACTTCTAAAATACTGAACACAATATTCTAAATCCAAAAACAACAAACTATTCACAAGCCTGCTAGCTTTTTTGGATTTTGTTTAACAAAAAGATTAGTGTTTCTTTGGTATAATAATACAACCTTTCAATATTATTTTTTGTAGGTGGTATTTTTGTATTTTTACCCCACGCCCTTGTTTATTTTACTGATTAACCCTCATTTTATTCAACCATTCAGAACCCATGCATGTTTTTTTTTGGTCAACAAACATGTCTTCTGCACTGTTTGTTTGGTCAATTGTCATATGAGTGTGAAGTGATTTTTCGTTAGCGATAAAAAAGGTGTCATATAGGTATATTTTATTTTCGTCCACACAGAAGATTATCATAATGCTGGTGAAAAGGTAGAATGAGCTAAGCGAGGGACTGACCGCGAGGAACTCTTTTGTACAAGCCAAAGGAACTCAGGAGGGACTCTGGAGGAACTCTGAAGAACTCTCGAGGAACTCTCGAGGAACTCCGGAGGAACTGTTTGCAAACTCAGAGGAACTCTTTGCAAATAGGAACTCTTTTGTACAAATTTTAGATGCGGTCAGAAACAATTATTATTTATTACCCATGCGGATTAACGTTTTTATTTTCAAACTATATTATCAAACATCCTACCTTTGGCGCCAACTTTTTTTTGAAGGGGCTCCAAGTTTGGTAGAAATCGTCAGGGACAAACCTCTGCCATTTTTTATTTGAAGGGCGTCAAGTGTGGTAGAAACCGTCAGGGACCTAGCTTTTTTTTATGAAGGTATTTTTTGGGCGCCAACTTCTTTTTTTGTAGGGGCGCCCAGTTTGGTTGAAACCGCCAGGGACAAAGCTTTTTTTTTTTATTTTGAGGGTGCCTTATTGGCAGTAGTGCTTGCATAGCGCGGTAATTTCTACGGCTTATTTGCCAAAAATTACCCCTTTCAGAGAGGAACTCTTAAGGAACACAGGAGGAACTCCCAAGGAACTCTGGAGGAACTCCGAAGGAACTCTGAGGAACTCTTTGCAAAAAGGAACTCTTTTGTACAAATTTTAGACGCGGTCAACCCCTCAGAGCTAAGGTAGGTTCACAGATATCTGTTTTACATATCTTTTCGTTTTTCGGAAAAAAAAACGCATAAAAAAAATTGTTTTTATATTTTTTATATAAACAATATCTTGAACAATATAAACAATAAGTAGAGGAAGTATTATTTCGTTAACAGCCTATTTTTTTGTTTTTGAATAGATTTTGTTTTAAAATTGATATCAATTACACAGGCCCACAAAAAAAAGTGCCCTGAACTTTTGACGAGACAGGTCTATTCTTATGTATTTTTCATCGCCGAATCCAAATCCGAAGTCAGATTAAGGGATTTCACAGTGATTTTTCGAGAAAAATGTAAAAAACATTATTTTTTATGGTTTTTGTATGGTTTTTTGGAATAAAAAAAACGGAAAATGATAAAACTAATCTGAATTCAAATTTGAGTTCTACGGATCAAAATACGTCGAAAACCATATTTAGTTTTTTTTTCACGAAATTTTAAAAACTGTAGCAGCGCGTAGAAGTCTAACAAAAAAAAGTATCTTAATCTGGAGACGAGAGGTATAAATTTATATGTATTTTGGCACGCTGAATCCGAATCCGCCACCAGAATTGGCCCAACGGGTCTTGGTTTGGCCCTAACCTCAAAAAACACCTCAAAATCGTCAAAATTGCTACAGTTTTCCAAGCTACAGTTTTCCAAGCCCTGCAACGGTCAAAATTTCGTGAAAAAAAAAACTAAATATGGTTTTCGATGTATTTTGATCCGTAGAATTCAAATTTAAAGTCAGATTAGTTTTATCATTTTCCGTTTTTTTTTTTAATTCCAAAAAAACATAAAAAACCATAAAAAATCATGTTTTTTGCATTTTTCTCGAAAAATCACTGTGAAACCCCTTAATCTGACTTTTGGACGGATTTGGATTCATAATTCATATTTATTTTTTTATGCTGTGGTAGCAGTGGGCGCAGAATGATCCTTAAGTTAAAATATTAAGTTTTTTCGTCTCATAAACGTGTTTCCTGCTGAAAATTTGCAAATCAATAGAACATTTCGTAATAAATATTAAGGATAACCTGCTGAAAAAAGCCAATAACGTAAACTGAACTGAATCTGCTGAAAATATATTCATTAAATTATTTTGTATTTTAACCGGCATATAATGCATGTATACAAAGTACTTTGAATGTTGTCAAACAAGTTCTAAAAGCAAACTTTAAAACAAACGATTCCGAAATAAAAATAAGTACAAAACATGTAAAAATGTTGATACATTTATATTTTTACTGTCCCAATGTAACTGTTGATATTTCTTTAATTTGCCTTTTATTATACTTAGTTAAAAAAAAACTTGTTTCAGAGATATGGCTACTTCTGAAAAATACGAGAATTTATTACAGAAATAACAATATCGTAAAATAGGATAAAATAACTGTTTAAGATCTTGAACTAAAATATATGTTTATTATAACAATATGTATAAACTTAAAAAAAATAAATAAAATGATTGCACAGCATTTAATGTTATTTTTTCATATTTTGTAGATCTTGCTATAAGTTAAGATTATTTATGTAACACAGAAATAAAATTGGATCTAAAACTGTACCGTGCGGACCCCTATTTGGTTAAAGATCTTAAAGAAAACGGAGCGACTTTAATGTTAATTTGTACATACTTAATCACAAATCCAAAATAAAAACAAGATATGTAAGAATGTTAATAAACTTATATGTTTTATGTCCTAAGGTTTATATTTTTTTATTTGGCTATTATTCCACTTAGTTTAAACAAAGCTTGTTTCATAATTTTAACTAGGATTTATTACTGAAAAACAATATCGTAAAATAAATAGGATACAATAACTGTTTGAGATTATGAACTAGATATGATGAGTTTATTATAACTTAATATGTCTAAATTTTAAGAAAGTAAAATTGCACTGAATTTCAAGTTATTTTTAATATTTTGTAAATCTTGCTATAAGTTAAGGTTATTTATGTAATACAGAAATAAAATGGGAGCTAAAACGGTACCTTGTGGCACCTCTCCTTAGTTAAAGAACCAGAGCGATTTTAATGTTAATTTTTACATTCTCAATCACGATTCCGAAATAAAGTAACAAAGTACAAAATATGTAAAAATGCATTTATACATGTTTTGTACTTTATTCAACATGTTGATACATACACCTATATTTTTAATGTCTCTATATAGCACTTAGTTTAAACAAAACTTGTTTCAGAATTGTGTCATTTCTGAAAAATCCGAGGATTTATTACAGAAATAACAATTTCGAAAAATAGATAGAATAAAATAACTGTTTAAAGATAAAACTCAAGTAACGTAATTTCACACAACAATAGTCCAGATTCACACAACTATGGTCCAGCTTCACACCTATATTCCATGAGCAGCGTATTTAAAAAAACTTTGAAAATGTGTTCCTGAACACTAACTTTCATAAGAAATTGTAAACATTTAAAAATAATTACCCCCCGACCCCTGGCCTGAAGGCCTTGGACTATAGTTGTGTAGCTGGACTTTAATTGTGTGAAATTACGGTACTTATCAGATGGCTTTATTATAACCAAATGTCTAAATTTTAATAAATAATATAATTTTATTTAGAAATAAAGTGGGACCTAAAACAGTACCTTGTAGCACACCTCTTTGATATAAGCCAAGCAAGTTCTTTAATGTTACTTTTAGCGCGTTATGGAAATATCAACCCACAAAATCCCAGTTACAAAAGAACGTACCATAAATTTACAACAATCTAACTACTATATTTTCGATTTAAGTCAATCTAGAGTTAATATTTAAACAACGAATATATAGAAAATTAAAAAAAATTATTTTTAACCTTTAGAGAAAAGTCAAAGTGATCGTTTTCATTAACTTAATGAAAATGGTCACCACTAGACTATTAAAATATTTACTATTTTAAAGCAAGCAAGATATAGTTCAAATTTTTTCTTCAACGTAAAAATATTACACCATTCCTTATTTTTAAACCAAAAACTTGTTTAACTGTAACAGATAAAAATATCTTTTAAATCTTAGAACGTTCCGTGTTTATTATTACCGGGAAACCAACCTCATAAATTCTAGTTACGGCCTTTTTATCAAATTTTAAATCTTCAAATTTGTTTGCTGCTGAAAACCTTTTGTTGTTTTATTTGTTTTCTTTTTTTTTTTAGAAAACTAGATAAAAATTAAATATGAAATGGTGATGGCCAAAAAGAGGACGGAAATGTTAAACATTATTTACGTTTAAAGGGTTCTGTGGAGATTGTTTGCGTTTTTTGGACTTTTTATCAGAAAGAACAGATAGTTCAAGACCAGAAGGTCATATTTCTTTATAAATATTAGATAAAGCATTTTCTTTTAAAAAGCTTAAAACTAACAAGTTTTAGTTAGCGGGCGAAAAAAAACTTTTTGGCCCAAGGGCCACAAATTTCATCTTTTCTCCCGTAAAACATGAACAAAAAGTGTCGCTTTTAGAACACACAAAAGAAAAAAAGTTGGCTGTGCTGGGGTTAAGACCTAACTATTCTTATGTATTTTGGGATGCTGAATACGAATCTGTCATAAAAAAGGCACTTCGTGGGCTTATTTTGTTTCTACACTGAAAAAACTGTCTGGACCCACAAAAAAAGTGGTCTGTGCTGTGGTTAAGACCCACGGATTCTTATGTATTTTGGGATGCTGAACACGAATCTGCCATAAAAAAAAGGCACTTCATGGGCTTATTTTGTATATACACTGAAAAAACTGCCTCGGCCCACAAAAAAAAGTGGTCTGTGCTGGGGTTGAGATCCACTTATTCTTATGTATTTTGGGATGCTGAACACGAATAAAAAAGGCACTTCATCGGCTCTTTTTTTTTCTACACTGAAAAAACATTATGGGCCCACAAAAAAAATAGTCGTCTGTGCCGGGGTTGAGACCCCCCTATTCTTATGTATTTTGGGATGCTGAACACAAATCTGTCATAAAAAAGGCACTTCATAGGCTCATTTTTTTTCTACACTAAAAAAACTGTCTGGGGCCACAAAAAAAAGAGTGGTCTGTGCTGGGGTTTAGACCCACCTATTCTTATGTATTTTGAGATGAGGTGAACAAGAATCTGTCATAAAAAATGCACTTCAATTGCTCATTTTTTTGTTACACTGAAATAATATGAGATTTTTACCATTTGACAGTTTTTTCAGTATAGCAAATAAATGAGCTCATGAAGTGCCTTTTTTTATGACAGATTAGTGTTCAGCATCCCAAAATACATAAGAGTAGGTGGGTCTCAACCCCAGCACAGACCACTTTTTTTATTTTGTGGGCCTGTGGAATCAATCGAATAAAAACAAACTTTTATATTATAAAATATTTCATAAATCTCTGGGAAATCATCTATAATCACTAGCTAATTTGACGCTTCTGGAAACCGTTTTCCATATAAGTCTGAGCCAAGCAATAAGGTTAATTTTATGTTTACCTTTTTCAAGAAAATTCCTCACGTACAAAAGTTATAAAACAACAGAACTGTCGTTTAAGTCGGAGAGCTGGTGACCATTTTCATTTCATTGTTTTTTCCCGACTGTATTTTAATATCCATTTATTCTGAGAATGCGACTCTGACGTCACGGCGTGTATTAAAAAGCACACTGTAGTGTAGCTGAAATTTATTTATTATTCCAATAATCTATTTTCTAATCATCGTACAGAATGACAGTTTCAGGCAGCTGGCCCTCTTTAGTACCGAGAGTCAACTTTGCACGCTGATTAAGAAAACTATTTTAGACTTTATTCGCAAAAGGAATATAGTCATTAGATTGATGTAGACTTGTGCGCCATCTATTGCTAGATGTAGACAACTACGCATACCTCTCCTAGTCTGGAGACTTTGAATGGTAGTAAGTTGAAGACTTGTGTGTCTCAATCACCTAGTACCACTAACGTGTGGTTAGACGTAGAATTAGTAAGGACAGAAATTTTTAATTTTAAACAAAATTATAAAAATATTAATTTATTATTCCATCTATCTATTTTCTAATCATCGTAGAAAACAAGTCTTGGACATAGGAAATGCTTAATTAAGTAGAATAGTACGAGGTTAAACAAACAAACAAACAAAAAAAGTTGTTTCCGAATCTACAGGTTCCTTTGGGTGCCCCATAAATGTGAAATAAGCCTTACCCTTAAAATATAGTTTTAACTTACCGAGTCAAACACATTACATTTATTAAAAAATATTATATTTTGCATTTATTATTAGGCTATTTTTACAGTTATACACAACTATTCTGCAGGCCAAGGGATAAAAAATATTTTTTGCACGACCAAGACTAAAACCTAATTTTACGCTTTCATTTTCGGCACTAAACTTGCCGTTTTTCTTCCAAGGGAATAAAAATCACGGCAACCTTGATAATATTAAAATATTATATTTACTATGTGCTTTGCTGGTTCAAAAATTAGGTTTGGTGGTGTTTTGTAATAAATTAGCGATTCAAACCAATTTATTTGATTTTAACAAAGAAAACCTTTAAAAATAACATTGTTATAACAATTTATACATAACTTAAAATTTATCATCTTCGTCCATTTTTTTGACGTTTGTGTCAACCATATTAAAAAACAATTGAAATCGCGATAGCCATGAAACTGACTTTTCGCAATTTACGGGCATCTTGATTAAATTACGAAAATAAAACAACCGATTTTAGACGCGTGGTTTTTAATTTTAATTTTATCTACCTACCTAAATTAAATAGTGTATATACCTCAGGACTAAACTTGGCTGTTTTAGTCCCTTGAATTTCTGTTTCCCTCGCTCGCTACTCTCGCTCAGGAAACACTCATGCAGCGGGACTAAAACAGCCAGTTTAGTCCCTTGGTATATAAATAAAGTTCATTTGACATCTGTCAATTCAAAAAAAAAAAAAAATATTAATCAAAAAGCCTTTTATAAATATGAATACTTTCTCATTTCTTTGATAAGTTCAATGCAATAAATGTAATGTAATGTAATGTAATATAAGGTAATGTAAATGTAATGTAATGGCAAGTTAAATATAGATTTTTAGGGTGCCTCATTTTCACAGCTTTTGAAGCTTCTAGAACCCAATGGAACCGTTCCAGAACCTGACGATTTGTAAATAACTTAATTTGAATGTGCTTTAAAGTAATTAAGACATATATACAGCCGGGAGAAAACAATGAAATAAAAATGGTCACCAGCTCCTCGACTATTTGTAATTTCGAAGAAACATAAATGTGACGATTTTAAAACTGCAAGAAATGCGAAAATTTAATTGTTTAAAAGTGACCGCACGTGACTTACAGAATTAAACGAAATAGAAAAGTAAACAATTAAATTTTTATTATTCCATCAATCTATTTTCTAATCATCGTACAGAGTGATATTGGTAGACTGACAGTTTCGGGCTTCTGGCCCTCTTCAGTACCAAGAGTCAACTCTGCACGCTGATTAAGAAAACGTTTTTAGACTTTACTCGCAAAAGGAATATAGCCATTAGATTGATGTAGACTTGTGCGCCATCTATTTCTAGATGTAGCCAACTACTCATACCTCTCCTAATCTGGAGACTTTGAATGGTAGCAAGTTGAAGACTTGTGTGTCTCAAGCACATAGTACCACTAACGGGTGGTTAGACGTAGAATTCGTAAGGACAGAAATTTTTAATTTTAAACAAAATTATAAAAATATTAATTTATTTCACACCCCCAGCGAGATATATTAGCATATAAATTTCAAAATTATATTTTTGGTGAAAGCGAAATATTTTTCCTTATGGATGCCCCCCCCCTTAAAGTGAAATAAATCCGCCCCTGGGAGTAAACCGCAGAGGGGACCTATTATGCTCAAAAAAGTATATATAATATATAAAAATTTTACCACAAGAAGGAACATGATAAAATCTTTGTTTGAAGCGTGAACCAACTACGGTGAGGGGCTGGTGGGGAGTGACTATTGTTTACACTTAGTACGCGTAAAGAGAGAGAAAGAATGTGTAAACTCACAGTCTAATGTCGTAAAATGACTGTCAGTGGTACAGTGTTGCCGATTGGAAACATATACTTTGGATATTTTATTGTAAATTTTAAGAAACATTAGTTCTGTATGAGTTTTATATGAACTAGTAGTTTAATTTTAATAGATTTAAATATACTATATTATTAAACATAATTATAGTATACACAATAAAGTTTTTTACATTTTTAATTTAAGTATAATGATTTGAATTCATGATAAGGTGGAAACTACGCAACATCGCTACTAGGTAGCCTGAAAGTCCACTAGCGACATCTACATTTTACACCACAAAGCTGTATCGCGTTTCTGTTAGTAAATAAACAAACAAAAATATGACACATTCATAAACATTGGTCTGAAATTACTTCTTGAGGTAAAAGTTCTTTGAATGAAACCCTTTGGCTCCTCGGATTTGATTTAGGTACTTTACAGGTATTGCCACTGCTGCTATTTTCATTGATAGTAGACTTTTCTCTAGAAAATTAAAAACCTGAAGATTTCTGACGTATAAAGAAAAGCTTTAAATTTTAATTTTAGAATCATTAATCCATTTTTTTCTTTCACTTACTGTTTAAAAATTGTATTGCTTGTAAAAACGTGCTTTTTAGAACTAAAATTGGCTCAATATAAAAGTTATATCTATAGGTATTTATTTTATTTTCTGTATATACTTGTATTTATTTTGTTATCCCTATAGGGATGTTTGTTTTAAGCCACGCCATTATACCTTTAAGTATACCTATAGGTATACCTTTCGACTGAAAAACCAAATAGTTTCACGTACTCTTTGTAGACATAAAAAACGCCTTTAATCGAGAGACAAAACATTCTGGTTTTTAAAAGTATAGAAGTCGTGCGTGCCCCGATACAACCGACATACGCGCTTTTTGGTATTGTTTTAAAAACAAACAAAAAACATTGACTTAATGAATGTTACAAAAAAAAAAACTAATCCTGTTGTCTTCGTTTTTTGTATTTTTCTCCAACAATTTGGAAAATCGGTTAATTCTCTAAAAATAATCAAGATACTACAGACCAACGAACTAACAACTCTTCTCTCTAGAATACGCATACCATTAATATAAAGTATCGCCAACATATCGGTTTGTTTGTAAACAAATAGTAGGTATATTCACGCCAGAACAATAACAATTACCAGTAACTGTTATTGTTGTCTCTGTTAGAACAAAGCTGTGCGAGTAAGACAGACAAATATATATGTAGGCTACGTTTTTTTTAGTTTTTACAAATGAAATGCCTATTCTAGAGAAAAGAGTTATTAGTTCGTTGCTACAGGCGCGCTTTTTGATTATTGTTTCAAAAACAAACAACAAACAGCTATATAATAAAATCGATGAGGTTTGTGTCTGTCTGTCTGTCTGTGTGTCTGTCTGTCTGAAACTTGGGATACAAATCAGCAACCTGGATCCGCTGATAAGAAAAGTCTGACACTCAAAGAAAATTAAGGAGGTGTATGGGACAAAAAATAAATAAAAAAATAACTTCCGAAATTGGCGAAGGCGCCACCATTGAAATCTTCCCGGATTTAAATAAAAGCATGCCTGTTGAAAAGCAGGTTTAAGGCAAGTTGGTTAATTATTGGATAAAATACACTGCCCAGTAAAATATTTATCCCATTTTTCACCTCCGCGCGTGAAATGGATTTTGTATTATTATATTTACTTTTAGAAACCTCAAAAAGCCCAATATACCAATTTTCACGAAAACTACCCCCCGCCCCTGAAGGGGTGTAATTAGAAAAATTTTATTATCGTTATTATCATATTCGTGAACCCCAAAAACCCCTATATGCCAATTTTGACGAAAATATTGAAAATATTTAAATATTTACCCCCTCACCCCCGCGGGGGTAGAGTTGGAAAGATTTTATTATCAGATTCAATTTCAGTAACCTTAAAAACTCCTATATAGCAATTATTAAATTTTTGTAAATAAAATGTATTTTTCCCCATATGCCCCCCTTGCCGCACCCCAATGTTCACCAAAAACAATCTGAAGCGAGAACTTTTGCTAACATACCTGTATGCCAAATTTTAAGTCTCTAGCTTAAAGCTTTCCTAATTTATCGTGCTTGCAAGATTTCCCGGACAGAACCACCGATCGATCGAGTGACCGACCGATTGAACGACGGACAATATTTTTTTTATAAAATAATTTTAAAAAGGCTTATAATCGACTTCACGTTAATTGATAAGTTAATTATAAGCCTTTTTTTAATTATTTTATAATAAACTTCACTATAAGAAGTTCAGACGTTCAGAACCATGAATGAATTTTCAAACTGGATAATATTTTTTTTCTTGAAATTGATTTATATCCACATAAAACCCTATAAAACGTAAAAATGCAAAAAATAGTGTTATACCTCAGGACTAAACTTGGCTGTTTTAGTCCCTTGCATTTCTGTTTCCCTCGCTCGCTACGCTCGCTCAGCGCTGCAGCGGGACTAAAACAGCCAGTTTAGTCCCTTGGTATATAAATAATTATTGTGCTTTGGCTGAATGTGCCCTTAGGGAGCGCAGCGCACAAGCTTAAACTCACTAGCTATAAATAAATTCAAAATGATATAACTGCACAACAAACGCCAAAGGGTATCCATATAAAAAATCGAAATTATTAATTAATCGTTACTAAAAAAATGGTCAATTAAGAACTAATTAAGATTTAATTTATTGGCCATAAAAGCTACCTATTGTCCTCTCAAAGGAATTCAATTTGATTCTAAAGGAATTCAAATGAAAGAATAATTCTTAATGGAGCTCTCTACAACTAGAATTATGAAACAAAAGACGTCTACCCTATCTCTATCTCATTTTTGCTACACTTTCCAGCCAACCAAATAAATACTGTATTTGTTTTTCATACAACAAATACAGTATTTATTTGGTTGGCCGGAAAGTGTAGCAGTGAGCGGCACGAACGAACATAGCTAATGTGAATCTGTAGAATAAGATAATTCTACTAAAATTTAGATGGCGCCAGTAATTTCTTTAATAAAAATATAGTTGCACTTTTCGCCCGACCAAGTAAATATTGTATTTGTTCAACAAAGAACAAATACAGAATTTGTTTGGTTGGGTGTAAGTGGGAGTGTATGTATGTCTTCTATCCTTTTTGGGTAGTACTTTTGTCCCTGTCTAATCTAACGGGAGAAATCTCCATTGATAACAATTGTAAACAATACACCAATACAATTGAAGCCTTTAGAATAAAAATCTGTAGGCGAAGTCAGGGTTAACTGGGCCACAGGGTTAACTGGTCCACCTGGATTTTATCAACTTTTTTTATTAGTATTGGCGCCTTAGGGCAAATTCTAGTGATATTTAGCTAGTAGTATTGTTTAAAGTATTATGACGGACCGTGTTGTCCACGTGTAAGTTGTAGTAAAGAAAGTTAATTTTTTTCGATGAAAAGTATTTACCTCAACTTTTATTTTTTAATTAATACTTTTTTATTAATAGGAGGATCTAGACTAATATTTTACCTAATATACCCAGTATTTTATTAATTATTCTGCATAATTTCCGCCTTCTAATATCTTATTAAGTAATAACATTTTATGATTTTATTCAGTTGTGTCACTTAGGGTTAACTGGTTCGGGGTTAACTGGACCACTTATGTCAATATTAATTAGTTCGGCGTTACTTGGGCCATGTCCAGTTAACCCCGGACCAGTTAACCCTCAGATATATCTAATATTTAACATATTATGTTGTCTATTTTTATGTTAGAATTAAATTTTATTTGATTTCAAATCGTTTTTATTCAAAATACAATACATTGTTAATGGACCAGTTAACCCTGAGTAGTGGTCCAGTTAACCCTGACCTATGGGGTTAACTGGTCCAGCGGGGTCAACTGGTTTATTGTTAATAACTTATTTTATATAAATAATATTTGTCTGAAGTATTAATATGTTCTAACTATAGTATTAATCTACCTTTTGCTATAGAAAATATTTGAAAATTGTTTACAGGTTTTTCAAAAACTCGATATGAAAAAAAGCGGCCCAGTTAACCCCGACTTCCCCTAATGTTCCGTCAAGTTTGCAGTCCTACTCAAATTTTTAACGATCTTTTTGAAAAAGGTTATTTTTTGAAAAGAAAAAAAAAAGTAAAAATAAAAAAAAACTTTTCCCCTTTTCACCCCATTACCCCACCCTGATTTTTACTAAAAAAAATCTCAGCCCTCAACTTTGGATAAGGAACCTATATTCTAAATTTGAAGTTTATCGTGGCCACAAATTATTCCGGATAGACCGGCAGACAGACAGATTTTTTGCGGATATCATCTTCTTTGCATATAGAACGTCGAGAAAGGTAAAAAGTCAAGAACAATTTTTTACTATCGCAAGACTTTTTTTGGAGAAACTAAAGAATTCATCCACTACTGCTGTGTACAAACTGCGAAAAAAAAGGTCGTCAACAAAAAGTTTGCCCCCTAGGCAATTGCAATTGCCTAGTATTTCCTAATGCAATCTGACTGCAAGTTTGACCACAAACGCTTCAAGTGAATATGCAAGCATAATACTCCAATACAATACCAATTTAGTTTACAGCCATTTTTTAAAAAACCTAACAATACTATTGTGGGCTTGGGTTTGTTTATATTATGCCTACACATAGGGGAACCATCGAGTCTATTCGTTTAACTTCGTAAAGTTCGTATTTGTACCACTTGTTCCCTACTTGTAGCTCTTTTATATCTTAGTTCGCGCTAAACTTCAACCGAGAAGGATTATATGTGAGATTCTTTGTGATTTTTTCCGATTTTGTACCCAAAAAACACAATTTCAGCGATGGATTGGACTTATTCTTAAACATTTTGGTGTTAAATGACATTAGCTCAAACTGTATTACCAGTTTAGTAACTTAAACGGTGGGAAAAGTGTAATTTTTCGAAAATGTGCGGAATTGATCTGCGGAGACTAAACTGGACCAAAATTTTCAATCTGTTGATATTTGCATGTGTTGTCAGGTTCAATCATGCATCAGTTATGGGGGACGAATGTGACTGGACAGGAAGGTAATTTCAAACATTTAATTTACTTATTTTAACAATTTCTAATAGTAGGTAAATCTAAGAAAATTGGTACGACAGTTATGTTAAAATGTATCTGCGACCAGATGTAAACAGAAGAGGAGGGATTGATGCCAGAAGTGTGTAGGTGTCTGAGAAACTTGTACGTTATTTTGATTTTGAAACGACTTTTCATGAAATCAGCGTTTTTAAGGTTTTACATGCATGGGTCGCGTTCTGTTTGAAGGAGTGCCTCAGGGATCGTAACTGGGACCTGTTATTTTTTAGGTATCTACACATGATATTCTTATGGTGAGAAATACATGCAATATAAAGTATTGTGCGTAATTTATTTGGATTTTGAAATTACTTCTTAATAAATCAGAGTTTTTAAGGTTTTGCTTGCATTGTCCGCGTTTATTTAGAGAAGTACCACACGGAACCTAACTGGGACCTGTCATTTTATACATCATATTGTCACAGTCACCTTTATGGTGAGAATGTCATGTACTGTTTTGCATATGAAAATATCATGCTATGTTTTGTAAAATATTACAGGACAATTACCAGATCAAATAAGAATAAACCTAAATTATTAAAAACAAACAACATTAGAAAGATTTGTAGGTTATTTCTTAGATTTTAATCTACTTTTTATAAAATCAGATTTACTTAAATTTTAACTTAGTTTAATTAAGGGCTACCATCTCAAGGAACGTAGCTGGGCCTTGGTTTATTTTTTGCATAAAAACATGACATGTCTGGTTTCTTAATTATTGAAGTTAAATACATGTATGTATAAGAACTGATAGTTGTTTGTTTTTGACTTAAAAATAGAAAATAATAATCTAATTATTATAATTATGTAATTATATATTATAATTATTTTAGCTATCTTATTCTTTGTCAGTTTTTTAAGCTTTAAAGCTTTGTGTTATATTTAAATGATTCTGAAATAAATCGGCTTTCTTAAAGTTCGAGTTAAAGTCTTGCCTTGAGTTTTGCATGCACTCTGCACAATGCAGAGTGTTTTATATGGAGGAGTGCCTCAGGGAAGTTAACTGGGACCTGTAATCTTTTAGGAATCTACACATGTTTATTATACTTTGTTTAATTATAGGATAAATCGTCAGGGGTTTTATAATCTTGGTAACAAAGGCATTACAGTATTTTAATTTTTATTTATTTGTTGTGAATTTGGTACATGACTTATTAGTAAAGGTAAACTTTATAGGTTATTCCTTCTTTCGATCTTCTGCATCTAAAGTGTTGATTAAAACGTAATTAGTATCATGATGACTTATCAGTTCTAAGAATAATTTAAAGCAGGCTTAATTACCATGTACTATTTACTTTTTTTATATCTTTACTTCTTTTCCTTCCTTTTGCAGTAATATTTCTTTGATAATACATATTTAAATAGATAATACATATTCAAATAGTAATTAAAATTAATTGATCCTTACTTCTTCCATGGTTTTCCTTTTCGCCTTTTCGATCTTATTTTTTGCCTTGCTTCTAACTGTACTGTTTTTTGACACTACTATACTAGAATACATATATTATTTAATCACCTTTTTTAAGATATCTTAAAAGGGTTAATTACATGATATACTGTTAATATCTCCAATACAAAGTTGAAGCGAGATGTACTGTTTTTACAACTGCTTTATTAATTCTTATTATTAAACATTAAAATATTAATTACTCATACTTTAAGGCCTATCCAGAAGCTTGCATAAGAACATAAAACATAAGAATGCGGTGCCATGATTGGCTTACATGATACATGGCGGCCCATCAAGCCAATCACGACATCGCATTGTTATGTATTACGTTCTTATGCGAGCTTGTGGATATGCCTTTAGCAACGCCTGCAATTAACTGACATAAAACAGATTTAGTAAATAAAAGTGTTACATTTGAAGGAGTGCCTCAGGAAATTTTCAGATATCTACACATTCGAATATCACACTCCAAAATGTAAATGCAACAACTTTTATTTATACTTATCATTAAAAATTAAAATCTTAATTACTCGTTTATTCAGCAATTCCCCGCCATCAATTGACTTAAAACAGATTTAGCAAACAAATAGAGTTAATTTAAAGGGGTGCCTCAGGATACGTAACTGGGACCTCTTAATTTTTAGGTATCTACACATGACAGCATCATAAAATATTTAATCTCTTGAAAATATGGTTGATTGGAGAAGTAATCTTTTTAAAACTACTTTTAAAATTTCAATTATCGTACCCAAGTTGGGTATGTCATTGGTTGGGTAACTCAACCAATGTCAGGTAATTGATTTAAAGTAGAACCAACAAAAAAAAAATACATTTTATTTGAAGAAGTGCCTAAATTTTTAGATACCATCAAATGAGCTTATAAGAATATCAAGCAATATTTTTATTCTGTCCAAAATGTGGCTGGAGCAAGATATAATTATTTTAAATTACTTTTATTGACACTAATCATTTTAAAACTTAAAAATCTAAATTACTCATACCATAAATTAATTGACTTGAAACAGATTTAGCAAACAATACTTGAATGAGTGCCTCAGGGAACGTAACTGGGTCCTGATAATTTTAAGTTATCTATACATGAGAATATCATAAATCCCCAAAATAATAATCATCAAAAATAAAAAATCTAAATTACTAATTCTTCATCAATGCCTGGGCATTAATTGACTTAAAACAGATTTAGCAAACAAATGCACATTAATTTTATATTATACAGTGCGTGCATTAAGTCTGGAATCACCCGAATAACTTTTTAGTTACAGGTAAAATACAAAAATCCTCGGACAGGTCGATTTATATTTTTAATTCTGCAAATTTTGGTCTAAAAAAAGTTATCAAATTTGGCACCCCCTTGCACCCTCACCCCCCAACTTTTTTTTTCAAATAGCAACCTACCCCTTGTGATACATCATTGGAAAGGTAATTTAATAAGCTTTCCAACAGTGTATGATAAAGCCTAATTTGTTAAAGGGTCTATGAAAAAACGCATGTTTTATTTAAACATTGTTTGTGTGAAATATTACGCATAATATGGTAATTGTTGCCCTATTTCCTACTTGGCACCTTCCTGAGAATCTAAATAAGGTTGTTTTAAACTTATTGTAATATTTAATACCCTGTTGAAAAATGCAATTTTTTTTCTTTTTATTGACCAATTTTATGTTTACTATTTAATCGATTTTAATCCCGTTTTTTTACTGTTCACTGTCAAAGAGCTGAAGGACATCAATTTGAACATTTATAGTGAACTAAAGTTATACTTTACATGTCTTTATAATAAACTAAATTGTGCATATTATCATTAGCCCTTTACCAAATTAGGCTTTATTATACACCGTTGGAAAGCTTATTAAATTACCTTTCCAACGAAGTGTCACAAGGGGTAGGTTGCTATTTGAAAAAAAAAAAGTTGGGGGTGAGGGTCCAAGGGGGTGCAAATTTTAATAACTTTTATTACACCATAATTTGCAAAATTAAAAATTAAAATCGACCTATCCGAGGGTTTTTGTATTTTACTTGTAACTAAAAAGTTAATCGGGTGATTCCAGACTTAATGCACGCACTGTATGATAAATTTTTTTTCGTTAAATTGGTTCAATTGGTTGGATGTTAAAGTTCAAAATATTTATTTTATTGTTGTCATTTATTGTAACTAGTCATTGTCGATTCTTGAATCTTACAAATGCCAAGGCACGTGCCCCATCAGTGGCCGGAACTGGCCAGAGGATACCATTTATTTTTGACCAGGAGTTTTCAGAAAAATACTTCAGATAAAGTACCAAACTACTAAAGTTTTTATTAAATGACCGTCTCTTTTAGAATTTGAATTGACGGACATTGGTGCGAATAAATAAAAAGTTTAATGTAACCTATATTTTCAGGGCTTTTTATTAAACACGAACCCATCTGTAAACTTATCGTTAAAAGTTTAATTGCAAAAATTTAACATTTAGGTTTGATCGTTTCCACTATAATGGAGCTCTTTACAACTAGAATTATGAAACAAAAGACGTCTACCCTATCTCTATCTCATTTGTGCTACACTTTCCAGCCAACCAAATAAATACTGTATTTGTTTTTTATACAACAAATACAGTATTTATTTGGTTGGCCGGAAAGTGTAGCACTGAGCGGCACGAACGAACATTGCTAATGTGAATCTGCAGAATAAGATAATTCTACTAAAATTTAGATGGCGCCAGTAATTTCTTTAATAAAAATAATATAGTTACACTTTTCGCCCGGCCAAGTAAATATTGTATTTGTTCAACAAAGAACAAATACAGAATTTGTTTGGTTGGGTGGAAGTGGGAGTGTATGTCTTCTATCCTTTTTGGGTAGAACTTTTGTTCCTGTCTAATCTAACGGGAGAAATCGCCATTGGATTTATATTTTGGATGCCTAAAGATTTGTTTAAATAAATGTGTCTTTAAGATATTTTTATTGTTTCTAAGCATGAGGTTGCGTTTTAATCACAATTCCGAGCAAAATTCAAATAAACAAAATTTCGTGTACCAGAGATTTCTTCGCTTTAATAATAGCTTAAACTTAACTGATACGCGACGAGATTAGTTAAACGATATAAAAACAAATGAAGTGTGAACTTTTCTTTAGAAAATATGGATATATTGAAAATATTTCGCATACTATTCCTTTTCTGTCTTCCGGCCAAATGTTTAATGCGACATTCTTGATTCTTGTCTTGACTCATGTATTGTAGTTTTGCCTTCTTATGTTTTGTTGCTTTGAGCCTTGTATTTATCATCTTTTTTAATGCATTCGCTTCAAGGAATACTAATTTTAATGGATAAGTAATATTTTTTCAGGATATGCATAAGAATTAATGTTTTTTATGGTGATTAATACACCAGACAATACATCGTTATGAGTTTATTTAAATTCATAGACTTTTACTGATTAAAATAATATGAAATTCCAAATATGTGTTGTTACAATACAAGAAAAAATTTCACTTGCAATGACAATATCTTTATTTCTGGTTTTTAGGAGTTTATTTTTAATACATGTTATATTTTCATCGTTTTCTATTTGATTTTGCAGGATTATTATTATTATCTAGTGTTTTAACCTTGGTATATGCATATCTACTACACTTTTGTAGACTTGTAGAGTAGTAAAATATAGTATAAACAAGCCGTGAAGATACGTAATGCTACGCATTCCATTATATATTTTTCATAGTAAATAGTCTATTGCATTTCCCAAATACATAAAAATAAATAATTTTCAAAAAAAAACAACAAAAAAAATATATTTTTTTAAAAGGTCTTTTTGAAAAACGAAAAATGATTAAAAAAAATTAATTGGGGTGAGTGCGTTAAAGGGTTAATAACACCATAAACTTGTTTTTTTTTTTAATTTTTGGACGTTTCGGTTTTGTTTGAATTGTTTTCAACAGTTAAAATAAATTAGTCTTTTAAAATAGACGGAACATACAAAAATTATACATTGCTTTAATTGCATACTATAGTAAAAGAGAGCTGAATCTGGAAACAGGAAAAAAATAATTTGTGTTAAGGATTCTGGTAATTTTTGATTTGTCTATGATCAGTTGTCAAAATGTTTTAGAAGTTAGTTTAACATCGTATTAAAAATATCGCAGTAATTAAAATATAAAAATAAAAAAAATAGTTGATTAAATAAATTACGAATAGATTTTTGAAAATAAGCAAAGTTTGAACGTAATAAGAAACAAATTGAAATCTACTAGAGTAATTTAAATATAAAATAATTACTATTGCTGTATAATTACTCTTTGCAATTTCAGGAAACGTCACTATAAATTATTTATTCATAGTAAACATCATAAAGTAGAAAATAAATAAAATATATGCAAATAGAACTAGAGTAAACAAATTTATTATCAGAAGTAAGCACAATTTAATAAAATTATTAGAGTGGTACAATGAAATTTTGATACTGCTCTATACAGTATGTTGTTCATTAACTAAAGTTGTTTGAGGATCTATATACAGGGTGTCCCTGAAATGCTTGGCCAAACTTCACATACGGGATGTATAGAATAAAACTGTGAAAAAGTTCCTAGAGACATGTGTCCGGAAATGGATATTTAAAAAGTTACTTACGAATTTCAAAATGGAATATGGTTTAATGTGTTATTACTTTTGAAAATGTCAAACTTTTTTGATGACCGACACTTAGTTGCTAAGAAACCAAAATGCATAGGTAACTTGGTCCAGTTAATGGTTCGAATTGGCAACCTAAATATTTATTTTGCTTATATCAATTTTGAAATTCGTAAGTAACTTTTTGGTTGGTTATTTACCATTCCGGACACATGTCTATAGGATTTTTTCACAGTTAAGTTCAATTCACATACGGGATAGGTGAAGTTTGGCCAAGCATTTCAGGGAGTATTTAATAGAGCAACAAATTAATTGCAAGCACTGCAAGTAACCAAGACACAATTTTAACACCTAACAACTTTTTTTTTTAATTTTATAATTAAATACTTATGTGTATATGCATATTCAGAATATATCGATGGATGTAATTGCACGAAAAAAATCAAGCGACATTCATTTGTCCTGTTGCCAATCCAAAACCCCTTATAAGAACAAGCAAAATGCGTGAGATTATTATAAGCTTTTAAAGTCGCAAAATAGAAAAATATTTGTTTAGTCTTAATTCACGCAGTATAAAAGTGTTATCGCTCGATTTCAATAACGAGTGTGGCTACACTGTATAGCCACCCATAAAAAATAAATTATATCTGAGAAATACATTTACAAGACTGTGACTTTTAGGGTGCGACACACGGAGCTTCGCGAGGGTTAAAAGCAGGGTGACTTACTTGGGGTTAAACTATATACTTCTGTATTATGTTAAATGTTTGGTTCCTTGAATAAAATGTTCCAAATAAAATACACATTTTAAATTTTTATATTAATATCAAATTTAAAGTTTATCAAATTTAAAAATTTTCAAATTTATTCCATATTGATAACAACAATTTACCTGCCCTCTTAAGTAAATCAGGGTGGCTCTGAATAGTTTATTTACATTTAATATCTTATCTTACTACTAAATCAACAGTAAAATATATTCTATGACATATTCTTATCGAGAAAAAGCCTGTAATAGTAATTATTTATTTAAACATTAAGAACATCTAATATTTGTCTTAGAATGTAGGATATGAAGTTTTCTTGAAAATATATACATGTATATGATTATTATGTTTATTTAAATAGATAAAAGAAAAATAAATACAATAAAGTACAAAGATTTTAATGAATTAGAAACAGTTCTCAAAATAATATAAAGTTGTGCTCCAAAATACGATCCTTGCGGTACTTTTTCTAAAAATTATATGAGATTTATTATTATTATTAAGTAGAGGTACAAGATACATTCTTTGTGGCACTCTTAAAACAAAGCTGCCGTTTTTTTATAGAATCTCTAAAGAAATATTTAAAAAATAATGGTCCCAATTTCGTACCTTGGGGCACTCCTTTTTTTATTTCAAATAAACTGTAATAATAGAACCTCTTTTAATATTTAAAACATTATTCTTTGTTTTGTTGCAATATTTATAAAGAATTCCCCGAGGATTTCTCCTATACAACTTTTTTTTTGTAATATTCGATATAGGACTATAGGTCGAATATTTACTGCACAACTTCGTATATACAATAAACTAAAAGAACTTTTTGTATTATTTTAAATGTTAAAGTTCTCCAGTTTGAATTATGAGCCTTTTTTAGCGAACAAAATTATGTATATTGAATTTAAATTGACTCCGTTACATTGTGTGTTGAAAATATATTGGTTCTATATATTCGACTCATATGAAAATAGCATCCTTTTAAAACAAAGCGACCGTTTTTGTATAGGCGATTTTAATGGGCTCGTGGACTACCCTTTCTCGTTTCAGATGTAAATAAAAAACTGAAATATTTCGTATACATTAAGGCTGGTACGGGGACAATAGGCTTGTAGTGCTCTACCAACACAAACACCTTTATGTATTCAAGTTTTTCTCTCCTACATGCGGTGTAGGCTGTGGAGAATTGAATACTGTGTGGGCCGCGCACAAGCTGTGCTACGTTACTCATAAAATAATAAAACGATTTTTTTTTCAACCTTAGATTTGACTATCATGAGGTTAGCATTTTATATTTAATGCTGTGTGTGTTTTTTTTTTGTTTATGTCGCCAACACAACTCGTCCAATTTATATTTCTAAGCAACTAGTTGGTTCAGTTATTTTAACATAAACAGGGCGACTAAAAAGTTCATTATGAAAATTTTTCATTAAAAAAGAATTATACATCATTTTACTTTATACTAGATAATATAAAATAAACCTACAATGTATATTATACATTCTTTGGATTATAATAGTTTATTAAAATGTGAATCGCTCCAAACTACTATCCTTGCGGCACTCCACGTTTTATTAAAGAAAATTTATTAAAATTTAAAATAATTATAAATCTTAATTTACGAAAACAGCTGTTTTTCTTTTTGTAATATAAGCCAAAGATGAAGCTGAACATAAATCCAGAAAATTGTCTATAAATATAGTTCATTTGGCATAAAAGATGGAGTGCCAGCCACAAGGTACGAAACTGGGGCCGGTAATTTTTAACATTTCTTTAGAGATTTTACATGCTATTCTTGGATCATAGTTTAACAAAACACAGAATCATAATTTTAAATATTACAAAATGATCTTGTAATATAGTATAAAAAAATTGGTGTGCCACAAGGTACGGAATTGGGACCGCTATTTTTTTAATATTCCTTTAGAGATTCTACATGCTATTCTTGGATATAGTGTATTTTACCAATAAAGTGACACAAATTACAGCTTCCTGGTTTACGCTAAATACAGGATCCACCACATGTCATAATTAAGTTTATTTATGCTAAAACTTTATTAAACATTAATAAAGTGATATAGCATGTAGAGTAATTTTATGGACGCGTTTCCCAAGCTATTTAAGGGTATGATTAATAGAGGAAATAGAATATATCACTTGCATTCGTATGTTTAATATGTACAGCACTGCCCTGCTATAGAAAAAGGACGTATGTGATGTGAGTAGTCGTAACTTAGAAGATTTTTTTGACTGGAAAATCGTTTGGACTTTTAAAAATTACCTTATACATTAAACCACTTAGGAAATATAATACAATAAGTCGTAAGGGGTTGTCTATATATTACGTAACGCAATTTTTCAAAAAATTGACCCCCTCCCGCCCCTGTGTAACAAACTGTCACATTTACCAACACTCCCCCTCCCCCCTGTGTAACGCGTAACAATATAAAAATTTGTATTTTTTTTCTAACATATCTTGATACAGAATTCCGCATAATGCAAGACGGTAAAAATAATACATATTTATTATAATAATCCATATAGCACTTAATGTATTTAAACGAAAAAATCACTTAAACTTTAAAAAAATATTCATAATCAATATCAAACAGGGAAAAAATACTAGGTACCTCTTTTTACACTGAGTGTCACATATAACACGTATATTGTTTATGCACAGGTACACAAAATAGTACACACATTGGTGTTCTGTGAGTACACATTCCGCGCAAAAATGTATCATCGCCGATGATTCATCGGCAAGATCACGCAAGAACAGGGCCGTAAGATTTTCTTTTAATATCAATGTCAACAGTTTTTTTACTCATTAGAATATTATTTAAATATGCATAGTTTCGTCAATTTTTGTGTGAAAAGGGAAATTATGGGCCACTAAATAGTAATTTATGTTGAAATAAAAATACATCTGCCAAGCTTAGGAAATAAACATTAAATTTATTAAATTCCGTTACGTAACGTTTACCTAGACCCCCCCCCCTCCCCCCTGTCACAAACTGTAACAATTTCTCTGACCCCCTCCCCCCCCTAGGCGCGTTACGTAATATATGGACAGCCCCTAACTTTAAAATTATTTTTTTTAATTTGATAAGTAACATTCCAATTCCAATATGGAAGCGAGTCATAAGGGTGAGAGGAGTAACAAACATTATTGGAATTATAAAGGAGATAATAAAAGAGTTTTAGAGATCGAGTCTGCTCAAAATTTTATTGAGAAAGACAAGTAGGATGGTGAAAAAATCTTGAAATAATAAGGCATTAGTCCAAAAAGTATGGTCCGCCAAGACATCTGATAAGAGAAGGAGAGAAAGGGCCTTAGGACAATGTTATTGGAAAAATATTACAAAGAAAATAAAGAACATGAACAAAAAGACAAGCTCCAAGCAGCACTGGAATTTAAGTTTTTTCTTGTTTTTTTTAGCTGAAAAGTGCTCTCGGGTTACTGCTCCCCAATAGCATTAACTCAATGACGATTTCTCCCGTTAGATTAGACAGGGACAAAAGTTCTACCCAAAAAGGATAGAAGACATACATACACTCCCACTTCCACCCAACCAAACAAATTCTGTATTTGTTCTTGGTTGAACAAATACAATATTTACTTGGCCGGGCGAAAACTGTAACTATATTATTTTTATTAAAGAAATTACTGGCGCCATCTAAATTTTAGTAGAATTATCTTATTCTACAGATTCACATTAGCTATGTTCGTTTGTGCCGCTCAGTGCTACACTTTCCGGCCAACCAAATAAATACTGTATTTGTTGTGTAAAAAACAAATACAGTATTTATTTGGTTGGCTGGAAAGTGTAGCACAAATGAGATAGAGATAGGGTAGACGTCTTTTGTTTCATAATTCTAGTTGTAGAGAGCTCCATTTGGCCATAATACATATACGTCCTCTCTCTTGGGAACGGAACCATACATAAATGCAAGTCCAGAGCATCTGGTTTATTCAAGAATTAACTTTATAGTTTTAATTTTTTTATACTTAGTATTTGATAGAGCCATACTGAGAACAAACAAAAAATAACACTGTTTTTAAATCTTTTTATTTATAAAGTAAGCATTGTACAGTGCGTGCATTAAGTCTGGAATCACCCGAATAACTTTTTAGTTACAAGTAAAATACAAAAATCCTCGGACAGGTCGATTTATATTTTTAATTCTGCAAATTTTGGTTTAAAAAAAGTTATCAAAATTGGCACCCCCTTGCACCCTCACCCCCCAACTTTTTTTTTCAAATAGCAACCTACCCCTTGTGATACATCATTGGAAAGGTAATTTAATAAGCTTTCCAACAGTGTATGATAAAGCCTAATTTGTTAAAGGGTCTATGAAAAAACGCATGTTTTATTTAAACATTGTTTGTGTGAAATATTACGCATAATATGGTAATTGTTGCCCTATTTCCTACTTGGCACCTTCCTGAGAATCTAAATAAGGTTGTTTTAAACTTATTGTAATATTTTATACCCTGTTGAAAAATGCAATTTTTTTTCTTTTTATTGACCAATTTTATGTTTACTATTTAATCGATTTTAATCCCGTTTTTTTACTGTCCACTGTCAAAGAGCTGAAGGACATCAATTTTAACATTTATAGTGAACTAAAGTTATACTTTACATGTCTTTATAATAAACTAAATTGTGCATTTTATCATTAGCCCTTTACCAAATTAGGCTTTATTATACACCGTTGGAAAGCTTATTAAATTACCTTTCCAACGAAGTGTCACAAGGGGTAGGTTGCTATTTGAAAAAAAAAAGTTGGGGGTGAGGGTGCAAGGGGGTGCAAATTTTAATAACTTTTATTACACCATAATTTGCAAAATTAAAAATAAAAATCGACCTATCCGAGGGTTTTTGTGTTTTACTTGTAACTAAAAAGTTAATCGGGTGATTCCAGACTTAATGCACGCACTGTATAATAAATAAAATGACGAAAGGATGACAATTTTGATTAATAATAATAAAAACAATAATAATAATATATTAACGCTTCAGGCCTTAAAAGCCAATGGCTTCTATTAATTTTGATTACCAACATTTAAAAGATTATATTTCCTAAGATTTCCTATAACTTTAAAAGAATTTCCAGACTTCTACAAGATTTTCTCCAATTCCTAAAAAAATTATTAGCTTTCTATGATTTCCCAAAGACTTCTGAGAATAGTTTGGTAAATCCATGTGCAAATTTTTAATTGATTCCTGAGATGTCTTGCTGCTTCCTGCGACTTCCTATGCCGTCCTAAGACTTTCTACAAATTCAACTGATTTTTATAACATTTTCGCATAGACAAAATAAACAAATAGATTGATTTTTGACCGTCTGCGCATACTTCTGCGTCCCGACTAAATGCGTCCTCCATTTTGATTCCAATTGTCCAACATAAAGTAAAAAAATATATATTTTATGTTGGTAACACTGTGTTGCGTTAGATAGGAATATTTTCTTTGTTAGAGATGTGTCTTTTCATTTCATTTCAGTAGTCAGTAAAAGTTTCTTTTTGTCGTTGTTTTGTTGCAACAGTTTGTTATATATGTTAAAACTAAATCAATATGTTATACTACGCAGATATTTATTTATTTTTACCAGTAATTTAAATATAAAAATATAATTCTTCGCACACACCTCTAACATATTCGTGCAACAGGTTAACATAACCTAATTTATGTATGTTTTGAGTTTGTTTTCGAGGTTTTTCTGTTATTTTTTCTACGCGTTTGGTGTATTGTGCTAGAAGGGTGAACATTTTATTTTATTATAGACTATATAATAGCGTTTTTGAACGTTTAAAGTCTTTCTGTGTTTTTTGTATATTTTATAGTGCTTTTTCAAAGAACTAGTAAAGTCTTTGCAATGACGTGTTTTATAAAAAATTGTAGAAACATAAAACGACTGCTACCTGCAGACAGCAATATCATATTTTTAGGTAAGTTTGATTTTTTTTTATAACACAAGAAAACATTAAAAAGTAAGGTTATGTCGTTTATTTATTTACATTTTACCCACTAATTTAAATTTCCCGGCTGATTTCTGACGTAACTTCCGATCAAAATGGAGGACTCGTAAATTTGTATATAACCTTGAGATGACAGATCATCTATGTCTATGCATTTTCGCGACTTCCTTTTTTCCAATTTAAATTCAAAAGACTGCAGACGTTTATTCCCAAACTTAAAAGTGTTTGTTTATAAACTTAACTTGTCAGTCTGATATCTTAGAAGCCTTAAGTAAATTCCAAAGCTCACTAAGATGATTTTTATCTGACGATTGAGTGATTCATAGCACTCTAGATATAAGATTAAACGCATTTAGCCCATTGTTAAAAGGAGAAATTGATTTTCAGAAATATGTGTACCTTCGCCAGAAAATAGGCCTTGTTTTTACTTTCTTATAAAGGATTTTGATTTGACCACTGACATGTTTTCAGATACCAAAACCTACACTTTGGTATAGTTATTTTGCAAAAATAACAAATTTCGCTTGTTTGAGCAAAATAAGTCTAAAACTACTGGACTACAAGGAAGTAACTAAAACTACTAAGTTTGACCCTGACTCGGTAACTTGGTTATTACAGATTAGTAGATAATCAGATTATCTATAGATTCTATAATTCAAAAACAAGGCCTTCCTCTGGCCTAGGATCATAAAAATATAAGTAGCTAATGGCAATTGTAAGGTATAATAGGGTGGACCTTGTTTTTATTTATTGTTCCTGGGGTCCCAGTTGGACCCCTAAAATCGTGAAATTACGCAAAAATCGTAAAAAATCGTTGAAAATGGACTGTACTTTTTGTATCAGTGGAAAATTTAAAAGCCTTGAAATCCTATTTTTTTCCTTTTGAGTGTACAAAATTATGTGCCAAATTTCAAAATGATCAAAAGATTCTATCAGGTGCCGAAAATCCGCCAAAGTTGCCCCTAAAACGCTAAATTTGACGAATTTCCACCATAAATGTGAGAAACGCTAAAAAGGCAAAAGCAATGTGAACTTAATTTAATTTAATGCAAATTAATAATATAAAATAATTTGAAAAAAACAAAACGAGCTAAGCGCCAAATAAGAGGCCTTTATGGGTGCTCTTATTTGGCGATTAGCTCATTTTGTCTTTGTTAAATTATTTTATATTATTTGTAGGTAAATACCATATAGGTTGCCAAACTTTGAATGTAATTTTCTGGTTTGTAAAAAAAAACTCGGATTTTTTGGCAGGTTTTAATGCGTCACTTTATTATATGGCTAACGTTTCTCCCCTCTTTGGGGGCTTTATCAAAGCTGAAAGATAACAACTATTGTTAATAACAATAATAATGATAATATATAACAAAAATATTTTTTGCCTGTATTGAATCCCATTTTCAGGTAAAATATGTAAATTTTCTTACCTAAAAATTATGTGAGCGTAGTTATATATATTATAAAAAAGTCCAAACATTATGAAAAAGAACCTTTTACAACATAAAAATAAATAAATATTACATTACAATATAAAAATTGGTTTTGACACCATGTCGAAAAATTTGTAGGTTAAAAGCGTCGTTCGCAGTAAAAAACATGTAATATTTTTGTGGGTCGAACCCAGCATTAGTCAATTCTCTGTGGTAACATCGGTCAAAAGGTACGTATACCCCCCCCCCCTTTGTTTCACTGATGAGATGAAAAGAGGGGAAAGGAGGCCCCAGCTAAAGGATATGCATCTCACCCCCCGTTTTTCTTCTTTTTCATCTCATTAGTGTAACGGGGGGTGAGATGCATATCCTTTAGCTGGGGCCTCCTTTCCCCTCTTTTCATCTCATCAGTGAAACAAAGGGGGGGGGGTATACGTACCTTTTGACCGATGTTACCACAGAGAATTGACTAATGCTGGGTTCGACCCACAAAAATGTTACATGTTTTTTACTGCGAACGACGCTTTTAACCTACAAATTTTTCGACATGGTGTCAAAACCAATTTTTATATTGTAATGTAATATTTATTTATTTTTATGTTGTAAAAGGTTCTTTTTCATAATGTTCAAGTTTATAATATATATAACTACGCTCACATAATTTTTAGGTAAGAAAATTTACATATTTTACCTGAAAATGGGATTCAATACAGGCAAAAAATATTTTTGTTATATATTATCATTATTATTGTTATTAACAATAGTTGTTATCTTTCAGCTTTGATAAAGCCCCCAAAGAGGGGAGAAACGTTAGCCATATAATAAAGTGACGCATTAAACCTGCCAAAAAATCCGAGTTTTTTTTACAAACCAGAAAATTACATTTTATATTATTAATATACATTAAATAAAATTAAGTCCAGACTGACATATTTTTTAAATGCTGTTTTAGCGTTCCTCACATTTATGGTAGAAATTTGTCAAATTTAGTGTTTTAGGGGCAACTTTGGCGGATTTTAAAACATTAAACATTAAAAGTATTTATTTCCATACAAAATTTTACAATTTGTTGGATAATGTCAAGACAATAGTATATAAATATAAAGTATAAAGTACATATACAAACAGATTAAAAGTTTTAATTAGAACAAAGTAAAATAAACATTATATTGTTATCAAACAACAGTAATAAAGTTGACCATTCCTACGCTCTAAAATACTCCTGCAAACTAAAAAATGGATTGCTCATGAAATATTTTTTTGTTTCATTTTTAAATTTATTTAATGCAAGACTTTTTAGATGCGTGGGAAGTTTAGTGTAGATCTGTATTGCCATGTAGTGGGGTGACTTTTCAAAAGTGGCGGTTCTATGTTGGGGAATACTGAGTACATGTGCGTTTCGAGTCTGCATTTTTTTATTAATCGAACCATTAGTTACAAAAAGTTCAGGATGGTTTTTTACGAATATAGCCATATTGTACATGTAAAGAAAATATATGGTTATGATGTTTAATTTAATGAAAATTGGTGCAGTGTGATCTAAATAAGCTGATCCATTTAATACTCGTATTAAACGTTTTTGAGCAAGTAATATTCTTTCCATATTAGCAGATGAACCCCAAATTGTGATACCATAATTAAGGTAGCTTTGAACATTTTCATCGATTTTTCAGAGATTTTTGCGTAATTTCACGATTTTAGGGGTCCAATGTTCAGGATGTTCCAGATACATCAGAATAAAAATCATAAAACAATAAAAAAATAAGGTCCACCCTAATGGTATAATAAAAATAACATTACCAGTGGTAAATTCCTTGTTTAAATCTGATAGATACCGATTTTTTAGTAGTGTATCACTATTAATAAAATTTAAATAAGGCAATTTTAAAATATTTCAATATAAGTTAAAATAATAACGTTTATTAAAGAGTGTAGTTTTTTTTTCTAAAAATCTGTTTACAGAAACTCATTATAACACGACCACCTGCTTAACATAAAGTATACCTACTCATAATTACACTTTACCACAATATTTTAACAAGATTGCCAGGCAATTTGTAAAATAACTAATTAGTTTTAAATTTTTTACTGCAATTCAAAATTTATATGATTTGTCATTTAAAATTTTAGTAAAAAGGTTTGTTACTAGTTTTTCTTTTTCGAAAAATTTACTGGTTTGTAGTAATAGTTGAAGCAAATTAGACGAAAAAACGACGAATACAAGAAATAATTTATAAAGTTTTGAAATGTTGGTTTTCAACTCCCAGTAGGAACCCAAATACAGATCCGGAGAGTTTCCACCCCTCCGGTGGGAGCTTTATCCCCTTTTGCTCAAAAAACAACCCTAAATAAATAAATAAAGAACTATTTAAAGTGTCCAAATCTGTTGCTAATCAAAATTGTCATCAAGACTATCGAATGCGTTTGTCAAATCTATTAAAATTTCCATAACTTTTTCATTATTATCCATGGTATTTTTTAATACTTTCAAATTGAAAATTTCAATGCTTAAAAGTAAATGGAATGGAAGGATTTTTTGTTTAGTACAAAGTTTTTATTAAAAGAAAACATTGGTTAGTAGGAGTAAATATAATTATTATTATTACAAAAGACAAAAATACTAAGGGATCCGCATATTACCGTTTATTAAAGGTACATATTTAAATTTGCACTTGGTAGATACATTTTTGCCTTTATTTTTTTATCACGATATTCTTATGCTTCTGTAAAATCTATCAACATCGCTATAACTTTTTAAAACATTGTTAGTAGGGCATTATGACAACAATAAAAGTAAGTATTACAATAGCAAAAATAATAAGGTACCCACAATATTACATATTGTTACATATATTAAAGCTATTAAAAAATTGTCATTAACACAATCTAACGCTTTATTGAAATCTATTTAAATTGCTATATGTTTTATAGTATTTTTTTTTGTCATAAAGTATTTAGTTGTTTCAAGCAAGCAATGATGCTGAAAAATTAATATAATTAATGATTCTCTATCTGGTACAAAGTTTTTGTTTAGCAGTGTTACTAGATAGTAAAGTTTACATTATAACATCTGCATATATGTTATAGTTTAAGCTTTTTTTGGTGTATTAATGGATTCGTTAAGCATCTCGGAAGCTAATGAGAAAATACGTATTACAAGTTACAACAAAAAACCTTTTTGCGATATAAATAAGATACCGTTACAAAATTTATTTATATCTATAGATACGTTTAGACACAATATATAATTTAAATAATAATAAGGTTAGATTAATCATTGCAAAAAGGAGGATTTCATTAACTTTTGTTTTTTTTACAATGCATAACTAATGCTTTTTGCTTTGCTTCTTTTGTGAAATTTTAAATTTCATGCTTTATAAATCAGCAGTATTTAAACTTTATAAATCAGCAGTATTTAAACTTTAATGTAGGATGAAATATTTATTTTTTATTTTTATAAAATAGCTCAAAGTTTATCTATTTAAATATTGAAAATATATTACATAACTAGTGTGGAAAGTGACATATTTCACGCGAGTGGGAAGGTTTACGAACGAGCCGTTAGGCGAGTGAGGAAACCCCACGTGTATAAAAAATACACTTTCCACACTTTTATGTACAATATTTTTCCTACGAAAATATAAAGTTTAAACTTTAAGAATTCTTAATTTAATATTTTCTAATTTTTATTACTTATTCCGAGAATTTTTGAAAATAGCAAAACACAAAATATCATACAAATTTATATATGTATGTCGACTGGAAATATGTTTTTTATTTACCTTTAGTTTTCTTGGTTTTATATTTAATACGATATGTTATTATAGAAGATCAACACTGTTTAATGGGTTGCCTAACCGCAAGCATCTTTTAAATCAAGAAAAATTTGGCAGTTTGCTAATTAAATTTGTTTTCTGTGGATATGCTAGTGTAAAATTCTACAATGTTTTACATTTCATGAGAAAATATTGATGTTTTTTATAAAATGTAAGGTAACTAAATCATAAATGAAGTAATTTTTATAAAATCTAGACAATAATCAAACATATTAAGTTATATTGACCTGGGTCAAAATAGTAAGGTTATAACTAGTTTTTATTTTTGACATGAAAAACAGAAATATTTGGATTGAAAAACATAAAAGACATAAAAAAAGTTTGTAATGAAAGGTGGAAAATGGCATATAAAACGAGGTGAGTAAAATTTGTAGAATTTACAACGTAAATATCTAAACAAAATTACATACATAAATATCAAACTAGGGTGATATGAAAATATCAAACGAGTGTGATATAAGGCGTTTTCTAAAGAACAAAAGAGTGTGGTAAATGACATTTTCAAAAATCGCACAGTAAATATTTTTACAACAGGTTTGAATATAAAATGTTTGTGTATACAATATAGTTATGTTTCATAAAATAAACTACGGTAGTATATTCGCACGTCCAATATTCGAATCTGTTTTGAAAATATCCACTGTGCGATTTTTAATTTACTATCTTGCTTGAAAAAACAGACCATAGTTAATAGTACCTTATTGCCTTTATTTTTTTTTGTTGTCCTGTGTTTTTATGTGTATTATGATCAAATCTTAAACGCCAAATCCAGTGTTAAATTTATTTTAGTTTTGTACTTTAAATTAATTCCAATTAAAGAATGAGTAATTTACGGAGCAATGTAAATTACAAATCCTACATTCATATGTAATTAGACATTCATATGTAATTAGTAGATTAAAGTCACAATAGTTTTCTAGATGGCTTGGAAAAATGCCCATCCAAATTTGGTCGGCAGGTGGTTGAAAATACTAACCAGTTAGTTTCTATGCATCTATACATTATCATGTATAACTTGTGTGTATGCCTCGGTGTATGGTAATTTTATTACATATAAAACGTACCTTTAAAAAGGTAAAGTTTACTTCCCTGTATGACCAGCGGACAGATAAACTTTCGTAACCCCATAAAATTATACGATTCAAAAACTCGCCTGATTAAAAAACTATAAATAGGGGGTGATACCCATGAATGGGACACTTTTTTTAAACGGCTGCTAAAAAGCTACAAGCATTTAACAAAAACGCAACTTGTCCCATTCAAGAACACTAACACGAAATTTTACCCATTCAAGAACACTAACAATATTATCAAAAAAAAAAAAAAAACCTAAAAATATTTACCTTGATCTATAATATTCGATTATTTGGTATATGTTTAGTGCTGTTCTAGCTTGCTAGTTGACAATTTAATATAATAAACTGTTGATGTTCATATTTTCTAAAACATGGCCTTAATCAAACATGTTCACTTCTGATTTTAATCTTTAAATATATTTTGTATCTCGCATGAGAATTTTTATCTTAAAACCATTAATTTCAATATTATGTCTAGTTTAATTGAATCGGAAACATACAAGCTTATTGGCCCTAATTATTTTGTATTTTTTAGTTTTGCTGTCTTTTTCTATTTCCTATTTATTAGAATTGAAGCGTTAAAACTAGCTGTTTGCCTTTTCAATGACTAAAGAGGTACATATTTGTACTTAATATGCTTTAAATCATTTAGGACCCAACATTGTGCCTTGTGGAACACCACTTTTGTCAGAAGCATATGTTTTAATTTTGATTATTTCGTATGCATTTTTACTTATTCGTAACTATGTTCTACAGTTTTTTATCTTTTATAAAACATATTTATTATGTTTCAAACTGTTTTTAAAGTTAATAGTCCCTAAACTGTGCCTTGGATTAGGACAATTTTTAAAATCATTAAGTTAGATTTTGTTTTATTTGAATGAAATCAAAAATATAACTACTAAATAACAAATAACTTATAAACTAATGCATTGCATATATTTAACTTATTGTTTTGAGTTTAACTTTTCCATCCCTATAATAATTTAAGGCTTAAAACGACTTGCCTTGTCAATGAGGCAGGTACATATTTTTGATTTATATTTAATATTTAAAGGTATTTCAAATAATTTAAATCCTACAACTGTACCTTGTTGAACGCCATTTAAAATTGTGAATTGAAATCAATTTATAACTGATTTGAGTTTAAAACATTAAATGGTGTCCGCAAGGTACAGTTTCGGGACTTAAACGATTTATCATATTTATTAAATTTAAATAAAAAATATGTGATTTAATTGGTTGGTTAAGTTTAAATTATCTGGTATGAATTTTTTGCTATAAAAGTAAAAGGCAAATAATTGAACTTATTTCTTTAGGTATCGTGATATTGTAAAATGGACAATTTTATTACCATTCTTTGGTCTAAAATGGACTAGTTTCACCAGGTTAAACTACAATCAACCGCGCCTACAGATAACATTCTAACGGGCAAACTAGACTGTATCATTCTGTACCTATAATACTCTTAACAATCCCTAGTAGAAAACTATTACTTCACGTTAAAATTTCAAAAATCTCCAATGGAGCTCTCTACAACTAGAATTATGAAACAAAAGACGTCTACCCTATCTCTATCTCATTTGTGCTACACTTTCCAGCTAACCAAATAAGTACTGTATTTGTTTTTCATACAACAAATACAGTATTTATTTGGTTGGCCTGAAAGTGTAGCACTGAGTGGCACGAACGAACATCGCTGAATCTGTAGAATAAGATAATTCTACTAAAATTTAGATGGCGCCAGTAATTTCTTTAATAAAAATAATATAGTTACACTTTTCGCCCGGCCAAGTAAATATTGTATTAGTTCAACAAAGAACAAATACAGAATTTGTTTGGTTGGGTGGAAGTGAGAGTGTATGTATGTCTTCTATCCATTTTGGGTAGAACTTTTCTCCCTGTCTAATCTAACGGGAGAAATCGCCATTTAAATCTCAGACCAACCAAAGTGAAGTCATGGAGGAGATTTGGAAAATATCTAACCAAAAACAAAAAGATGAAAACTATAATAAAATTAGAAAAAATCACCCAAAACTTCTTTGCATCTAATTCAATTTTCGAAGGGAAATCAACAACAGGTATATTTTATCGTTGTATAGAGTTTCTTTTCGCGAAAGTTTGGTTTGATCATAGTAAAAATTTATAATTAAGAATATGAAAAACTGGAACTAAGAAGATGGAGCAGTTTTTTCTATATTTATATATTTATCATGATATGATAATATGATTATTAATCATTGATTAAATGTCTGCCTCGTTGATTTAATGACGATAAATAAATAAAACTTTGTTTGATTTTTTTTGTGGATAGTGATCATAAAGTCACAGGTACCATAGATCTCCGAATTCAACTTTTGAAGCTGAAAAAATATCGCTACCATATTTTTCGCTGCAAAAGAAATGTCACTAACTGACATGAAAAAAGTTAGATGTTTTGATCAATTCAAATTCTAGTTTATTTATCAAAAATAATATTTGTTTTAGAACTTCTAAATTAGAAGGGTATACACTATGGCTTGTTAAGCATTACATATCTTCACAGCTTGTTATTCAACCATTTCGAATTATAGATAACAAATATCTGCAACAATTAATTTAAATTATTTATAGCAAAAAACAATCATAAGAAAGTGCGTAGGCTTTGAAGGAATTTAAAATTAATATTGCGCACGAGTTCGAAGTCATAAATTTGTACAGGGAGAATAGAAGTTATTGATACAATTGAAGTTTAGAAATGGTATAATATAAAATTTAAAATTCATGTCTTTATGACGACTCATTGACGAGGGGTAAAATTATACGCCTAAATTCCTTCAAGGAGGTTGTTAACCGCTGGGGTGTTTTATCGAAGGACCTTTGTGACGTGAGGCAAAAGGGACTTACTTGTATTGTTCCAGGTGTCTTCTTGTACTTGGGCCCAAAATTATATTTCCTCGGAGAAATGGCGTAAGCCCTATTTGCAACTCGTTCTACGCGAAATGTTATTTATTGCATGTATTTTTCATAGCGTGATTCATTACGAATAACTTTTGTTAGTTTTGTTCTTTGGAAGCGATAGTGGCGTGAGTATCGCGCGTTTAACGTATTTTCCGGATCGTGCTGTTTTACGAACTCATTCAAATTACACTGAAATATCGTCTGAAGCCAGCAACTTCAGGTAGTACGTCATGCGCATGAAACCTTAAATTTGTCCGCATAAGGGACTTATCAAAATCTACTATATAAAATGTCAACACCGTTGGTAAAGATTAGATTTCCTCGGATTCCTCGAGAAATTGCCTCCAATATTTCCTCCAATTTGTACACCTGCATTCTCAGCGGTTTACCCCTCGCTTTATGATAATAATTTATTTTTCCAAATACAAATCCATACACAATTCTTCTTTATCTCGCTCCCACAATGTATTATTTGCTTTTTTCGTGTCATGCAAGAGATGTGTAATATACATCCCTTGCATATATAGTATATTCAACTACAAAATGCAGTAAGTGTAAACAAACGCACGTGACAACAACGGATTTAGTGACAGGGTAGGACTCAAAACAAAATACTTCTATATATCGGTCCATTGCAATGCATTGTACGCTTCATCGCAAGTACTCAAAAAACCTGTTTAATTTTCTACATCCCTACTCTCTCAACATTCGAGTGTTTTAACCAATGAAACCACTCGCCAGCTGCCGCGGGCGCGATTCTTTTATTTACCTCCACTGCATGTTGAAGTTGAACATACTATAGTATACATATTGTATAGCATATATAGTTTAAAACCACTGGTATTACTTTACAACAGTATCATTATTTTCATCTAAGGGCAGTTCTAAAATGATCTTTTTTAAAAACTAGTTCTTTTTTTTGTAAGCATATCAAAACTACGAGTTTATTTAAGTTTATTTCGTTAAGGGTAAATTACCCCTCTAAAACCAACCCTCTTTTAAAAAGATTATGATACGTATTGTTAAATGTTTCATAGGGAAAAGCTAGATAATTCACATATCAGTCAGGAAATAAGCTGCAGGAAACCCAATTGTCCTGATTTTCCCACAGATAAAAATGCCAACAATTCTGATGTTATCTTTCAACGCACAAATTAGTATTTCTTTCAGAAATTCGCCATTAAACTAACAGCAACAAAAGATTAATAAAAAGAATAAAAGATTTTGTTTTGATCTAAGAGAATTTTGATGATTTTATGATAAGAAATCATATATATTTTAAAATGGTCAAAGCAACGTACATTTAAAAAATTTAGTTTTGTAAAAGGAAAACATATCTAAACTTTTTTATTAATAGACACTTAATCAAGGCATGTTTTTTTTTTTAATTAAAACATATTTATTTATTAAATGTATATATTTTTTTTTTCAAGGGACATTATTTTGCCGGTAAATTTTTGTTTGAAGTAAAGTCCAGAGACAAATGTTACGATCGAGTTTCGAGTATTTCTAAAACAATTAGTTTTTCTTATTATAAATAAAACAATTTATTTATAATAAGACTGTCAGTATATCTGTTATATCGAAAAGACGCCTGTAAATATGATGCGTTGGATACAGTTGGTAATGGCATACACAAAAACGCAGTTCGTGTTAAGTGCTCTTCCACTATAAAAAATTTCGCTGTCGCAAGCTGGGTGGCATGGATTATTGCAGGGCAAGAAATTAATAAGGTAGATACAAACATGCACTTTCTTGGCCCATATTGTGTTCCACTCAATAAAGATTTTTTTTTAAGTTTCTTCTTTACTGTTTGGGACATGGGTTCCTAATATTAAATCTTCGGCAGTTTGTTTATTTTTTGCCCAAATATTATAGTAGAAAAAGGAACCATACGATTGAATATTGTAAAATTATTTTTTTTAATAAATAATTTTTGGCAATAATCATAAAAGTGACTTAAAAATTAATTTCTGAGAACTGATAAGATCTTCTTCCTGTCCCTTTTTTTATTTAAGAAACGTGACAAAAATAAACACTTAAAAAACTGTATATTTGCAAAACTACCTGCTAACCTATACCTACCCTAACGGTATTTCCCCATGTGGTGCTACCACTTGTAGATCCCCAATCACGTTAAAACCTCGGTTAAAACAAAGTCTTTATTGCATTGTATTTAAAATTAAGCTTCGTGGTTATTTTTTAGACATTAATGTCGTATACCGGGTGAATTTTATTTATGTCCACCCCTAAAATTAAGATTACCTAAGCTTCATTCGATAAAAACGAAACGTTAGTGGTTTACATTGGCTATAAAATGGCGGATTTAATTTTTTTGTTTCACTTACGGTTTCGATGGAAGTGGTATAAATATCTTTTTTTTAATGGAACACCCTGTAATTTTTTACATTTTTGAATTCAGCCGAAAATTCTATATTATTAAAAAATTGGGATTTTGGACAAAAAAAGTGTTTTTTTAACTCCAATTCGCTGTAACTGGTCAAATTTTATTTTATTGTTAGTTTTATATTTTTTAAGTTTAAGTAAGTAAAAAGAAGGTAAATTATTTGTACCTCGTTTTTATACGATTTAAACGAAACCGAAAAAAAAAATACATAGAATTTTCAGGTGAATTCAAAAATGTAAAAAATTACAGGGTGTTCCATTAAAAAAAAACATATTTATGCCACTTCTGGCTAACCCTAGTTTTTATCGAATAAAGATTAGTCTTAATTTTAGGAGTGGACATAAATAAAATATCGAATCCACAGAACTAAAACTAAAACCTTTAGTTCTGTGATCGAATTCTTTAGAATTCGATTGTTTAAATTTCAGTCTATCAGACGCCGCTAGATAGAGTAACTTTGGATGAAAATCTCTCAATAAACTAGATGAAACGTTGCAAGCACCCTGTCAAAACTTCGGCACTGTTGTACACTAGAGCCATCTAGTTTGCAAATTTCAAACTAGGTAAAAAATTTTTTTACTGATTTCGACTCAGAATGGTCTAAAACGTCGAGAAATGTGAAAAAAACGTGGTCAAAGATGTTGACTTTTCGGCGAAGATTTTAATACATCGGCACTCTTAGTAGCACTAAGTGCCTATGTAATTTTTGACCAATGGTTAATCTTCCGATAAAATTTTATAAATATTGGTGTAATTTAAACCGATTTAAACAATTAAAATAAGAAGGAAAAATTTAAACTTTACTACCTAAATGTATAATAACTCTATTTATCTCTTAAATTCGATAATAGAAGGAAATGTGAGGGTTTTCCTTATTTTAAAATTAAACTTAACTTAAACAACACCAGCTAGTATATGCAAATATCGTGGGTAGGTAGGTAGGTAGGTTATATGCAGTTTAATCTAAGGAAGTCGTTTAAGAATATTGAAAATTGAAAAAGTCCAAATAAATTTATACCTACACTATTAAAAATTTAATCATTATTTTTTTTGTTTAGAAATTTAAATATCATACTAGGGAACGTTCAAGTATTACGTAACGCAAATTTTAATCATTAAATAGATAAGTATATAATAAATAAGTGATAAATACATTCAAGTACTGGGCGATGAACCGTCAGCATCGTACTAAGCCATCTTTTATGATGTGCCTCGTGTATTTTTGTTTTGTCTTCTTTTATGATGTGCCTCGAGTATTTTTATGTTAATGTTTTATGTACAAGTAAAAGTGAACCATATATATGGTTATTAATCGTGCGAACTGTTGAATTTTAAGTGAATAATAATGGACGTTTGAAGATAATTTTTTTGTGTGTTTTTAATGATAACTTTTTATATTAGCGTGGAAATTACTACAGTAGTAATTTATCAGTGATAGTGCGCAAGTCAGGATACATATCCGATTAGTACTTGCGCACTGGAAACCTCATGATTATATAGAGAAACCCTGGTTAATTATTCGGAAGAAAAAGGCCAAATAAATAGAGAGAGAGAGTGATAAATAAGTGATAATAAATTGTGGTGGATATTTAACAGCATATAGAGACTTGTAAGGTATTTTCCAATCATGCTTTAAAATACTGTGGTAAAATTTTTGCCACTTTTCTTCGTTATATTTGGACAAAGCCTCAGAAAATACATTTTATCATATTTTTAATAATAATTATTTGAAATATTTGCCAATTTTTTGTCGGGTCACCGGAACTAACCAGGTTACTGAAACTCGTTTTTGTGAGAATCGGTTACATACGGTAAGTAAGGGGAAGCGATGACGTCACTAACCGGCAGTAACCGCGTCTGACACAGGTTCGGAGGTGAGTTAGATACGGTTAACCGTAAAAACTTAACCTATAAATTGTTTATTTACACCATAATTCACATGCCTTTGGGAATTTTTCTCGATTTGTATGCAAAATGTAAAAAATAAAGTAGGTACGGTATTTCAACTTTTATTTTCTACCTTCTAAGTGTTTGCTTATGTGGTTTAAAATTAAATTCTTATATAAAAAACTATTTAAACTTAAACTTGTTGTTTATTACCTTCCCCATGAGCAAATAAACTTGAAAATGTAGTTTAAGTGCTTTTTCATCATATCTTATCCAAAGGAAATATAAAAAATATATACCTTATCAGTTTTTTGGGAGAAGTTAGGTTAGGTACTTGTCAAAACCTCAAGAAAATAACCAATGCGTTTTTGTGAGAACTGTCGGTTATACGAATTTAGTGGTGGGGATAAAAACCGTACGGTTAACCGGTGTTTCCACAAAAAATTGGATATTCTATCTGATTGATATGACATAAAAATATAACCTATTTTTTTCAAGACATATTTATACGATACTTCAAATTTACGCAAAATGCCGTTTTTCACCAGAAGATCTACTTACAAAGCTAAACTAAACCTAGTAACTTTTTTAGTTACTAATAATAAAATGAAATAAGGTATATATGGCTTATATTTATTTTTCCCACTGTCTTAAACAGATTATTTAAGTAAAATTAGAAAATAAAACAAATTTATTTGTATATGGATAACAGTAGCTATTATTTTGTTAGTTTGTTAGCGATAGGATGATAATCATTATGGTACTTATTGACTTAGAATTAAATAAATCTAATATATTTTGTATTAAACTAAATTACAAAAATAAACTAACTGTTGTATGTAATGTCCAGAGGCTAAAAGAATAAACACTAAACTAAAATTTTACCAATGAAATGAAAGGTAAACAGTTCGTTCTTCTATTTCATTGGTTTATTCTAAAAGTGTTAATTTTTAAACTTTTAACATGTTTAACTTTTATCTTATTTACCTTTTTCTCGAGCTTTTTTATTGATAAAATTAAAATGCCTTTATCCGCCTTTTCCTCTGTAGAATAATTTTCAAAGAAACAAACTAAAATTTTTTATAAAAATTTGAACAATTTACATTATTTTGCATAAAATCGAATATCTGATTTCAAATTTTTAAAATTTTATTGAAAAAATTCCATACAGTGTGATCAGTAACGGCCATGCCAATTAAATTTTGGCATGGCAGTTACTGATCACCCTGTATATTAAATAGCATTCAGTCTGATTTTTTTTTCTCCAATCCCATCTAGTTAAAATCATCTGTTGCTTGCATTGCTATAAACTCGACAATTACAAATACATACATATTAATTAGGTCGGGTCGAAAAAACTTTTTTTTATTTTACAATGAGGCTTATCCGCTAACCTTAAAAAATTTCCGAAATAAACTAATGGCAGAATATTGTGGAAACCATAAATGATGTTAGATTGATTTTCAAGAAAATTCAAATTTTCTTTAGAATACAACTAAGTCTAAAAATGTTATCGTCATAAAATAAATTTCTTTCTTTTCTCGTAGAAAAAAATTTTTTCATGATAACGGAAATTGCCAGCTCGGGCAGCGAGGTTGGCAATGAAAACAGTTTTTATCCGTGATTGCTACCCTATTTTATTTGATTGTAATAATTTTAATAAATAAATTTTTATTTTTGATAAAACTTTTGACGTTTGAATTTAAATATCTATCATCCGTTTTAATACCAATCAACCAACAACGTCTACTATTTTGGTTATCGGCCTTGGTCGAAAATGTTTTGTTTAGATTTATCATACAAAATGTGCTGTTTTTAGATACAATGGAATACAAAAGTTTTTTTTCGTCCCGGTTTAATATAGATATATATATTTCTTGTATGATCTCCTTTTTTTGTTCTTGTCGCCCTAAAGTGAAAATAAATTCAGTGACAATACTATGTTCCCATGGAAGTCTTCCCATCAAAAACCACATGACTGTATTACGTAGGAAGCTATTAATAGGTACAATGGGATATGAACAAAATGATATACTTTTCATTACCCATTTCTTTTTATCTATCCGGAATATTTTTTATAAATTGGTATGGAAATAACTTTCATTTTAATTATTTCTTATCTCTTAACCATTTGGGGACTAGTGGTCCCTCCTTTTTATGAACGTTGCAGCGTAACCAGTGAGTAACCAGAAAGTAACGTAATCGTGTAGCCTGTGGTGCCAACTATTGATTTATACCCACATTATGCTATTGTGCTGTGATATCACAAAACAGTTCTTAGAATGTTCTTAAAATAAATATTGGGAATGTTGTATGGTTCTAAGAATATGCGATATTTTACGTAGAACGTTCTTAGAAGGTTTTAAGACATTCAATGGATACCGTTTTAATCATGCGAAAGCTTCTATGATCATGCTAAAGAAAATCTTGCAGAATATACCCAGCATCTTCTTATACACTCAAAATAATTTTGCACAGATGAACACTTTATTGTATCAATGCTTAAAATGCATTATAACAACGAATTTTTTTTATTAAATAAATTTTACATTAATTTACTAAACTCTTGTATTTATTTATTCCAGGTTAAATGAAAGTCTAATATTATTACAAGATATTTTGATTTTATTAAAAAACGAACTACCTTTATTTTGCAGACCAGATAACCATATCTAAAATAGTGAAAGAATTTAATAAACGTTTTACAAATTGTGCTTTTAAAAACGGTTTTTAAATAAGTTTAAAAGATTCCTTCACGAATCTAACATAGAATAAATTAAAATATGGTAAAAAACAAGTCATTTAGGCAAAAACCATAGGCATGGTGCGCTACAAGATATTATAAATTGGTAGAATGATTTCGCAAAAAAATAACCCTAAAATATATCTACCTGACATCACATTATAATAATATTAGGTATAAATTCTTTTTTCTGATTCTAATTGTATATTTCTGGTTTCTAGTGTCATAATTTTTGATAATTAAATAAAAAATGGAATTTGAAAAAATATATTCGCTAAAAATAATAATACTTTTAATATATAATTAGGTCTATGGACATTCGATTTTGCCAAAATTATTTTGGTATAAAATTATCCTCGATATTGAATATATTAATATCTTATTTCATATTTACATATTTTAGTTATTTAATGTTTTGTCAGGTAAGATTGTTTCATCGACGGGTGGTACATCCTTTGTTTAAAGTTACGACTAGTATGACCAATGTAAAACACATTACATTTTAAAAAATGTTTTGTTTTTTCTTTACAAACAAAAATAAAATACTGCTGCCAACAAAGCAATACTTTTCCCTATAATGTTTATAGTTTTTCAACAAAATGGAAATTTCTTGAAAAAAAAAATATATAAAAAAAATATAAAAAAAATATAAAAAAAAAATATTTTTTTTTTTATTTTCTCGAGGAAAGTAGAATTAAAAAGTATATCTGCAAAAATACAGGTAAATAAATTGCCAAGTCTATAAATTAAACTTAATGTTTAATATAATCACTTAATTATACCCCTATTTTTCAAAATAAACGATCTCTCAAAATTATTAGCTAAATTTATAACCTTTTTCCCTTTCTTTTGTTATAAAGAACTTAGCACATTATGAACAATAGGGGTGTAACCAACGAACTAACAGCTCTAGAATACGCATACCGTTAATATAAAATATCGCCAACATCTCGGTTTGTTTGCAAACAAATAGTATTTATATTCAGGCCTGAACAATAACAATTACCAGTAACTGTTATTGTTGTCTCTGTTAGAACAAAGCTGTGCGAGTAAGACAGACAAATTTATATGTTGGCTACGTTTTTTTCAGTTTTTACAAATTAAATGCCTATTCTAGAGAGAAGAGTTATTAGTTCGTTCGGTGTAACCCTATTGTTTAGCGGGTCGACTTACCTGTTTTTAACGTCGTTTTCATATGCACACGTGGCTAAACTTTGTTTAAATCAAGGCCTCGTGAGGGATGAATCACAGTCCCAAATAATTACAAAAATATCAACAACAATCTTAAAAATCTTCAAAACATCTCGGAAATCATGCACTAATCTGAAATTTTGGAAGTGGTTCACTCAACGAACTAATAACTCTTCTCTCTAGAATAGGCATTTCATTCGTTAAAACTGACAAAAATGTCGACAACATAAACATTCGTCTGTCTTACTGGCAAATCTTTGTTCTAACAGAGACTACAATACCAGTTACTGGTAACTGTTATTGTTCAGGTTTGAATATACATACTATTTGTTTACAAAAAACCGAGATGTTGGCGATACCTTATTTTAACGATATGCGTATTCTAGAAAGAAGAGTTATTAGTTCGTTGGGTTCACTCCTTGGTTTAAATCGAGGGGTATTCCAAAGGAGAATTTTGGTGTACAAGATTGGAGAATATAATCAATTATAATTAATTAATTAATAGATAATTATTTGGTAAATTAAGAGAATTAATAAAGAATTAGCAAGATTTATTGGGAATTGTGTAAAATTAGAAAGAATTACTAAGAGGTAGTGGGGAATTAATACAAAGCGAGCATATAATATTTTTCAGCGGAATACGCGGTGTATTATAAAGCTTTTAAACTTACGAATTGCATCATTATTAAGTTCCAAGTCACGAGTCTGGTTTGAAGCAGCATCCCATAAGCCAATTCTTTTATTTCCCTAAAATTTCTAGACCGAGTCAAACCCCTTGTCGAGTGCAATAAGAAAATGCAACCAACTAAACAGGCCCACAAAAAAATAAGTTTATATACTATTAACTAGACTATTTGACAGATGAAAAAGCTCAATGACCCCCAAATGATCTTTCTTCCTTCTTCTGGAATAGTTATTTCGGTCGAATTTGGCTGAAATTTGGATATACTATAGTTATCAAGTTTTTGAACAAGTGTCTTCCGGCGCCCCTTCCAAAAATTCAATAGTTTTAGGTAATAGATAATTTTGAAGATCTCAAGCTTCAATAATCTTTAAGCTTCGGTTTCCTCCAAAAGTCGCAGTCGCTGACGACTGCGACCAGGTAGCCGCGACCAGGTCGTCACGACCCTACCTGTTTTCCTCGATCTCGCCAGTCGCCATTCTGTTAAAAGAACCGACTTATTAGAGATATTCGTACAGTATATTCATACAGTATGAATCATACTGATTGAAAGGCATAAACTCGCAAACAAAAAAACAGCTCTTTATAAAATGGTCAGCTAACAGAATGGCGGCTGGCGAGACCGAGGAAAATAGGTAGGGTCGTGACGACCTGGTCGCGGCTACTCGGTCGCAGTCGTCAGCGACTGCGACTTTTGGAGGTAACCAAAGCTTTATTGCAGTTTTTTGAAAAACATGGGGTCAGCCAACTTTTTTCTTGTCAAATTCCATTTACGCGCCCAAATATACGTAAAAAAATACTTTGTTTCAGAGTACCTAATTGAAGTTATTTATCTGTTTACATAATTATTTATAACCTTTATTTTTTAAAACCAGTCAGGTTATGCAGGTTCATCATTTGTTTCTCCTTTGTTACAGTGGACTTAGCACATTATCAACAACAAGGGGTGTGACCCCAGTTTATCTACGATGTTCAGCGGGTCGTGTTACCTGGTTGTATCCACGTGGGGCACTAAGGATCCTCTTACGGCTGCCCGGCCAAGACCGAGAGTTTAGAGCGTGTCTAAAAATTCATCCTGATAATGGTGTGGGATCTCCGGCACGCCTCTTTTTAGAAGGACCTCGCTCGCTATTACCGCTCTATTATCACGGGGATAGTGGTACCAAAGCTATGAGGTGAGTAGTACTAGCTTTTTTATTATTTTGTAAGTAATTAATTTTTAGGTGAGTACTGATTATGAAGGGTGGTACCGAAATGAGAGTCACTACTGAAATGAAAAGTGGTACATAATCCAATTAAAAGTTTATTTATATAATTAAGGGGCCTTTATTAAGGGCATAATAGAAATTTCATTATTAGTAATTTTTAATCTAAATGTACTGCAGTACGGTACTGTATATTTTTTTTTTAATAACGATCAAGAGTTTAGAGCGTAAATAAAAATGTATCCCTATAATGTTGAAAGATCTTCGGCACGCCTCTTTTTAGAAGGACCTCGCTCGCTATTACTGCTCTATTATCACGGGGATGGTGGTACCAAAGCTGACTGATTGTTATCGTTTTATATAACTATAGTTAATCTATTTTGGGCAGGTAGAAACTAATTGTAGAGGGTGGTACTGAAACAGAAAGTAGTACTAAAATGGAAAGTACTACCTTAATAATATAAAGGTTCATTTTTACATAATTTATTTCAAGTGGTCTTTAAGGTACCTAATAGACTTGATTTATCGTAGTTATCGATTGATGGTACCTACCTTTTTAATTTTTATTTTATATTCAGCACCCCCTGGCATAATTTTGAGCAGCCCCTGGTGAAATAAGCTTTAAGCACCCCCACAGGGGTTGCTCAAGTCCCGCTGGTAAATTGAGTGGCAAATTTCGTAAAATGTATGTTGTAAAAATTGAGGATTGAAGGGAAACTGGTCAGTATTGTTTTCTTGGGAAAATTGGAAAGGTTGGAATTTTTTTAGAGGTGAAGCCCTTTTTTAGTTCTCAAAATTTTACGGTCGTGGGTAGTAAAGTTTTTGTTGAGTTGGGAATTTTAGTTCGGAGCACCACAGAAAATTTTTATAATATACATACTAAAAACAAAACGGCAACGAGTTTTATAATAAAAAAAATCCGATATTAATTCATTATGAACTAAACGATAGCTTGCTTAATTTTGCCACTTAGTGACATCATTTATGGACGGCCCCTCAATTTTTCTAAATTCTCATTAAAAGGCAACTAAAAAACGTGTTATTTTGGTGTAATTAATACATTGGGAATTTGCGCGAACAATGTGTTTGAGAAAATTTCAACCATTTTTTAGGACTGGTTAAAAATGCCATACATTAAAAAGAAGTCACACAAGACGTATTAAATTTTAGCGGGAATATTTTAATGGCTGCTTTAAAACACATACCGAACATGTGTGCAAATAAAATAAACTTTTTATACTCTTCACAGTCCTAAAGGTAATTCAATGGGACTTTTTCCCGGGCGAGACCATTTCGATACCCCCAAGCAACAAAGCCGTAACTCATACATTGTCATTTTTCACGACAGCTAAATTTCTAAAATATTTTTTTTTGTTATTTAAGGGTGGGTAAATGATTGAAGTAGATGTGATACATCATTTTAAAGCTTATAAAATTCTCTATTTAACTGTTTAAGTATTTATTGTTTATTTACTGTTTGTTTCTGATAATATTCAAGTTTAGAATTTCTTACTTTAGTGATTTTAAGTAAACTTTTGCTTAAAGTGGACTGTGGAGAAACCTGAGTAGTACCACCATGTGTGTCTTTTTTCAAGGCGTTTACCTATGAGTATAACTCAAAATGGGTCTAACTTGAGTTACAACCTTGTTGCTTGGGAGTGTCGATTTGTTAAAAACGTCACTAATTGTTCTAGGTAAAAATCTGCGCTAAAAGTTCCAGTTTTGTAAACAGATGGAAATAGTAGTTAAAACAAAAAGAACCCAAATGACAAGCTGCTGTCCCTTAAAAAGTGTTATTCTTTAAGAGGCCGTAGTACTCTAAATCTGATTTTCGAACCTAGATGTATACCAGCTTTTTTTCTAGAGCTTTATGATAATTTATCTCAAAAACGTGATTTGATGGAACTTTTTTGGAATCAGCCCGAAAAAAACTGGAAGTCCTTAAGCTAAGAAAAAAATAAGCTTAAAAAAAAGGTCATTATTTCCACAATAAAATCAAATTTTCATTTTTCTTTTTGCGAAAATATACAATTTTATACGAAGCATTATGAAGCTACACGGATTGTTTTTTATTGGCTTATTATAAACACCAATGGGATTTTTGGGAATGAAATTTTTACAGATTTTTTATTTCGGTGTTTACAAAAAGATCGTATATACGATCAGATATCTGTATACATTAAATTTTAACAAGTGTTGTTTATTAATTGGCGCTTCTGTGTTTTTAATTTGGTTTTAACTGCCATATACAGGGTGATCCATTTGACATGACAATATAAAATATCTTTTAAATTAATAATTTTTAGAAAAAAAGGTCCATTTTATTTTTTGATTTAGTATATTTTAGAAAATGTTTGTATTTTAAAATGTTTACCCCCTGTCACCTACCACCCTAATGTATTTTTCATAATTTCTATGGGGGTTGAGGTCACAATTTTTTATTCGTCGATACTAGCAGAAAGTTACGTAAAATACCTTTCAAGGCATGAAAAGGGGTAGATTTCTGTGTGAAAAAAATTACATTAGGGTGGTGGGGGGCAGGGGGTATTTTTTTTGAATTTAAACTCTTTTTAAAATATACTAAACTGAAAAATGAAATCGACCTGGCATGGCAAAAGGTTTTTTTTTTATTTAAAAAATACATTAGATTGGTATGGAAAATTTTTCTAAAAATTTTACTTAATCAAAAAATAAAATGGACCTGTCCGAGAATTTTTTCCAGAATGTTTAATTTTTAATTTATTTAGGATTTTCATGTTAAATGGACCACCCTGTATAATATACAGTGTATATATGTTATAAGTCGTGTGAAATTAGGTTTTTATCAGATTTAAATTAAAAACTTTGAGATGCCACACAAGAATGTTAATTTTTTAATGAATTTTTACTGGTGGAAACACCTTAGGAGTGTAAACACCTGTTATTAAAATTGACCGAAATTTTCGCATTTAAAATGTCACAAATATCGAGCACATGTAAATTTACATAGAGATCACCCTCGAGGGTGCACTTTTCCCCATAGGAGGAATCTGTTAAGATTTTCTCAAGATTACCTCGAAAAAATTTGAAAATTGCCTAAAAAAAGTTTCACGTTTGGTAAATATGAGATTTTCTCGCATTTCCTCGAAATATTACCTCCAATGTTTCCTTCAACTTTCTCAGCGGTTTTCTCCTCTGTTAATCAATATCTCTGGAAGTACTGGGTCAAACTAAGCAAGAAATAAATCGTTTTACGGGGAATTCCGTCCAATTTTTAACCGACTTCCAAAATGGAGAAGGTTAACCTCCTTCTCCTCCTCCTCCTCCTGATAATTATCAATTCGACGTGTGACTTTGTTTTTTTTTTATGTTTGTTCCCGCATAACTTTGGAACGAATGAACAGAATTTGATGAAACTTCTTGCAACTTAAAGAGGGCATTCATGAGGTGGTCCAGTTTTAATTTGACGCTCGGATAATGCCGGGTAAGCCGGATTATTAACATAAGTCTAATAATTTTAACGCAATTTCACTTAAAAACGGCTTAATTTGGTTCTACTACCAACCAAATTTTTAGAGAAATATCGGATAACTCGGATAAGCCGGATAACTTGATTAAGGGGTCACTCAAATATTGCGGCACACTGAAAATCTTTTAAATGCCGCTAAACTTGATTCTTTGGATCTGTATAATATTAAAATGCCAAGAGAAAATGATAAATTTTGTGATTTTACCATAAGGCGTTATTTGATTATTACTTAACGCTTAGATGACGTTACATATCTACAAGTTATGTCTCTTAAAAGGAGAAAAAAAACTTTTCGCAAAAAAAAATGAATGAAGTAAAAAATAAAAAATACTTAAGTCGGTGTCGATTTCACAGCAAACAATAATAAAATAATGAAAAAAAAAATTGTTAGTAATAAATTTAGGGAATGGTGAAATTGGAACCGACATAAGTATTTTTTAATTTTTACTTTTTAGAGACACAGAAGTCGGTTCATTTTTTTTGCGAGAAGTTTTTATTATAAGTTTTTCCCTAAATATCCTGGCTTGTTTTAAAAATATAATATTTCAAATATAATTTTTTTTATTCCAGGTGCTTCAACAGTAAAAATGGTCAAGCAGCCATTTACGTAGAAGCCAACGGTGACCATGAAGTTGCGAAAAGAATCTCTGAAATTGAATACGATTTGCAGCCTTTACCGAAAGGGTTCAGAATCTTCGATCCAACAGAAGGTAAGCTACCCAGGTAGCAAGGGATGTTATATTACAAGAAATTAACATCACTTTTGGGTGTATTTTTAAACTAAATCATAACATCACATAATATTGAAAAATAACATGTATTTAACATCACATTTCCAACGTAACACGTGTGACGTGACAACCATGTTATTTAATAACAAATATTTCGCAACACTGTGAATATATTCTTCTCACCGACGTTCGAAGCAAAAAAATTGATATAAGATGATGTTGATAGAGCAAATTGTTTTAAGGAAATTGTATACACATTATACGATTTCCAATGGATAGGGGGCTTTGCCGGGTTTCTCAAGACCACGGACACGGATTAAAGGAATATATTCTCCGCTTTATCTGCAATTTCGTATTTAGAATCTGTTTCAATCTGTGATTGATTCAATTACTGATTGATTTTAAATCCGATTTTTTTTATAGGGTTATAGCGTTTTTAATGGTTTTAATTTAGAAAAAGCTCATATCCTAGAATATTATTTAAATATTTAAGTACCAGTAACGGCATCCATAAGATATTAGATATAACAGGAATGTGGATTTATGATGTCACAAACACGTTATTTTCGGGATGTCATTGTGTGATGTTATTAGGGGCGGACTTAGGACATCCCCACCATGCTACATTCTTGTTAAATGAGACTACAATCTTAACATCACATGTCACATATTAACGTGGCTTTCACGTGAATGTCATGTTATTTTGCTACCAGGGTAAAGTATCAATATTTCAATCAGAATAGTATATTCTATAACTAGTATGGAATAGACAATATTCCGCGCGAGTGGAAAGTTTGTCATACGAACCGGCAGGCGAGTATGACGGTCCCGCGAGCGCGGAATGACTATTCCATACGTGTTGTAGACTATACTTTTTCTTCAACTGCAAATATGAAACACTGTACGGCTTTAAACTGCGGACAGGGTTAAAGACAATGTTTTTTGTGACTTGACATTGTAAATGCAACAAAACACATATCTTTAAATAAAGCAATTAATGTTATTTAATGATTTTATCCAATCAGTACTTAAAAAAGATTTTTATTTAATTTTAGCACATATTTACAAATTGTAATGCAAAAATTGAAGATTATGTCAGATTGTTGTGACAGATATCAGATTTAAATATTTAACAATAGATGGAGCAATTTTAATTTTTTGAACTAAATTGATAAAAAACTGGTCAAATATTAAGAAAAACTAATAAACTTTACGTAATTTTAACGCAAAACTTTAAATTGCAATAAATTATTCAATATTTTTTCATGGTAAAATATATAAAACATTTCTAATTTTGCTATAGTTTTCTTTACTTTTATAAACAAGAGATGGCACTACATGTGCTCATTCTAACACTTGATACGGAATATTCATACCGTATCTAACCTAGAACTAGAATGGATTCATTCTGTGTTTGAAAAGTGTGTGTATTTGCTTACATTCTAAGGCAGTCGTAGAAAAAATATTGAATTTCTTACAAAAATATAACATAATGGTATAATGTTTAACTTTATATAAAAAATTTGTCTCGAATGAGTAAGAGTACTTTCTCATAAAAAAAAATAAATTAATCATTAATTAAGATAAATAATAATTTTTGTGATTTTTTATTAAGTTCTTACATTTTGGGACCCCCTCCCCCATCCCGTCTAGGAAAACAATTATAATATTGTTTGTCTATTTTTCTGACCTTTAATAATAGATTTATGTCCAAAAACAATTATTAGGGTACAAAAAACTTTTATTTGAAATATTTTTTCGTCCTTTTTTTTGATGGTAACGAAATTCATAAAAATTATTACACGACCCCCATTTCCATTTAAAAAAATGTCCCCCATGCCACCTGCCCACATTTTAAGAGCTGAAAGTATCAAATATATGCTAAAAGATAGTTTAAGTTGTCTTATTTAAGAGTTATAAATTTGAAGTCGATATCTCAACTCGTTCAAAGGTTAAGACAGACATAATCTCGGACATAATCTTTGTTTTTTTTTATATTTTTTTTTTCCTTTTTTTCACAATACTTTATGAGAAATTAAAAATAGGACGTCCTGCAGTCTTTTGTAGTCAGACCTTTCCTGGCTGTTATAAGTTTTTCTAAATAAAAAAAAAAATTGTGTTTTCTATGCTAAACACTTTTTTTTCTTCTTTCAGAATGTCGACCGTGTACGGTGGATGAGCTAGCACATGCTTTTTGCACTAGTGATTTAGGTAAGTTAAAAAAAAATACTCTTATTTTCATACTTCGGGCGATTTCGAGCTATTAGTCATCTTTTTTCGTGATTTTTAGCTTTTTTATATACACTGGCGTTGCTCTGTTCTAGAGGTGGGAGCGGTGCACCGCGGTGGCTTCTAATCAGTGTTTAATTGATGCTACGGCCATGAACGAAACACAGTTCGCTTATCCGCGACGTATGCTTATTTTAATAAACCACAGGGGCGTATTTATTTCATTTTAAGGGGGGAGGCATCCATAAGGAAAAAAATTGCAATATCCCATCAACTTGATAGGTTTTCATGGTTTTTGATAAACTTTGGTAGCGTTTTCGTCACTTTGAAATATGAATGACTATTCCTTTAAAATGAAAATACCATTCTCGGTTCCATCAAATCCTACGCAAACTATCAAAGCCCATTTAATCTTATTAAAATCTCATAGGATTTTTATAATACTTGGCAGGACCGTTTTTAGGGTGGTTTGGTTTAGTTTGTATGTATGTATCTATTTTTAATTTTTCATATGCCTTAAAATTTTCTAAATGTTTTTAATTATTTTTTTTTTATTTTGCGACTCTTATAAGCTCATAATCACACGCATTTTGCGTGTTTTTATAGGCACATAAGAGGTCTGTACTTTTATTTGTTTTGGGTTGGCAACAGACCTGGCCTATCGCTTGACGTTTTCCGTGCAAATGTCAATGTCGCTTTAAAGTTTAATTTTCTACAAAATGTTGTGTTTAGGTAATTATTACCATGTTAAAATTGTGGCTTGGTTAATTGCAGTAAAAAAGAGAAGAGATGACTATAAAATATATAAAAATATCATTTTTTCTTAGAATTTTAAACATGGTGTAAACTGTAATGCCAATCCAAAAAAAAAATCCCTAAATCAGTCATCAATTTAAATGTAAGTTTTTTTTTAATTTTAGAGCAAAATAGAAAAAATTGTATAAAGCACTCGTTTCATAACACGTTTTTAGCGCACGTAGAAAACGAGCCGCTTGTGGCGAGTTTTCTAAAGTACTAGTGCGCTAAAAACGTATGTTATGAAACTAGTACTTTAATATACTATTAAAAATAATTCTAGAATATTGTATCGGGTAAGATATGAGTATGCAGTTTTAAATCAAGACAATGCGAGAAACAAAATATGACCCCTAAGGTGATACAAGTTCTCTTGATATGGTAACATGTCCAGAGCACAAGCCAACTTTGTGTGTTCAACTCTGAAAAGAAAATCAAGTATGCCAGCCGAGTCGGCCGACCACTTTTATGCAATGGTAGTTTATTCTAATACAGGGTGTGCCAGATTTTATTGTTTGCTTCTATACATTTATCCAATACTATAACGTAAAAGGTTCACGGCGAGAGCTACGCTATTGTCAAAATTTCAAATAATACTTAAAAAAAATCAGTTTGGCTAACTGATCAATTAAAATTATAGGTCACATACAGTGTCGGACTGAACGGGTAAAATTCAATGGTTAGTTTAGGAGAACTCGGAAGTTTTTTAACAAAATTTGTGGATAAGCGAGCTTTTTTACTGCACTCAGAAAACTTTGTTGGATTTTTAATACTTTACTTGTGATATTAAATACTGCAATGTGTGTATTGTATACTAAATATTGTCATACTAACATAGAGACCGTGCTGGTACATTTGAATCCCCACGCAACATGTGTTTATTAATACTAGCATGTTATAGTAAAAGTTACTGTAACATTTGGTAAAGCATATCACACTTATAGTATGGTATACTTTGAGTTGTTGTTAAGTTGTATTACTGATCTAGTTTAAAGTATGGTACAGTATTCAAAAAAATAACAATCGGTAAATAATACCAAAATTTTGACTAGTAATAATATAAAGATTTCAACCACACACAATTATACACTGACAAAATAATTGATCCTTTTTTTACTTTTTTCAGTATTATTACTAATCAAAATTTTGGTATTATTTATCGATTAGTATTTTACTAAATTATGTAACGTTCTTTAAACTAGATCAATAACACAACAACTACAACTTAAATTATAGCAAACTATAACTGATATAATTTACCAAATGTTACAATATTAATAAACACATGTTGCGTAAGGATCCAAATATACCAGCACGGTCTCTATGTTAGTATGACAACATTTTATATACAATACACACATTGCAGTATTTAATATCACATGTAAAGTATTAAATACCAATGGTGGCGATATAAATAAAAGATATGTATTAACAAATAACATTTAGTATTAAAAACACAACGAAATTTTCTGAGTCGTCAAATTCGTTTTCAGCGCCCAACATAGAAAAATACATAGTATGCAGACTATACTATCTATTTTAAGAGTACCTAACTTACGTATTTTTTTGTGGTTGTTGTTTTGTTTATATAATTGTGAGATAGATACTTGATAATTATAATTATTGGTCAATTATTGGAGTCTAAATCCTGGAGCTGTCAGGGTTATCCTGTATTGTGATCAACAACTTGTGACACACCCTGTAGATTGTTATTATATTTTCTTGTTACAATTTGTAACATACGTAACATACTAATTATTAATTTATGTAATAGCCGCTTAATAGAATGCGCTCCTTCTTTTTCTGCAGTTCCTTGTCGCGGTTTTCAACTAGTCAGTTTAGATAAACAAGCCGTGAAGATATGTAATGCTACGCATTCCATTATAAACTCTTCACGGTGGATGGTGTAATGCATTTTTTCCATTTTGCAACTCTTATAAGCTCATAATCACACGCATTTTGCGTGTTATTATAGGCCCATAAGAGGTCTGTACTTTTTGTTCTTTTGGGTTGGCAACAGACCTGGCCTATCGCTTGACGTTTTCCGTGCAAATGTCAATGTCGCTTTAAAGTTGAATTTTCTACAAAATTTTGTGTTTAGGTTATTTTTACCATGTTAAAATTGTGGCTTGGTTAATTGCAGTAAAAAAGAGAAGAGATGACTATAAAATATCATTTGTTCTTAGAATTTTAAACATGGTGTAAACTGTAATGTCAATCCAAAACAAAAATCCAATAAGTCATCAATTTAAATGTAAGTTTTTTTTAATTTTAGAGTAAAATGGAAAAAATTGTATAAAGCACTCGTTTCATAACACGTTTTTAGCGCACGAGTACAAGTTTGGACTTGCGGCGAGTTTTCTAAAGTACTAGTATGTTATGAAACTAGTACTTTAATATACCATTTCCAAATACTTATTAAACTCAAGTTAAAATTATTTAACCCGGGGATGGGATTTAAACTTAAGGCTTCTGGATCCATGGAAGCAAAAAACGGTATTATCGCGGCATTATTTTCTTGTCAATTTTCGTCCCTATAATTTTTTATTTTTTTAGGTTATTTTTATAAAAAGCGGTAAAATTTTTATCCTTATTATAAAAGTTTTTTTTTTCTAAAAAAATTGCACCAAACCGACTTTTACTTCAACTTTGTTTTGTTTTTTTTAAGTTTAACCCTCCATAACTTTTTTTTTTTCATTAGACCTGATTTTTCTTGAAATTTTCGAGTAGATAGGAATATGTTCTTGGGTTATCGCGAGTTATCGTGTTTACAAAAAAAGGTGACGTACATTTTCATAGTTATAAATTTGTTCATGAAACGCATTTGTATCCAAGATTTTTTTGTCTAAGACATTTTTTGGCGATTTTGGAAATTTTGAAACTACCGTGTTGTACTCTTCTAGCACTTGCGCGCCGTGAAGAGTTAGATTTATCAATAGTAAATTGCTTTTATCAATTAATTATAATTTATAATTGATTTATGCAAAATCGTTTAGAAAATTTCCATATTTTATTGTCCATTAAATCAACCATTGTTTTTTTTTTCTTTTCTTTGATTTATCCTAAAACAACCTTGGTTTAGTAAAAAAAAAATACTTTTTAAAGCATAAAAAACCATTTCCTTCCAGAGCGTTTTTAACGGAATAGTATATTATATAACTAGTATGGAATAGACAATATTCGGAATGGAATGACTATTCCATACGTGTTGTAGACTATACTTTTTCTTCGACTGCAAATATGAAACACTGTATGGCTTTAAACTGCGGACAAGGTTAAAAACAATGTTTTTTTTGACTCGACATTGTAAATGCAACAAAACACATATTTTTAAATAAAGCATTTATTGTTATTTAATAATTTTATCAAATCAGTACTTAAAAAAGATTTTTTTTTTAATTTAGCACATATTTACAAATTATAATGCAAAAATTGAAGGTTATGTCAGATTGTTGTGACAGATATCAGGTTTAAGAATTTAACAATAGATGGAGCAGTTTTAATTTTTTGAACTAAATTGATAAAAAACTGGTCAAATGTTAAGAAAACCTAATAAACTTTGTGTAATTTTAACGCAAAACTTTAAATTGCATTAAATTATTCAATATTTCATGCTAAAATATATATATTTTTGCTAATTTTGCCACAGTTTTTTTTACTTTTAGAAACATGTGCTCATTTTAACACTTGATACGGAATATTCATACCGTATCTAGAGCTAGCTGAAATAAACTTCCGATTAACTTTTTCAGGAAAAATTATAAAGATCATTTTTACCAACTTTAAAAGTAATTCCTCCCACAACAAAAAAGTCATGGGAGTTAAACTTTTTTAAAACATAAAAATATATATAATTTTTAATTTTTTTTTTAATTTTTCGTTTTTTTTTTTGCAAAAAGAAATTGAAGAAAAAAAATTAATTTTTTAATTTTTGTTTATTTAAAAAAAAATCTTTATTTTTTTTATTTTTTTTTTATTTTATTTTTTTTAAGGAAGGAAATATAAAAAATGATTAAAAGTTTTTTTAATTTTTTTTTTGTTTATTTGGGAAAATACAATATACCATTTACTGTGAATAATATATAATGGAATTCGTAGCATTACATATCTTCACGGCTCGTTTTTTAACTTAAATCAATTACAAGTTATCTAGTTTTTGGCACATTTCCTTAAAAAGCGTTATGTTTCTTTCCTGCGTGCAATTCATGTGATAAAAACACTGGCAACATTTTGGAAAGTCCTGTTTAGAAATTATAAAATATTTTCGATGGAATTAATTCAAATTTTTCCAATAAATGTAGATTTATGCGGGATATTATACCTACTAGTAGGAGGTATCAAGAATTCCGCATAAAAAATGCGAAAAGTGCAAAATTGGACCATTAAAGTATTAGCATCACAGACCCGCAATTATTTCTACAAGGAATTTGGCTACAGTAGGGTGGTTCTTAAAAAATAGATTTTTACCCAGGTAGCAAGGGATGTTATATTACAAGAAATTAACATCACTTTTGGGTGTATTTTTAAACTAAATTATAACATCACATAATATTGAAAAATAACATGTATTTAACATCACATTTGCAACGTTATACGTGTGACGTGACAACCATGTTATTAAATAACAAATATTTAGCAACGCTGTGAATATATCGCATGTCACATATTAACGTGGCTTTTACGTGAATGTCATGTTATTTTGCTTCTCACCGACGTTCGAAGCAAAAAAATCGATATAAGATGATGTTGATAGAGTAAATTATTATAAGGAAATTGTATACACATTATACGATTTCCAATGGATAGGGGGCTGCCGGGCTTCTCAAGACCACGGACACGAATTAAAGGATGTATTCTCCGCTTAATCTGCAATTTCGTATTTAGAATCTATCTGTTTCAATATGTGATTGTTTCAATTACTGATTGATTTTAAATCCGATTTTTTTATAGGGTTATAGCGTTTTTAATGGTTTTAATTTAGAAAAAGCTAATATCCTAAATTATTATTTAAATATTAAAGTACCAGTAACGGCATCCATAAGATATTAGATATAACAGGAATGTGGATTTATGATGTCACAAACACGTTATTTTCGGGATGTCATTGTGTGATGTTATTAGGGGCGGACTTAGGACATCCCCACCATGCTACATTCTTGTTAAATGAGACTACAATCTTAACATCACATGTCACATATTAACGTGACTTTCACGTGAATTTCATGTTATTTTGCTACCTGGGTAGGCGCGCCTCTATACTAAATTTGACCAATATTATCTAAAAATAATGTGAAAGGGGCATAAATATATATTTTAGGATATAAAAGCAAAGGTATGTCCTATTGAAAAAACGCGAAGAACAAAAAATAATATACATATATATATATATATATATATATATATATATATATATATATATATATATATATATATATATATGTTAAAAAAAATTAATAGTAGGTACCCATTTTATTTTTTTTGCTTTTATTAAAAGAAAATTCAAAATTCAAAACATATTTTTTTATTCTAAATATTTTTGTTCTTACTACCCTTAAAAATGTGTTTGGGGCTTGATGCGAAGTGAAGTGAAGTATTGATCTATTGATCTGAAATTTGGTTCACATCATTTTTAGACAATTTACAAATAATTTAGGGGGCATCCTGAAAATCTGTTTTCTTTTAAGGATCGCCCTATGCTACAGTCATCAAAGAATATATGATTTGAATGTCTATAAATTTCTGCTGAATGCAGGATATTTTATATTTTCCGTTCGAAATATATTGCTAATTTTGCTTTCCGTTAAAAAAACGATCTTACAATTTTTTATTACAAAAAAGTTACACAGAAAAAAAATTTGGGCAAAAAACTGATAAGGCCCCCCGTTTCGCACGCCCCTGGTTAAAATAAGTACATGAAAATAACATTCGAAGATGGGACTTATTAACGTTAGTTGACATGCCAAATCTCGTCGCTCTATATCAAAGGGTACCAGAGTTATTAATTAAAAACCTTATTTTTATTAAAACTTTAAAGGGTCTTAACTCCCTTATGGTTATTTTCCGGACCTGTTCCTATAGTGGTTTTTCATGTTTTTTGATGTAGAATCATCTCCATTAATATGTGACATAAGACTTCAAACACCATGTATACGGTGCGGAAAATTCTGCAAGAACAATTTAAAAAAATAAAAAATCTTAAATAGGTATACCTTCTTTTCAGAATTTCAAAATCTAGTTTTTATTTTCTTTTTGTTGAATTTATTTTTCGAGAATATAATATTTATTTACTGAAAAATGGCAATATTCAAATTATTTTTTTAAATGAAAATAATGTTTAGTGCCTTATAGACGGCAAACTATTAAAATCTATAAAGAAATTGCACTGCTCTACTACAGAATTTTCACAATCAATGAGAAAATCCCTACCAAAATGACATATAGCTGCTATTTCACGCTTTTTTGCATTAGATGTAGTACTATTGTGCAAACATTAGATGGCGCCCTCAATGCGTACGCTCTCGATACAGTTATACTTATTTTTGATAGGTATTTAAAATTTTCAACAGTTGGTGCGAAAGCCACCATACCAATATATGCTCACTGATGATCGCAAAAAAGCGTGAAATATATGCTCACTGATGATCGCAAAAAAGCGTGAAATAGCAGCTATATGACATTTTGGTAGGGATTTTCTTATTGATTGTGAAAATTCTGTAGTAGAGCAGTGCAATTTTTTTATAAAATTATTGTTTTGTTGGCGGCAAAATTCGATATCATACAATTTTATTGCTGAGCCGTAATACACGGAAAGAAATTAGTGGGCTCTGCGCTATACATTATAAGATATTTGGTAACAGTGGCAAATTATAGTGATTTAAGCTATAGATTATAAGGGACACAATAACTAATAATGTTAAAAATAAATTGGAAACGATTATATATATTACAGACACGATTATATTTATTACAGGCACTATTATAAATTTACAGAAATTTTATTATATTATAAAAATTATTAGCACGGACAATAATTAAATCTATTTAAGCTATAAATGCCATACTATTTGTTATATTTTATTATTCACTAAACAATTAAAGTATTTCATATAAATTTTTACACTGACTGCCATAATTGTAAGAGAAAGCCTTGTATTTATATAATAAGCGATTATAATTTGCTTGGTATGTGTGTTATAGCGCTCCTAGCTATAATTTTTTTTTCCGTGTATATTGTGAAACTAAATACCATTTTAATATTTTATTATTTATTCGAAAATTGCTTTGATCGGCAAAACGACTAATCTATGAAGACAGGAAACCGATATGATTTGATTAGGTGTTTCCTCATCGATTTAAATATTGGCATTTTATTACTGCGGCACAAACCAACAAAGAAGGGTATCGTTTTAATAAAGAACAAAATGAAACAAAAATTAAAATTATTTGTTATCAAAAACCCGACAACATCGCATTATTCTTGCGCTAAATGTGACTATCATATTGAAAAAAAGCAATATTTTTTGTTATTTAAAAACCAACATAAATACATTTAGGTAGAATGTATAATAAAAACACTGTACAATATTAATTAAATATATTTATTTTTAAATAAATATATTTAATTAATATTAAAAGTTAAAAGTGTATGTGTAACTTTTTCATAATCTAGTTAAATCATATCATGGAAATAAACTAATTTGACATGTTGAAAGCCACATTAAATTATTTGTCTTGGGTAACACTGTCCTATGGAACTACATGCTTTGGTTTATCGTTGAAACTGCTGGTTTGCTTACAATGTTATTATAGTATAAATACCTCAAAAATAACTCTATAATCGTACTAAAACCTAAGAAACTAGTCACATAAGTCTAATTACACATTGAGTTGAGTATGTTCCGGGATGTAAAAAGGGCTAATTTTGGCTAAGTATTTATTTTTTATGTATCTATAAGCATGTAAAGTCTTATCGTTGCAGGCGATTTAGCCCAAAATGCGACAACGACGACAGATCGATAGTCGAACAAACAGATCGATTGTCGAACAAACAGATCGATTGTCGAACAAACAGATCGATTGTCGAACAATTTTTCGCGAAAATATTTTTTTCAACTATCTGATTAAGTGCTAACTTTAAGCATTGTTTATTGACGACGGTCAATAATGAAAAAAATTTAAAATAACTACTAAACTTTTTTCAACTTATTTGTGAAACAACTATGTCAAAATTTATTTTAAACTATATTTTTAACTGATATTTGGAGTTACTAGCTTTAGGTAGTAGAAAAAATATATGCACCACGTATGCGTACTGCCTTAAGTGTTCTCGACTGATTTTTATGCCTCGACTCCTTCTCAGCAAAAAAAACTTCAGTCTCGAACACTTAAGACTTAGTTCTCATACTAGTTGCATAATACAAATACAATTTATCTGGCTGTCATCAATAATTATTGATATATATTAATATAAATACGATATTTGAAATTTACTTATAATGAAATAAATAAATAATATAAAAAAAATATATACTATTTTACATATTGAACGTCAAGAAACGTAAAAAAACCAATAATCAATTTTCAGTTTTTTTTGTTGCTAGAACTGGACTTTCCTGAGGGAAAGTAATAATAATAATGCACGCTTGCGACAGTTTATCTAGTTTAATACGTTGATTAAGCAAAAACAAGCCAACCTTAAATAATAGAGACAATAAAAAATGATAAAAAAAGGACAAATAAAAATATATAATGTTACCCACCATCGTTTTCTCGGAAGACCGAAGCCCCATGAAATTTGAGCCGCTGTTCGCCAATTAATCAGCATATGCTGTATATTGTTTCATACTTTCGTCCTTAAAACGATATTTTTTTTGGCGTGCAAAATGATGTGGTACCATAATGATGTAAGGTCATTTATTAAAAAATTATTTTTCTTTCGAAAATGGAAATATTTTTGAAAAGAGAAATGTCCCATTTGTCAAGTCCGATTTATACAGCCTTTAGGTAAAAAACCAAATTTACAGACCGACATATTTTTATTTGTTACTTTTTCGAAAAAATCTATATTATTTGATTTTTTGTATTTTAAATTATCTATGGGGAAAAGTGTTGTTTGTTGAAAGCAGTATTTTTTATTACTTTTTATAATTTTATTACTTTTCCTGCGTTAGTAAAAAATTGAATTCTTTGTATTAATATTATTTTTACGTTTCTGGACATTTTATATGCAAAAAAGAAGATTTGTAACCATTAATTAATTAATTAATTAATTAATTATAACTCGAAAACACTTGACTTCAAATTGACAAGTTTCTATTTCAAAGTTGACTTGACTGGGAGGATTATTCCTGGTAAAAATCGGATTGGGGTAAGGGGATGAAAGCATTTTTTTATTTTTTTTTACGTTTAAATTATGATTTTTTTTTTAATTATTTTTTTTTTATTTTATTTTGCATTTTTTTTTATTGTGTTTATCGCGGTTTTTATTTTTTTTGTTTATATTTTATTTTTTTAACGTTAAATAAATGGACTTTTTTATTCTTTTTTTGCGGAAATCACTTTTTTTCCATGAGAAATTTGGAAAAAACAATGTAAAAAGTTTTTTTTATTAATGTGGGACTTTTATAGGGAAAATAAAATAAAATAAATTACATCTTATTTTAACTTGTTAAAAAAAATACATATTAGTTTTTTTAATTGTACTATATTTTTTACTTTTTTTTTTAATTTACTGTACCTAACGAAAAGTATTTAATTTTTCTTTTTTTTTGTTACAGTGACAAGAGGCATAATACGAACCGTCGAAAACCGTGACGATCTAGAAATCTCTCAAATGATCGTCAAAGTGACGAAACTCATCAGACACACAATTGAAGATTTCTCGAAAGAAATCGAAACAAACTCGGTTTACGACCAAGACGAAAAATTGGCGGAATTAATAATAAATGTGGGACAACATTGCAAAGTGTCCCACGGGACTGGGGAGTTTGTGTTTATGGCCAGAAGAAAACTGGGCAGTTTAACGCTCCAGTGTGCGCCGAGGTTGGAAGACTGGGCCATGCTGATCAACAAAATTTCGAAAGAAGGAAATGCCCACTGTGTGTTGAAAAGTTAGTCTTCAATTCCCTAAAATTCCCTATCAGGGGTAATTTTCTCCTAATAAAACTTTTTTGTTAATCCCCCCGAGGGTGCCCGCCCCTAATAGCACACTTTGTTTTAAGGTTATTCTTAAAACCTTCTAAGAAGGAAAGTATATTCTTAGAAACTTCTTAGAACATTCTTATAACTAATGTGCTATCGGGCCCCTGATTTTAAATCACCAAGCTTCTGTGATTAATATGTACATAATTATAAGTAAAATTGGCACAAAATGTTCAAAGAAAAATACAGAGTACGAACCTGGTTGAAATTACAACAATACGACTTTTAGCAACGTTAGATATAGCGCACAATCATACCCAGATAGCACAAGTTTATACAATGGATATCCCCAGAAAATCCGTTTTGGGATTTCCGACATCCCCAGGATATACGATTTCGTCTATAGATATCCGTAGGACATCCTCAGGATATACTTTGTTACTAAACGGGAAGCCGAGCGACTTCCCAAGGATATCCCGAAGGTATGTCCTGAGGATATACTGTACGTCTGTCCTAAATATAGCTACTAATTATATACAACTGTCCCCGACAAAAGTGGCTAGTAAACAGTATTGCTGTTATTATTTTTTTTTGTGAAATATTGCTATTAGCAGCTTGCACCTAGGTGCTAGTTAATTAAATTTAAGCTAATAGTTTCACAAAAGAAATATGATCTTGATATTACCATAATGTAACATTGGTACAATGTTAGGCTAACATTGTTAGCTTATAATCTAAAGCTAGCTAGACATAGCTTCTAGAAGCTATGACTGACGTTAGAATTCTAAAGTTATAAGCTTAGAATTTTAATGCCCATTGATATTAAGCGCACGTTGTTTCTAAGAATATTCTAAGAAAGAAAGAATATTCTTAAAAATATCTAAGAATATTCTTAGAACATTAAATGTTTTGTGCTATTAGGGTGTTAGATAGTACCTACTTTTAATTTCTGTGATGTTATCGTGACGTTGTTTTTCTATCAAGGTGTACTATTTTAAAGGGTTTTTATTAAAAATTTGTAAAAATTTTAATTTGAAAATTAATTTTAATGTTTAAATTTAAATTTTTTTAAATATAATATTGTTTTAGATCCTGTAAATAACATTATTGTAATTTTGTATTTAACAATTTTGTTGATTGTAACAACAATCAACAAAATTGTTAAATACTATTAAGCATTTCCAAACAATAAATGCATCTTTGTCACTAACCTACTGAAAAATAACGTTAGAACGATTTGACTTAACGTTAGATTATTGTGGTTTGAATGTTAGATGCCTAACGTTAGGATCTAACGTTAGAATAACGTTTATATAACGTTAGAAGTTTTACCAAACGTTAGATAAATGTTATTCTAACGTTAGGCGACTAACGTTCGAAATTCTAACGTTAGAAATCGAGACATTTATAGATTAAATTCGCGTTAGAAAGAAAGTTTATCTAACGTTAAATTTCTACTAGGGTAGTGTTTTCTCGCTTGTGCGAGATACAACAACACAGGCGCCTTTTCTATTTGCCAATGCTATATATATATTTATTATATTATTGTAATAAGTAATGGTTGAATCTAGGTATTCATTTACTAGGGCTAAAAGAGTTAGTGTTTAAAAAATATATTTTTTTAAGTACATACATCGAAACTAAATTATAAATTAAAAAAAAATCAAACTATTTTTCATCTATACTGCGTCCAGTTATGCAAGATAGTAAGGGACGCGGCCCGTTTTACACCACAGAGCGCATAAATAGCCTAATTATGCATAAATCGTAGTGTATCGGTGTCGGTACTGTTTTCCTGGAAAGGGCCTATCCAAAGACTCGCATAACAAGCATAGTACATAAGAATGCGATGCCAGGATTGGCTTGATGTCATGTATCTTGTAATGGTTGTTATGGGCTTCTGGATAGGCCTTAAGTTGTAATTGTAATCTAAAAATTTGACGTTTTCCTTGTGTTCAATATAATTTACGTTTGTACAATATGTAGAATATGCTAATTTAGTGTGATTGTATGAAGAATAAACCAAAAAAGTACCTTTTTCAATACCATACAAAATAACATTAAGTATAACCATTTTTTTATGTAACTTTCTCTTCTTTTATTAGCTTTAACGACCGTCAATCATTGTCATAGACAAAAAATGTCACAATATTTTATATGTTAAAAGGTACGAGTTTTTAACCAATGATGTAGCTTAAAAATCGCGGGTATTTTAAACTACTATCTTGCATAATTGGACGGACTACAGTTTACGTTCCGTCGACATAATAGTACGTTTAGTGAAAAAAGTTTAATATACTTTTTGCGAGCCCCCGTTAAATAAATTCCTAGATCCTACCGCTATTAATAATATATATTTTTATAGTAATATCATTTTTTACCAGAGGCGGATCACGGGGGGGGGGTGATTACCCTCCCCCCAGGATAAAATAGTTGTACGTTTTTGTAGAACTTGAGAGTGAAATTCGTAAAAATTTTCGCCTGCGGCGTTAGAGTTTCTTGTATTTTTGGTGAAATTTTAAATTTTATTAATTTTAAATTAAAAAGACTGGTTTGAAATTAAATATCACACCACTTCCTGGATCCGCCCCTGGTTTTTACTGCAATAAAAACAATAATTTCTATTTTTACCGACGAAACAAATATTAAAAAAGGTGATTAATTGTTTGTCGTCGTTTCCCCCAAAAAAACCTATGATATTACTTTTAAAAAAATATTAAAATATACTTGAATTCAAAGTGCCAAACTGTAAATTAAAAAAAAAGATTTTATATATTTTTTATGTAAAGATAAAATATTTTTTTAAGATCTCACATCAAAATGTGTTATTAAAATTAGTTATTAATGAAATTATAATTTTTCAAGCATCTTGCAACAAGATATGTTACAATAACATGCTAACCTATGTTTTTTACATCAAATATGTTAACACAACATGTTAAGATAACATATTTTAACATAACATGTTAATATAACATGTTAATCTAACATATGTTAAGTTAACATGTTAACCTCCCAGGTAGCAAAATAACATGACATTCACGTGAAAGCCACGTTAATATGTGACATGTGATGTTAAGATTGTAGTCTCATTTAACAAGAATGTAGCATGGTGGGGATGTCCTAAGTCCGCCCCTAATAACATCACACAATGACATCCAGAAAATAACGTGTTTGTCACATCATAAATCCACATTCCTGTTATATCTAATATCTTATGGATGCCGTTACTGGTACTTTAATATTTAAATAATATCCTAGGATATTAGCTTTTTCTAAATAAAACCATTAAAAAGGCTATAACCCTATAAAAAAAAATCGGATTTGAAATCAAACAGTAATTGAAACAACCACAGATTGAAACAGATAGATTCTAAATACGAAATTGCAGATTAAGCGAAGAATATATTCCTTTAATCCGTGTCCGTGGTCTTGAGAAGCCCGGCAGAGCCCCCTATCCATTGGAAATCGTATAATGTGTATACAATTTCCTTATAATAATTTACTCTATCAACATCATCTTATATCGATTTTTTTGCTTCGAACGTCGGTGAGAAGCAAAATAACATGACATTGACGTGAAAGCCACGTTAATATGTGACATGCGATATATTCACAGCGTTGCTAAATATTTGTTATTAAATAACATGGTTGTCACGTCACACGTGTTACGTTGCAAATGTGATGTTAAATACATGTTATTTTTCAATATTATGTGATGTTATGATTTAGTTTAAAAATACACCCAAAAGTGATGTTAATTTCTTGTAATATAACATCCCTTGCTACCTGGGCTATGTCAACATAACATGCATGTTATGCAAGTTAACAGATTAAAATTATATGTTAACATAAAATATGTTAAAATAACATATGTTAAAATAACATATGTTAAAATAACATATGTTAACATAACATACGTTAAAATAGCATATGTTAACATAACATTTTATAATTTTTAAGATTGAGATGTTATGCTCTTAAAAAACAACATGTTATATTTGGATTGTTTTATGCATTTTTTTAAAACGCACGATATTCCCAACACTTCGCGTGGGCCATTTAATGTCAACTTCAAAAAAATATTTTTTATTAAAAAAAAAAACTTATTTTTGCAATTTTTCTATATCTTAGTCCCACGTTGAAATTTTCAAATTAATTATTAATGGTTATTTTTCATAATTCCACCACTTTTGGGAAAAATGACCTGTTAAGACGCCGCTTGAACCCAGTGGCACACCCAAAGGGGGGCTACAGCCCCCTTCCCAAACCCTCCGATTTTATTTTTTACGTTCATTTTAACAATCCTTATTACAAAAATAAATAATTAAAAAAATTGTTTTTGTAATAGCTTTGCCCCCCCCCCCAAGAAAAATCCTGGGTGCGCCACTGCTTGGACTTTTAGTTCAGTTCAAATGATATCATTTGGTGACCAAAAAAGTTGATTTTTATTTGGAAGAGCTCTTTGAATCAGCATCCCATTTTTTTATTATTGTAAATAAGATTTTTTAATATTTTGTAATATATATATTTAATAATTGTTAATATAAATGCCATATTCGATTTTTAAGAATCATGCAACTGTGATAAAAATTTAATTAGGTGCAAAATAAACGATTTATAAATTAAAAACATTTTTCATTTAAATTTCTCCGCTCTCTTAATTATTAGAAAAATATGCCCTTTTTTAAACTATTGTACCGTAATTAATACGTTCACTGCCAACGGCTAGTTTTGACAGCGGAGCAATGGGTATGGGCAAGGGAAAAATAGAAAGAATTGATTAATGTTGTTAGGGGCGCCAGTTACTTTAGCTTTTACTCCTTTAGGTAAGTAACAACCTAGTGTAAATACTTAAGCTTTTCAGTTTGAGAAAATATAACCCTTAAATAAAATAAGATAATTCATTTGAGAAATTTATTATAAATAAACTTAATGAAAGCACATCAAGTAATGTATTAATATATATAAAAAATATGTGTAATTATATTAAGATATAATTAAAGAAATCTTAATAAAAATTACTAAATTCAGAAATCATTCGACTTAAATGTATAAAGAAAACATGAAGTTCAGCAAGCACCAAGAAATGTATGTAAACAACAATCATTTCTTGCAGTGTATAAAAGTCATGCTTAAATTAGAAATCATTTAATCAAAAGTATGATATTTAATAATTAATAAATGAGATTAAATGTTTTAAAAAAAAATAAGTACCTAAAAATGAACAAAAGCCAGAAGGGCATATAGTATTAATCAATACTATATCAGATCTGATAAAGTTTACAGTTATAAGAATATTGAAATAAAAGAATTTAAAAATATGAAATATTGCTTTCAAAAGTTTTCAGAATGAGTACTTAGCTGGTTTCTGCAAAATCCATGAGGTATGAATTCCATCGTCTCCATCTGTGCAAGTCTCCCCTATGCTGATGAATTCATTTCTCAAATGAAAGAAAAAAAAATATAGGCTGTCCCATCTACTTTGGAAAAATTATCTTCCAGGATAAAATGTACGATTGAAAATGTTGTCCGGGATTAAATATGCTTTTGAAAATTATGTCCAATATAAAATTGTCTGCTAGACGGTTACATAGAATTTATCTATGCCAAAAATTACAGAACCATGTTCCAACAGAACATCACTCCATGCGGAGAACTTGTATATCAAATATACCAAAATAAACTTCAACTTAAATTAATATAATTCCATATTAATGGTATAGAAATGGTGAGTAATTAATGGTCTAGTGATTGTGCTTAATTAATGGTGCTAAAACAATAATTATATCTCAGAAATATTCTAAGAAACAGAAAAACTTAACTTACATGTCATTCTAAGTCTTCGATGTCCATCGAAACGTTATAAATGCGTAATTGTAGAAAATAACAGTTATAATATCTTCCGCATTGTTTAAATATTCATTTTCACTAACTTTAAATAAAAATACATGAAGGATTACTTCGATGATTACAGAAAATAAACACTCGTCAAAATGACACCACCATTCAGCCCTATTATGGTGGCCATCGTTATTATTCCGATGTCGTTATAATTAAGACGTCGTGATCGTGTTCCAACACGATAACGTTAAAATTTGCTATTACTGTGGCCACATCGGAACGAAAAATATTACAATCCCGAGATCGGAATTGAATGAAGTGAAGTACCTTCGTTTCAGGTTACCAACTTAGTTATTTAGTAATTTCTTATTGTGGTAATGCTGTTTTACACGGTGCTTTTAAATTTTTTATATTGGCGTCATTGATTGTCAGTTGTCAGAAGAATCGTGTTTACGTACATTTTTTGTTTTTTTTTAATACAATAAATTAAGACCCATGGATTCCAAGAAGCCACCACGAAAAACAACGGCTGAAAAGTTCAGCGTGTGCGTAAATGAATTAATATGTGAACAAAGACTAAACGGTTAACTTGTGGACCAACTTAACAAGGAAATTAAATACAACTTGTGGCCCAGTAAGAAAACCAGAGGAATGGAGAAAAGTAGGTACCTTAGATGTTAAATAATTGTAGCTTGTCTGTCTTAAGCCTTTGTTGTTTCAACAAACAGGCTCGTGTCTGATATTTGATTAAAGTTTTATTGTGCAGGCGAACACTGGCCTAAAAAACTACGAGTTAAATTTTCAACCAGTATCAACCAAGTTTTTTGGGCTTTATCAATGAAAAACAGCTTTTGTATGTCTGTTTGCATAATTAGTTTCTAAAAAGCAGTAAATATTTGTTTTAATTATATATTTCTTTTAGAAACCAACTTTAGTGGCATCCAGATGGAACAAAACACTGAGGAATAAAAGGAAAATTAGAATCTGAACATGGGGATTTGATAAAGGTGACCTAATCAAAACCTTTAAGATTGCTGTAAACCTGTGAAACAGATGTTTTTCAGTTTGCACCACGCTAAGTCAGAGATCACAGTAAAAGGCTTTCCAAAGAAAGATGTTCCAAGTTACTGCATAGAAACTTATTCTCCAACTGTATGGTATACAATTGGAGTCGTCTGACTGAGTAGACAGTGTCCACCACATCTGTGAATAGTTTTAAAAATAGACTTAATAAATGAAGGGTTCAGTTAGGAACTTTGTCCACTACCCATTGTAATTAACTTTTTTGTGATTTGTGATTAACTTGTAACTACTTTGTGATAATTTTATTTATATAGGTATACACTTCTGTTATAAATATGATACATATTATTATTATTATATATATATATATTATATAAGTTGCATGGTAGGCCTTAAAAAAAATAAAATAAAAAATCAAGCACTCCATTTTTTAAAGATGGATATTTTAGTAGTCTACAGAGTAAAACAAGGCCAAATTAAAATATTCCTTAGAGAAGTTTTTGAGAAAATCAATTTTCTATTTTTATATTTTTTCAGTGTATTCTAAATTTATTGGGGATATCAAAATCGTGTATTTTACTAAATATATATTTTTGTTATTTTCAAGATTGTTTAAAAAGTAAGCAAATTGTTTTCTTTAATCAAGCCTGCTTTAATAATCTTTTGAGATATTTAAAATTAAAATAATTTAAAACAAGCCCCAAAGATATGTAATGCTACGCATTCCATTATATACTATTCACAGTGGGTTGGATTTTTCCCAAATAACGTAAGTTAAAACTATTTAAAAACCAAAATAAAAAAAATTTAAAGAAAAAATAAAAAAAAATCTTTATCAGCTAAGAAAAATAAATACTTTCGATATTCCTAATGAAAATTAAGCATAAACTGAAAAAAAAAATATAAATAATTGAAAATCGATTTACTTAAAAATGCTTCATCCATCAAAAAAAATAGGGTGTCGATTTTTGATTTAAATTTTATGAGGTCTACTGTGGTTGTTTATTGAGTATTTTTTAATATTTCGATTTATTCCTCTTCTTATTCTTTCCCCCTCTCATAATAAAATGTTTCTTCTTGGATTTGGCACATTTTTATCTAAAAAAAAATCAAATAATCCACACCTATATTTTGTTTTCTTTTTCCATCTGTCCAGAAGTTTGTGACACTTTGTGATAGGGGGAGGGGGGGGTCAAGAGCAGTGTGATTTCACTATTTTTTTTCACTTTATTAGGGATTCTAGGCAAAGGTGACGAAGTGGGGAGGGGGAGGTCTAAAATTGGTCAAAATTGGGTGACGTCATTCTTGAACAGCCCCTTGGTACTTAGTTCCGAAATTCGGGATCCCGAAATTTCGGGATATCCTAGAGATTTTTAAATCCCGAAAAATCCCAAATACTTTTTAACGAATTTATTAAACTCGATGTGTAATCTTAAACATTTTTTGTTTACAATGGTGGAAATATAACCCTAGAGACTCCAGGCTGGGGTCATGCATTTACAAATTTAATGTGACGTGACATAGGGGGGAGAGGGGGTCCGTGCTGGTTTGACACTTTGTCACAAAGTCTTTGTGACAAGGGGGGAGGGGGATGGTCAAAAATTACCCAAAAAAACGTGACATACTTTATGGACGTCCCCTTATCAAGAATTACTTTGCTCCACATAACTCTGGATAACCAAGTATTTTTAATAATATACTAAGTTGCACCTACTCTTAAGACTTTAAGAATTGCCCAGGCCTTTGCCCATTCTACACTAAGGGTGATAAGCAAACCACTAATTGATGTCTGAGCTCTCTGGAGAATCTTAATACTCATTTAAACTCCCGCTCAGATACCTCCAATGGGTTGTTGCCATCCATTAAATCCCTTTTTTCCAATTGTGCTCTACACCTGAAAAAAAAATCAGCTTCATAACAATTTTGTAAGAAATAACCTTGCAGGCAAAATAAATGGTAATATACATTTCTTACCTTCTTCTACGGTCCTCCACTTTATTAATACCTCTTTTCTATGATTATTAATTACAACAAGGCCCAAATTATTCATCTTAGGTATTTCACTAATTTGTCAAAATAGTTTTTAGGTTAGCTTATTCCGATACCGGAATTTACAGCAAAGCCAAAAGTGTCTTGTGGTAAATAACGATAATCATTCCGACATTCGTTTAACGACATCGGAAAAAGTGACCACCATAATCGCATTTTGACGGTTGACAAGCGGGACCTCGAAATTTTAACGATGTCGGAATAATTACGATCACGATCACGATCACGATGGTCACCATAATACACCTGATTGTACAGAGTTCATCAAGAAAGAGCGAAAATCGACCTTATCAACCGGTATGAACCCTTCAGGTAAATAAAATCCTATTTCTGAACTATTAGCGACATCTATGCAAGTCATTATCAACTACAGTTTTACCGTATAGGATTCCTAATAAAGGTAACTGAAACTACATCAAAAATAATAACTAATTAAAAGAATATTTCCTAATAAATCCGTATTAGTGATATCTAACCTCAAAATATTACTCTAAGAAACAAATATAAACAATACTTATTGTTTATCAGCAAAACTAATAAAAATACGAACAGAATACTAAGTGTCCTGTGAACTAAGTATAAACAAAATACTGAATCTAAGTGAGCAGTTCCAGCAAACTATTTTCAACAAATTCTGGATTATCCCGAAGCAATAAGCATATGAAACTTTCCAGGAGAAACAAGCTACAGATGAAAGCCAGTGAAATCCAACCCTCAATAGACTCTGAAACATATAAAAACCAGGTAAGTCCATAGACAAATGCACTATAGAGAAATAAGTCATATGATTCTTTATTATTAAAAATCATATTCTAATTATGTTTTCTTTATGTTATTTTCAGGTAGAACTATGGAATAGAGACTCATATGGTTAGAATTCAGTTCCTGCTACAAAATAGTCCCAGATACAAAATAGTTCTGTACGTACGTAACTATTTATATACAAAATAAACATAAATTATAACGTAAGTAAACGAATAGTTTAATTAACCCTTGCTATATTACAAAGTGACGATTTATATCGTTACACTATATCCAAACATTTTGATCCTTACAAAGCCCCATTTTGGTTCAAATCACAAAATTTCAAATTTGAAATAATTTTGTTGTATATAGGCAACTTAATAAACAGTTCTGTGTATAAATAATAGCATAAGATCAAAAACATAAAATCATATTAGGCAACACATTATACAATAAATTGTATAAACTGTTTTATATATTTTTTGTTGTAGCCTAAATGATGTGAAAATTCAAAACACAATCTAATTATTTTCAATTAGGTAATTCAAAAAAAAAGATAAAAATTGTAAATGAATTTATTCTTTCTGTTATTTGTACACAAAACTTTTATTTTTTCTTTAATAAAATTGCGTAATATGACAACACTGCACAACTCACGATGACGTCTGTCAAAATCAGAAGTGATGTTAACCTATAATTTTTCTTATTTTATGTAAAAAACTATTAAGAAATTTTCATTTTATCAGCCAATGATAATATAAACAACTATATAATAAATGTGTCATGTGATTTTTATCAATCATGGCTAGTATTCCAAGTAAACGTAAGTCAATTCACGCAACAAAGCTAAATTTTAGACCAAATATTAGCGATGCTAACATCAACACAACTGGAACAAAACCCACTACTGCACCAACAAGCATACAAGAAACCCTCACTATTATGCTAATATTCATTTGTAAGAAATTACTGTTTTACAAGACTTATATACGAGTTGCAATATACCTAGGAGCACTATTCCTAGTATCGTTAATAGCAGATGTAGTACCAACAGTTCCAAAGGTATATTTTGGACGATCTGACAATATATTTAATAAATTCTTTGTTAAATATGCCTGGGGATGGAATCTTTTACTACTCTTACCATTTGTGAGTCTAACGTCTTTCATCTATTGTTGTGGACAAAAAAATAAGATATTATTTAATCATATCATTAGAATAGTCATTGCTACTGGTTTCTGGTGGGTTATGACGACGTTTTTCAACTTTATTGAAGCCTCTTTTGGAAAATGTATATTTACCAAAGCAGAAAAAGGCTACCCAACTAAAGTATCATGTTTGCAAGCTGGTCATGTATGGAATGGTTTTGATATTTCTGGACACTCATTCATCTTGGTGTATGGTAGCTTATTATTAATAGAAGAAGCTAGAAGTATGGTTAATTGGGATAGTATAAAAGAGCATATACGATTAGAAGAACACGCAAGAATGACAAAAGACACAGAGCTAAGTAACAATCCTTTACGTAATTTAACTGAGCTAGAATTTAAGATGCTGCAAGTCAATTACGAGAAGTTCACTCCATATATAAGAGCCCTTTTTATCACAATAACATGCTTCCAAGTATTATGGGATATAATGCTTCTTTCGACAATACTGTATTACCATGTTATGGTAGAAAAATTATTAGGAGGTCTTGTAGCCATTATGGTATGGTACTTAACGTATGAATTATGGTATACAAATAAGAAAATCCTACCAAGTTTGCCCGGAGATGGGGTTTTTAAGTATATTAAGAAAACTACAAAAGATACTATACCACCAGCTAGAAGAAGGGCAGGGAGTATTGTTAATGGAAGCCAAGTACCAAAGTTTATGGGAAGACCCATATATGCACAACCACAAGAAGCTGAATCAGGGATTAGGTAGTTGAAATTAATTTTTAAACTTTGAAGTTTAAATAAGGTCTAAGTGATAAAAATTATTTAGATTTTAAATATTTTTTACATTAACAGTTATTTTGATTTTACAATATAAATATTATATTTGTAATACCGTAATTTCACACAATACTCGAGCCACACAACTATAGTCCATTAAAAACAAAATAAAACGTGTTTGGCGACATCTAAGCTAATAGTCTAAAGAAACATATTTCCGCGTGACATCGCTTTCCGTGGGCACTAAGAGTGCCGATGTATTGAAATCTTCGCAGAAAAGTCAAAATCTTTGACCATGTTTTTTTCACATTTCTCGACGTTTTAGACCTTTCCGAGTCGAAATTCAGACGCCTACGTGATCTGGCCGGAGAGCCTAGAGCAAAGGCCATTAAACCCGAATTGGAATTGGAGTCAAAATCAGTAAAAAAGAATTGTTTGTCCGTCTGTCTGTAAACTCAATAACTCCATTTCTAAATAAGATATTGATGAGCGCTTTTTTGTATATTGTTTCTTATCGTATTTCGAAGAGCAAGGCAATTATTATTGTATTTTATACACTTATATGAAAGATAATTTTAAATTGGTTAAAAAATGTTACAAAATTTAATAATTTTTTCCTAAAATGCATTGTTTTCGAGATATTGACGTTTAAAGCCAGTAAAACGTTTTTTTTTTCATATCTCACTTATTTATAAACCGATTTCAAAAAATTATTTTTTAAATGAAAGCTGTTTTTAAGCCCCATAAAAATGTTACATATAGTTTTTTGCTAGAATATAATATTTTAGACATACAGACTTTCAAACTTTAATAAATTATGCAGGTGTATTAATGGTTGCCTATTCACGTGATCACACAACCCCTTTTCGTAACGTTTTAAAATAGTGCCTACTGCCGATGTTTTGACAAGGTGCTTGCAACTGTTCAGCTGTTTTTTTTTTAAATACGCAGATCATGGACTATTTTTGTGTGAAATTACGGTATACGAGTTGAATGGCGGCCATATTTAAAACTTTACGAGATGGCACTACTGGCATTTGACTCTATGCACTAAAGAATTCTATCAAACGCCACATTTGTACATATGACTGGTACACTATAGCTAAAACTTTAACGCGCGGAACGTTCAAGTATTACGTAACGCAAATTTTGATCATTTTGGACCCCCCCCCCTTGTAACGCTATTTTCCTATACCATTAATATTGTACGTAATACTTGAACGTTCCCTAATAAACGAAGTCCGCCTGCCAATAGTGTCATCTCGTAAAATTTTTGTGAACTTCTAAATATGACCGAACTTGAACTTGTATATTATTTTACCAAAAATATTGATCATACAAAAAATGTACAGTAGATTTTTTATTAAATATTTATTTTACAGTTTATTTATATACATTTAGGACCCTGCACCAATGGTTATTTAACCCACAGTGTTTACAACAAAAAATGGTACCGACAACCAGGGTGAATACTCGGGGTAAAGTGAATCACTGGGGGGTAAAGTGAATCAGTAGGGGTTAAAGTGAATCACTAGGGGGGTAAAGTGAATCACTAGGGGTTAAAGTGAATCACTAATATATCTAATCTCTGTGATATCACAAAGATTCATTTAGATAAAAATTTCGCATGCAGACCCGTATTTTTAACATGGCCACCCAGCAAACACAGTCACGTCAATAGACGTGATATACACGTCAAATGACGTCAATTAACGTGTATTTCACGTCTATTGAAGTGACTATGTTGGCAGGGCATGCATGGGTGTAAATGCCAAATGACAAAATATTGGTATTTTTCTAAAAAATAAAACAAAAATTGCCAATGTAAATTAAAATTAGAGTCTTCAGTTGTTTTAAGTTGTGTTAAGTTGATGTTTACATTTTTGAAGAGTTTTTTTTAACTTTTTTCTTGCCATTCTTATAAGTTTGAAAAATATTTAAAATTTATAATTTTTAGTAACTAATATTTTGGAAAAAGGTGCCTTAAAATTATGTAATTTTTTATTGGTCTTTTTAAATTAATTTTTACGAATAAGTTGTGGGTATGTTTTATGTAATTTTTTCTATGGTACTGTGTTTTTTATTATTTAAGTCCTTAAAGCGCATTTATTATTTTAAATAATTTATTTAATTTGTGTGTCTCTCTGTTATTTTTTTTGTTGTTTTTTATTTATAATTTATTAAAACCTATTAAAACTATTCTTTTTTTAAATAAACCCATCCATAAACCCATTCTTATCATCAATATTAATGATTCAGGTTGAATTTCAAGGGGGTACTTAATTACAATTACATTGCACAAGTTTAAGGGGAACTTTTCTTTTATTATAAATGGAAAAAAATAAAAATAATATTTTTTTTTTGTGAAAGAATATTGTTTTTATTGAACTGATTTATTTTGGACATATTTATAAAACATACAGGGTGTATTTGAAATAGCGTAGGAAATTTTAACAGGTGATTCTACATGATAAAATTTGACAAAAAGTTCTTATAAACATATGTCTAAAAATGCGTCATAAGGGAGCTACGCCCCTTTGAAATTGGCTAAAAAATCGGTTTTTATTTAATAACTCAGGAACCCTTTGAGATATATTAACGAGGTTTTGCACGTGAATTAATTCTAATAAGGCCCATCTTTGTATGTCATTTTCACGTACTTATTTAAACCAGGGGTGTGCGAAACGGGGGGGCCTTATCAGTTTTTTGTCCCAAACTTTTTTCTGTGTAACTTTTTTGCAATTTTATTTTTGAAATATGATTCCTCAGGTTAAAATACATAAAAAAGGTACTCTTGTTGTAATACTGTAGGATTAACCGTTTTCGATAAAAGTTAATTTGAAGGTGAAATTTCACGATTCGAGGACGAAAAATTAAATAAATGTCAAAAACCAAAATTTTAATGATGCAATGTTATTCTACATCAAAAACTAAGAAAAAAAAGTCTCCGTACATGTAGGTCGAAAAAACGCTTTTAAAGCTACCATAGCCCTTTAAAAATGGTGCATATTTAGGAGACCATAGCTCCATTAGGATTCATTTTTGGAAGTTCCTGTATATGAGTTTTTTTTCTTAGTTTTTAATGTACATTCGCCCTGCATCATTAAAATTTTGGTTTTCAACATTTTAGTATTTAATTTTTCGTCCTCGAACCGTGGAATTTCACCTTCAAATTAATTTTTCTCGAAAACGGTTAATCCTACAGTATTACAACAAGAGTACCTTTTTTATGTATTTTGACCTGAGGAATCATATTTCAAAAATAAAATTGCAAAAAAGTTACACAGAAAAAAGTTTGGGACAAAAAACTGATAACCCTCCCCCCCGTTTCGCACACCCCTGGTTGAAATAAGTACATGAAAATAACACATAAAAATGGGTCTCGGTAGGATTAGTTGACGTGCAAAACCTCGTTGATATATCTCAAAGGGTTCCTGAGTTATTAAATAAAAACCGATTTTTTTAGCCACTTTCAAAGGGACGTAGCTCCCTTATGACGCATTTTTAGACATATGTTTATAGGAACTTTTTGTCATATTTTATGATGTAGAATCATCTGTTAAAATTTCCGACGCTATTTCAAATACACCGTGTATTAAGAATATAAAAATTTATTTTTTTTTGCATTTTTAGTACATCATTCAGAGGGTCTTCCAAAAGACGCTTTTTAAACGGATCCACACTTTTTGGGCTTCCTGTAACACATAGAGTAAAAAGTCCAAACAGGATTCTATTCATAAGACTAAATACTAGTAACTTAACATAAAAAATATTCTATTTTTAATATTTTTATCATTTTATAAACATTTTTCTGAAAAATGAAAAAAAAATCGGCATTTGGTTTGAATTTTTTTCCATTTATAAAAAATAAAAGTCCCCTTAAACATAATTTCCTAAAAGTAGTTAAATAAAGTAATTAAATTTACAATTTAAATTAAACTACTCAAAACAATTATTGCATAATATGCATTAGGGTGACCCCCCAAAATTTCAAATTGAAAAATTTGGAGGTCTCACCCCTTAAATTTTTTCATTAGGGTAAGAGTAACCTGATTTTTTTTCAGAATTTTTGAAAAAATCTAGCTATTTTTAAAAAGATATGTTTCTTTAGCTTTATTATTTTTTTTAAACAAACAGTGTTTTAAGTCGATGAATTTTTTTTGTGCCTGTTATTACGCCTAAAATGAAGCAATGCAGTGGATTTTCAAACTTAAAAGGGCACAGCTCCGTCATTTTGAAAGAAAACTTTCAGATTTCTTTTTTAGGTTAACCATATACTATCCCTTTATACCGTGCCGTGTTAAAAAGATTCAAATAAAAAATGCGTCGGCCTTAAAAAAAATTAAAAAGCTTATAAGAAACATAATATGTTTCTTAATAATATATTATATTATTAAAAAATGGCTGTGAGCGATCTCTACATCTTTTTCAAAAATTCAGAAAAAATTCAGGGATGATACTCTTACCCCAATGAAAAAATTTAAAGGGCGAGACCTCCAAATTTTTCAATTTTAAATAAATAAATCTTAATATATTTTAGGAATCATAATATTTTTAAACATAATTTCGTTACATTTATTTATAAAATAGCCATCTTTTTAGGTGGCCCTAAATATTTTTCGTGTAATATGCTGTTATACTTCGATAAATAGGTTTACCTGTCAGAAAAACTTTATATTTAGTTAGTTAATATTTATTTATACATTCAGAATCTTAAAAAATATTTTTTCAATTCTAATACAGCGTTGCCAGACTTAGTATAATTTTGACTTTTGGGGGATATTTTTTTAAACTTTTAAAAATAATAAATAATTATCAAACCTATGCACATAGCTGTCTGAAATGAGTATTTTCTACTATAGCTTACGTGTTAATAATGGAAATTTTAAAAATAATTAAAGTTAGAAAAAGGTTAGAATTTAGTTGGGAAACTAACGTTAGATTTATTTATTTTTATAGCGTTTTTGTCAAACGTTAGTTTTTAAGGTTAGATTTATATATTTTATAACGTTATTGTCAAACTTTAGATTTTAAGCTTTCACGGCCATTAAGATATAAAGAACTTTCACTTTCGCGTTTAGACCGTGTTAATGGATTTTCACTTTCCGACGTTTCGTCTCTTACTACTAGAGACATCTTCAGGGATTAATCTGAAACTAAGTTATACTTCCCTATGTAAGCGGTATCACGGATAAAATAGGTAAACTTTTGAAGAAGTCAAATATTAAGCCTATATTTCGGTCCAACCAAAAATTAGGTCAATGTTTGACTTCAACAAAAGACAAAATACCCCTGAGTTCAGAAGGCGTATATAAAATACCCTGCTCCTGTGGTACGGTTTACATAGGTGAAACTAAGAGAAAAATTTCTACAAGACTTCAAGAGCATGAGCGCAATATAAGAAAGAAACAAATTTCCTTATCGGCAGTAGCCGAACATGTACATGAAACAGGTCATAAAATCAATTTGTCTGAAACAAAACAAATATTAACAGAAAACAGAAAAATGCCAAGGAAGATACGGGAATCGATAGAAATCATCAAGCATCCTAACAATATCAATCGGGACACTGGTTACCACTTACCTGCAATATGGAAGTCTTTGATAGGAAAAACCTCGTCACGGGTGAATAACCACAACTCGTCATAAATAGTGACACAAGTTGATTCGAAACTTAGTTTCAGATTAATCCCTGAAGATGTCTCTAGTAGTAAGAGACGAAACGTCGGAAAGTGAAAATCCATTAAAACGGTCTAAACCCGAAAGTGAAAGTTCTTTATTGTCAAACGTTAGTTTTTAAGGTAAAATTTATATATTTTTTAACGTTTTTGTATAACGTTTAGGACTAAACATAAAAATGTCACTAATCTAATGTTTTGGTAAGTTAGATTTGTGTACTTTTCTACCAGGGGTTTGCTTTATTTATAGGAATGTATTAAAATAGGAGAACAAATTTAAATTATATTAAAATATTTATTAATAATTAAGGAAAATCACTTTTAAAAAATTAACTAATTGTCAGCTTCCAGCTGATTTCCCACTAGCTGGATTTTTTCACCTGGCTTGAAAGCTGGCATGCCCAAAAATGGGCAAGAAGCGCAACGGAACGCATCTCCAAGATAACACTAAAAACAAATAAATCATAAAATACTACCAATACTATGGCTTAGTTTACACCCTGGGTACTTTATTTTAAGTCCAGGTACTTTTTATTTACCTATAAACAGAGATAGTTGATAAAAAGTACCTGGACTTAAAATATAGTATCCATGGTGTAAACTAAGCCTATTATAGTTTGGACTTTTTAAAATAAGTAAGAATTTTTTTTGAAAAAATAGTTTTTACATCACCGCGATTTTTACCAAAAACAAGCACAGCCTAGAACTTTGTATAAGGAAAGGGGCTTTAGCTCAAAGCGTTCTCGAGTTATTGTGGTCAAAAATTACCCGGAAAATCAAACTTTTTGGACATAAAACGTCGAGAAATGTAAAAACAGGAATACACATTTTTAACTTCTTGCCAAGAATAATTGGTCATTCATACAAGGTCGTAAACTATTTTTCATAGATTAGATTAGATTATCATTTATTTGCTCAGAGATACCCCGGAGGGTGTTGAACATGTCAAAATTACAAATATAATTATTACAATATTAATACATAAACTTGTTTTACTTAAAAATTATAGTACATACAAAAGAAGAAAATATCTAGATCTAGAAAGTTAAATTTTAAATGTTTTCTCTACCTTTATCCTCGAAAAATTCGCTGAGAGTATAGAAGGATTTACTGACCAGGTACGATTTCAAGACACGTTTTAGTTTGTCACTTGGGAGACTTCTTACATGACTAGGAAAACTATTATAGATCCTAATTATACTATAGTGAACGTTTTTTTGAATATAGGTGTAATTACATTTAACATTTTCAAGTTCTACCTTTTTTCTTGTATCATATACCTCTTGGCTTTTACAATCAATAAATAAATCCTTATTTTCGACTACAAACTTAACGCATTCAAACACATATAAGCCAACCAGAGTCAGAATGTTGTTGCTGCCAAAAATATCTCTACAACTGTCTGTAACTTTTAGTTTGTAAATATTTCTGATACATCTTTTTTGTAATATTAATATTCTGTCACTGTCTACCGAGTTACCCCAAAATATTATGCCATATCTGATTCTAGAATTTATATATGCGTGGTATGCGATAAACGCTGTTTTTGAATCAACACTTTCTGATAAAATTTTAAGTGCATAACAGTATTTTGAGATATTTTTAGCAACAAAATCAACATGCGCTTTCCAATCCAACCTTCTATCAATGTGTAACCCTAAGAACTTTACTTCTTCTACAGAATTTAAATTTATTTCCTTGTATGGTAAAACTAGGTCTTTTTTGTCTCTATTACTAAACGATATAATTTGAGTTTTTTCAATGTTTAAAGTTAAATCATTTGTGGTAAAATATTTACAGACTGATAAGCTATCGGCAGACGCAAGACTGAAAAAAATAATAACTTACACTGCCACAGGATGATTTAGGTGCATTAGTTGTATCCACCACATTTCCATTTTCTCCTTCTTGCATCAGTTCTTCAGCTAACCCACAAGAACAATCTTTACAGGCTTTACGCTTTCCTGTAGTACCACACACTGAAAAAAAAATGGAGAAAATTTACAAATTATTAAAAAAAAATACTGCTGCCAAAAAATAACATTCCCCTGCAGACCTAGGATCAAACAAAAAAAAATCGAAAACAAAAAATGTAAAAAAAACTTTTTGTTCAATTTCAAAATCTTTAAAAAAAAATTACCCCCTTAACCCCAAATTTTACCAAAAACAATTAGGGATCGACCAATACCGATATGTCATTGGCAATATCGGCGATATCGGCAAAAATTCGATATATCGGTAATCGGCCGATATGAAAGTCACCACTTTTGATATTGTCTTCAAACTATCTTTTGGAATATATTCGATATTTTTAACTTTTAAAATGTTGTCAGGGGGTATAGGAAGGATTTTTTTTTAAATGGGAAGTTGGGTCATATGATACATCACATGACATATTTTTTATTTTTTAAACATTTTTTTTAACTTTAAATTTTTTATTTTTTTTTGCTGAAAAATACAATTTCTTAAGATTTTTTTTTGTAAAATTTTATTTACATTATTTAAAATTCGTTTAAGAGTATAATTTACTTATTGGCATTGTTGCATGCTCATGAAATTAACCATTTTTCAAAAATTGATTGATTTTTTTAAACAAATTCCCATTTTCAACCCTATTTTAAACCCTCAAATAATAAAAAAATTGTCAAATAGAAAATTTTATAAGCTTTAAAATGATTTACCACACAATCCCCCTTTTAATCTCTTTTAATTTAAAAAAATGCCCCTTTTAATTTTAAAAAAATGCCCATATATCCAAAAAGATAGCTTGAGTTGTTTTATTTAAATGCTTTAAGTTTGAAACAGATATCTCCACTTGTTAAAAGTTAAGGGAGGTGACTTTTGGATTGCTCTATATTTTATATTGCCTGGTCTTAATAAATGTATTTTACTTTTTATTATATTCCTTTTTGAAAATTTACATTACATGTAGTTATTATATTTGACCAACATTTTTTAAATCACTGTTTTATTCATATTTAATAATATTAAATATATCGGTACATTGGCAAAAGTCCATATCGGTCAAACCCTAAAAACAATCCCAACCTAGAACCTTTGAATAAGGAACCTAGTTTTGTGGCTTAATTTGATAAAAACATAATTCTGAAAAATTTCAAGAAAAAAATATCCAGAAAAAAAATGCATTAAAAAGTTTAAACTTTAAAAAAATTTTTGTTTATTATTTTTTTTTTTTCATAAAACAAACCTTTTAAAGTAGATGCCTCTGGCTTTTTAAAATCATCCTCATCCAACAAATTATCAGCATCTATCACATCCTCATCCATGTCTTCTAATTTCCAAACTGCAGCTGGTTTTTTTAAATTCAATTTTGCAGAAGACCCGACCTCATACTTTGGTTTGTAACATGTAACATTGTCTTTGACTGTTTTAAAATTTGTAAAACCGTTGGTTTTTAAAATGAATTCTACATCTTTCAGTTCAAACTGTTTATTTGTTCCAATTACTAGAAATCCACCGGGTTCTAAGATGTCAAAGATTTTCTTGACATTTTCTTGAGTAAAGCTGAAGAGTGGTAAAATGGTTGTTACCATTGATTGGGATTTATTTTCTTCACCTAAAAGCATGTCATATTTACTTTTATGTCTCATGAAAATTCAGCCTTGGGTGCACATTAAAATAAATTATTAATAATTACATTATTGCATTAGGTTGATTGGGTTTTAATAAAAAGAAAGTTTTTTCAATGAGGCAGGGTTGAGTTATGTTAATGTACACTTAGCATTGAATGTTCATTAGGTATTGTACTCCATAGGTCCATTATTGCAAATGAATTAATTAATTAGAAAATCTTATTTGGGCCGTCACTTTCAGCTAAACCCCTTCCCCTACCCTAGTTTGCTGACATAATTTTTAAACAGCCCCCAAGTGAAAAAAAATACCATTTTTTCAATCCATAAGTACAATAATTCAGCCACTTTTGTGCCCAAGGAACAGGTAATAGTAAATAATAATAGGTGTTCTGTGGATAGGTAATTCTTACCAGAAAGTTTTTTTAAGCCACACAGTTTCCAAGAATCCAACTGTTCATTGATAATATCTTTAACGTCTTTTTCCTTTTCTTCATCATAGATAATTAACGCCAACTCGTTTTTCTTTAAATCTTTTAAATAATCCATGTTTTTTACGCTAAACACACAAAAACTAGTGAAAATATAACCACAAAATTTTCAAAATGAAATGTAAAAAATTTTAAACGTCAAATGCAAAATGCGATGTTGTCAGATTTTTAATTATTGACTAGATGAAACGTTGCAAGCATCCTGTCAAAACGTCGGCACTATTGTACCCTAGAGCCATCTAGTTCGCAAATTTCAAACTAGGTGTTTTGTTTGATTTTAAATTCTGTATCTTTAAAACATTATATTCTAGCAAAAAACTGTATATAACATTTTTTATAGGGCTTAAAAAGAGCTTTTATTTAAAATATAATTTTTTGAAATCGGGTTATAAATATGAGATATGCTAAAAAAACCTTTTACTGCTTTAAACGCCAATATCTCGAAAACAATGCGTTTTAGGAAAACGTTGTTTATAACATTTTTTGACCAATTTAAAATTATCTTTTATATAAGTGCTGAATTAACCAAATACAATAATAATTGCCTTAATTATAAACAAAAAAAAGCTAAAAATAGGAGTTTTACCCTATTTTTACCCCCTTACCCCCAATCGTTTACCCCCAAAATCTAATCAGCTCTTCGGAATACGATAAGAAACAATATTCAAAAAACCGCAAGTCGATATCTCATGTAGAAATGAAGTTAGAGAATTTACACCCAGACAGACACAGACAGACGGACGCAAAACTTTTTTTTACTGATTTCGACTCAGAATGGTCTAAAACGTCGAGAAATGTGAAAAAAACGTGGTCAAAGATTTTGACTTTTCGGCGAAGATTTCAATACATCGGCACTCTTAGTAGCACTAAGTGCCGATGTAATTTGTTATGTTCAACATTTGTACACTTCCGTCTTTGATTTTTATAAGAAGAAGAAGAAGAAGAAGAAGAGTTGTTTAATTTGTGGGCAAAGTTATTTACAAAAATTCGGCTTTAAGTTAAACAGTATTAGGTTTTATTGATTAGCGTTGTAAGTTATGTAAATTGATAAACCTGGATTTATGAGCCTGTGTTCCTATTTTCGTATTAGTAGTAATTACTTTAAATATTTTTTTAGAATAATCTAAAAATTAAAATAGTTCTACAAATATGGCAGAAATATTAATACCAAAGTCCGACAGAGAAGAAATTATTGTCTGTAAAACTAGTCACACTGGCCATCAGTTGCTACACCAAATATTTCCTATAAACGTTGATAAAATGTTTCAGCTGATTTGTACAGACTCAAAATTTATGGAAAAGTTTTACCTCGACAGAAAAATAAACAATGTAGACATTACAGACTGGAGTTTGGACAGTGTTGGATCGTTGTATTGTCGGTTGTATTCTAGAACAGTAACAGAAACCGTTATTTTTAATATAACATATGGGACAAATGAAATAAGAACCATCAAATCCATGGATTTAGTACAGCGTTGTAAGCTATTGAAATGTAGTGAAACAAGCAAATTGTATTCAATAACTATAAAAATTAATGATATGGTTGAAGTACACTATTGCTTAAAAAAATTTACAGACTCGAGCAGTTCTTTAACAATAATATTTGAGGATAAGAAAACATGGCACAACGAATTATACAGTTATTTTTTAAGAGATCGTTTAGATTATTCTGCAGCTCTAGGAAAAGCATTAGAAGCTGAATGCAAAATTCTAAATGAAGCTGTCAATCAAGTAAAAAAGGAACAATCTTTAAATTTAATGGTCCCAACTTAACATTGAGTAGTTAAAATAAAAATTTTGAAATTATTTTATTATTTTTTTTACGTTTTATATCCAAAATAGATGATCTGGGTGCCTACCCTGGTAGAAATCACTAAAATACAACTTTATATGCAATGTTGAGTTTTTCTATAATTTTCAGTGATTTTTAACGTTGTATAGTAATGTTTAAATCAACAATATTTCAATATTAGATTTTAAAAAAATCCGCTCGAAGCCAATAGACCCCGTTCTAAGCTGAAAGGTCCTATCTACATAGGTTTAACATATACAGATAGGACCTTTCAGCTTAGCAAGGCAGATGTCTGGTAAATGTGTGATCATAATAACTCAAGAACACTTCGATCTTAAATTTAGACCATAGGTTTCTTATCCAAAATTCTAGACTGGGATTGTTTTTGGTAAAAATCGGGGTAGTAAAATTTAAAAACCTGTAAGGTATTATTGAAAATAACCACAAAATTAGAAAGAAACTCTAATTCTGTGATAATACCTAATACGATAGAATATGCAACTTTTTATACACTCATTTGTATAACAGGTTGCCTGGAAAAATTATTTTAAGCAACACAATATACAAGCTAGTGTATAATGTGTTGCCTACACGTGTATTAATTTTTCTAAAATTAAGCCACATCGCCACTTTAAAACAGTACTTCGCAAACCAAAACAAACAAATAATCTGTTGCGTGCTAATTTGTTGCGTTTAAAAGTATTAAGTGGTTAAATCAATGGGTATTTCTAATGGAAAATGCACCTCTTTGGCGAGACTCGATGGAAAAACCGCCATTGTGACTGGATCAAACACAGGAATCGGAAAATGCACGGTACAGGATTTTTTTGAAAGAGGTTAGTTACCTTATAGTATAGTATAAAAGTACAGTTATAAATTATTATATTACTGTATTATTGAATAATTTATTCACAGATATCTTGAATAAAACTGGATGTGTAGTTATGCTGTGGCGGTTATTTACCGCGCACATCGTTACCGCGTCGTTTATTACCGCGAAAATAATTAGGGACTGTTCATAAATTACCTAACGCAAGTTTTTAATTTTTTTAACCCCCTCCTCCCCCTCTGTCACAAGCTGTCACATTTACTAACAGAAAAGAAGCTGCAACTGATATTAAAAATTTTACATTTCATTTAAATTTGTAATTTTTTCTACTTTTTAAGAGTTATAATGGCATGCAGAAACCTACACTTGACAAATGAAGCTGCAGCTGGTACTAAAAATTTTATATTTACTTCTAAATTCTATTTTTTTACTCTTTAGGAGGTAGAGTTATAATGATATGCAGAAACCTAGACATAGCAAATGAAGCTGCAGCTGATTTTAAAAATTTTACATTTGATTTTGAAAAGTTATTTTTTCTACTTTTTAGGAGCTAGAGTAATAATGGCATGTATAAACATAGACAAGGCAAATGAAGCTGTAGCTGATACTAAAAATTTTACATTTAATTTAAATTTGTAATTTTTTCTACTTTTTAGGAGCTAGAGTTATAATGACATTGAGAAACCTTGACAAATGAAGCTGCAGCTGATACTAAATTTTTTTCATTACATTTTAAATTGTATTTTTTTACTTTTTAGGAGCTAGAGTTATAATGGCATGCAGAAACCTAGACAGGGCAAATGAAGCTGCAACTGATATTAAAAAAAATTGCGAATCTAAACAGAACTTGGGAGAAATAGTTGTTACACAACTGGACTTGTCTAGTCTACGTTCAGTTAGAACTTGTGCAAAACACATTTTGGAGACTGAAGCTAGGATTGATTTGTTAATAAATAATGCAGGTGAAAAAAAAAATTCCAAATTTTTTTTTGGAAATTTTTTTTTGGACTTTTTTTTAATTAAAAAAAAAAAATCCATTTCTGAAAAAAAAGAAATCTTTCTTACCATACTTTGATTTATATCAGAAATAATTCCACCCAAGAACGTTCACGAATTATTAAAATTTTTCCCGGACGGACAGACCCAGGTAGCAAGGGATGTTATATTACAAGAAATTAACATCACTTTTGGGTGTATTTTTAAACTAAATCATAACATCACATATTATTGAAAAATAACATGTATTTACACATATTAACGTGGCTTTCACGTGAATGTCATGTTATTTTGCTACCTGGGGACATACAGACCAAAGGACAGTTTTCACGGAAATGAGTTTTCTTAAATAAAAAATGTCGTGAAAAGCAATAAAAAATGCACAATTTTTTTACCAACGCGGGATTTTTCTAGGGAAAAATAATAATTTAAAATATGTTTATTCGTCTAGATTTCTTTTGCTATTCTCACTTTTTTTTCAATATCTATTTTCTAAAGCTGCTAGGGAACGTTCAAGTATTACGTAACGCTCCTAGGGGGGATGGGGGTCATTTTGGAGTGTTACGCCCATGTTAATGGTATAGAAAAATAGCGTTACAGGGGGGGTCCAAAATGATCAAAATTGCTTGCAACAAAAATATTTATAACCAAAATTTTCTTGGTTTTTTTTTTTCAAATTTTCTTGGACGAAAATTTTTTTATCCACAATTTCTCTTCACGAGACTTGCAATTTTTTTTCGTTAATTTCTTTAACTTGCCAATTTAATTGCTTAAATTTTGCACTATAATTAAAATTAATTTTATTTTATTTTTACTTTTGTAGGTATTATGATGTGTCCCAAAATGAAAACAGAAGATGGATTTGAAATGCAGTTTGGTACCAACCATTTGGGACACTTTTTATTAACATTAATGCTATTGCCAACAATTGTCAATAGCACGCCTGCCAGGATTATTAACGTATCGTCTATGGCACATTGGCGTAAGTACACACAACGCCAAAATTCTGTATCTTTAAAACATTATATTCTAGCAAAAAACTGTATATAACATTTTTTATAGGGCTTAAAAAGAGCTTTTATTTAAAATATAATTTTTTGAAATCGGGTTATAAATATGTTAGATATGATAAAAAAACCTTTTACTGCTTTAAACGCCAATATCTCGAAAACAATGCGTTTTAGGAAAACGTTATTTATAACATTTTTTGACCAATTTAAAATTATCTTTTATATAAGTGCTAAATTAAGCAAGTACAATAATAGTTGCCTTAATTATAAACAAATAACGCTAAAAATAGGAGTTTTACCCTCGTTTACACCCAAAATCTAATCAGCTCTTCGGAATACGATAAGAAAACCGCAAGTCGATATCTCATGTAGAAATGGAGAGAGAGTTTACACCCAGACAGACAGACAGACAGACGGACGCAAAATTTTTTTTTACTGATTTCGACTCAGAATGGTCTAAAAGGCGAGAAATGTGAAAAAAACGTGGTCAAAGATTTTTACTTTTCGGCGAAGATTTCAATACATCGGCACTCTTAGTAGCACTAAGTGCCGATGTAAAAATTAAAGTGGTCACAAAATGTGAGAAACCAAGATGCAATAAGTTATAAAACTTAGTACGCAGTGACCATGAATGAATAAATGATGAATATTTTTGTTTGTATATAAACCATAGACAAGGAAAGACCTCCAAAGCCGTTGCGGAATACTGTGATAAATGTGCCTAGCGCATCTGAGATAAACTTGCACATGCGCATTACTATTGTTGTTTTTGACGAGTATTTTTAACCTTAGTTTTGTGTGTCAAATAAAAATTGTAAAAAATTCAACAAAAACAATAAATATCTACGAAGAAACGTCGAAATAGTTTTTAAAAATTATTTTATAAGAATTTTTCGAGGTGTGTTTGAGTACACCTACTTTGAGTACACCATGGATTGACCCTTTGCTCTTCATAAAGCAACAATACAGGTTAGGTTTAAAGTTATAAACAAATGCAGCAAAAAAAAACAATTAAAACACAGTACAAGTCGAAAAATGAACAGTAAGAAACGACGATCTGACAGTACCGACAGTATAAACAAACTACTAATAATTCGTCACCCCAGTATTGGTTTGCCATATCTCTATTTTTGGACATTTTAAGATTTTTACTGGGGTGAATACTGGGGTGATGAATTGTTTTACGACCGACAGCATTTCACAGCTGATAGAGATGCGTACTGCGCAAGGTCAGATATATTGCGTTACGTCATTTCGCTGCCCCGTTCTGTCACAAAATAATCTTGCGCAGGCTGGACTAATGGTTCTCTTTCCTTTTCTATGATATAAACCTGTTTTCTGCTTTACCAAGTCATCAATTTTTTAAGTTTGTTTAGGTGAACGAAGTTCTTCTCTCTTTTCAATTTAAAACTTTAAAGTTAAGGATATATTATTTTTTAAGATACATTTTTATTTTTATTTTGAATTATGTTTTTAATTTTAGTAAAATTTTTAGCGTTAGTAAATAAAATTTGTTTAACGTTTTATTTTCAAAAAAAGACGGGTTTCTTTAAAAAATATATCAGTCTATAACTCTGAACTAGAAATTACAGACTTTTTTAAATTATTTATGTTTTTGAAAAAAATTTAAAAGATTTTTAAATTTTTTAAAATTGTATTATATTTTTAACACAAAAGTGCATTTTTTTTAGTAAAAAAACTGCCAAAAATTCTGTCGTTGGACTTTAAATTAACCGATTATGTACCTTTTTTTTGTTTTTTAATTGTTATTGTTTTTAATTACTTTGGTGACTAAACTTTTTTAACGTCTTATTTCCAAAAAAGACGCGTTTCGTTAAAAAATATATCAGTCTATAACTCTGAACTAGAAATTACAGACTTTTTTAAATTATTTATGTTTTTGAAAAAAAAAAAAAAATTAAAAATTAAAAAGATTTTAAATTTTTTGAATTTTTTAACTTTTAAAATGTATTTTGGAAAAATCTAAAAACAGTTATTTTAGTTATGGAGTGAAAAGTTGTTTATGTTAAAAGAGGGATGTGTAGTGTCTGTAAAACCTTATTTAGAAAAAAATCAAAAATATGTAAAAACATTATGAGGAAACGAGAAAGAAAAATTTGTAAAAAGTGTAAAATCAATTTTTTTTATCAAAACCACAATGAAAATTACCGTAGCTTATTAACATCCAGTCAGTAAATCAAGTCAGTCAGTTAGTCAGTCAATCAGTCTTAACAAAAGTAAGTTTTATTAAAAAAATAAATATTTTTTAAAAATTTAAAAAAATGTTTGATGTTTTTTAATTATTTTTTTTTATTTTAGATGAATTTTCAAAAATTAAAAGAAAAAAAAAACTACCTCCAATAGAGAGGATAAAACAATACAACAGGATAACATTGATGTTGAGTTAAATAAAGAAACTAGTCTTCGTGAACAAGTTCAAAATTTGTCTACCGCCGCGACTTACCAGGAATACCTTTCTCAATTTGATCCTTTACTTCGGAGTTAAATATACACCAGATTCAGATGTGTATAAAATAGCAAACAGTTTAGTAAATTTTAAAGGAAAAGATGTAGTTGTAGAAAATATTCAATATCCTGGATCGGTGGGTCTTTACGAGTTACTTTTCAAAAAATATCCTATTGGATATCATAATAGCGATTTAGAAAATTATATGGATATTTTAAAACGAACTAATGCATATCGTAAAAACTATAATGAAAATGAGGGCATTCAAGCGTCAAATACAGACAAATACAATAATATCATAAGACCATTTTTAGTTCAAAAGGGGATTTTAAGTCAAAAAAATTACACACAGCAGTCCAAAAAATCTGAGAAGTTTAAAAAATAAAATTTTTGCCGGAAAAGGTTTAGTGCTCGACCTGTCAAAAAAACCAATTGATTATATATATTTTGATGACCCCAACGAAATCATTGAACGCTTAAAACTTTTAATTGCCTCACAAATGGCTGGATATACGTGAAGTATTAATCCAAAATATTAATGAGAAAATTAGTAAACTGAAATCTGATTTTGAAACGTCTTTAAAAAACATTGGAACTGAAATTCAAAATTTGTCTGGGAAAAGTGTTAACCAAAAACAGATACTTGATAATTTTCAAACTAAAATAAATAGCAGTGAAGTATTAATCCAAAATATTAATGAAAAAATATCCAAACTTAAATTGGACTTTTTTATTTTTCGTAAATTGGTCAAAAAATACTTATGTACAATTCTGTACAAAATACATTTTGAAAGTGAAAATAGAAATTTTCGAATATATCCAATGGAGCTCTCTACAACTAGAATTATGAAACAAAAGACATCTACCCCCAGGTAGCAAAATAACATGACATTCACGTGAAAGTCACGTTAATATGTGACATGTGATGTTAAGATTGTAGTCTCATTTAACAAGAATGTAGCATGGTGGGGATGTCCTAAGTCCGCCCCTAATAACATCACACAATGACATCCCGAAAATAATGTGTTTGTGACATCATAAATCCACATTCCTGTTATATCTAATATCTTATGGATGCCGTTACTGGTACTTTAATATTTAAATAATATTCTAGCTTTTTCTAAATTAAAACCATTAAAAACCCTATAAAAAAATGGTATTTAAAATCAATCAGTAATTAAAACAATCACAGATTGAAACAGATAGATTCTAAATACGAAATTGCAGATTAAGCGGAAAATATATTCCTTAAATCCGTGTCCGTGGTCTTGAGAAGCCCGGCAGAGCCCCCTATCCATTGGAAATCGTATAATGTGTATACAATTTCCTTATAATTATTTACTCTATCATCATCATCTTATATCGATTTTTTTGTTTCGAACGTCGGTGAGAAGCAAAATAACATGACATTCACGTGAAAGCCACGTTAATATGTGACATGCGATATATTCACAGCGTTGCTAAATATTTGTTATTAAATAACATGGTTGTCACGTCACACGTGTTACGTTGCAAATGTGATGTTAAATACATGTTATTTTTCAATATTATGTGATGTTATGATTTAGTTTAAAAATACACCCAAAAGTGATGTTAATTTCTTGTAATATAACATCTCTTGCTACCTGGGCCCTATCTCTATCTCATTTGTGCTACACTTTCCAGCCAACCAAATAAATACTGTATTTGTTTTTTATACAACAAATACAGTATTTATTTGGTTGGCCGGAAAGTGTAGCACTGAGCGGCACGAACGAATATAGCTAATGTGAATCTGTAGAATAAGATAATTCTACTAAAATTTAGATGGCGCCAGTAATTTCTTTAATAAAAATAATATAGTTACACTTTTCGCCCGGCCAAGTAAATATTGTATTTGTTTAACAAAGAACAAATACAAAATTTGTTTGGTTGGGTGTGTATGTCTTCTATCCTTTTTGGGTAGAACTTTAGTCCCTGTCTAATCTAACGGGAGAAATCGCCATTGCCCTTTTCACCTTCCCAGGTAGCAAAATAACATGACATTCACGTGAAAGTCACGTTAATATGTGACATGTGATGTTAAGATTGTAGTCTCATTTAACAAGAATGTAGGTAGCATGGTGGGGATGTCCTAAGTCCGCCCCTAATAACATTACACAATGACATCCCGAAAATAACGTGTTTGTGACATCATAAATCCACATTCCTGTTATATCTAATATCTTATGGATGCCCTTTACTGGTACTTTAATATTTAAATAATATTTTAGGATATTAGCTTTTTCTAAATTAAAACCATTAAAAACGCTATAAAAAAATCGGATTTAAAATCAATCAGTAATTGAAACAATCACAGATTGAAAAAGATTCTAAATACGAAATTGCAGATTAAGCGGAGAATATATTCCTTTAATCCGTGTCCGTGGTCTTGAGAAGCCCGGCAGAGCCCCCTATCCATTGGAAATCGTATAATGTGTATACAATTTCCTTATAATAATTTACTCTATCAACATCATCTTATATCGATTTTTTTGCTTCGAACGTCGGTGAGAAGCAAAATAACATGACATTCACGTGAAAGCCACGTTAATATGTGACATGCGATATATTCACAGCGTTGCTAAATATTTGTTATTAAATAACATGGTTGTCACGTCACACGTGTTACGTTGCAAATGTGATGTTAAATACATCTTATTTTTCAATATTATGTGATGTTATGATTTAGTTTAAAAATACACCCAAAAGTGATGTTAATTTCTTGTAATATAACATCCCTTGCTACCTAGGCCCTATCTCTATCTCATTTGTGCTACACTTTCCAGCCAACCAAATAAATACTGTATTTGTTTTTTATACAACAAATACAGTATTTATTTGGTTGGCCGGAAAGTGTAGCACTGAGCGGCACGAACGAACATAGCTAATGTGAATCTGTAGAATAAGATAATTCTACTAAAATTTAGATGGCGCCAGTAATTTCTTTAATAAAAATAATATAGTTACATTTTTCGCCCGGCCAAGTAAATATTGTATTTGTTTAACAGAACAAATACAAAATTTGTTTGGTTGGGTGTGTATGTCTTCTATCCTTTTTGGGTAGAACTTTTGTCCCTGTCTAATCTAACGGAAGAAATCGCCATTGCCCTTTTCACCTTACCTATACTGCCCTACTACGCTAGAAAGCAGTAACTCCATTTGTCGCATAGCAACGTTTTCCGGTCTGACGTTGACAACTCTGACGTAATATTTTGAAAACGCTGCTATGCGACAAATGGAGTTACTGCTTTCTGGCGTAGTAGGGCAGTATAGGTAAAATTTAAAATTTATTTATTTTTTTAAACAATTTTAGGTGGGAAAATTGATTTTAACGATTTAAACAGTGAAAAAAAGGGCTACAGTGCAATCGAATCGTACAGACAAAGCAAATTGACCAATGTATTATTTACTAAAGAATTGGAAAGGCGAATCAGAGGTAAGGAAATTTTAATAATTTTTACAAAAAATAAAACAAAATAAAAAAATAACGAAAAATAAAAAAAAAATGAGTCGCTCATTGAGGGTTTATTGATTTTTTTTCTTTTTTTTGTGCCTACATCTCTACGAGTTCTAGTCGTAAAAATATATAGACGATTATTGGAGCTTTCTTTAGGTACAACAATTTTGTTTATAAGATAATCTTCAGATTTTAGTTCAATAAATGCTTTAATTATTATTATTATTATTTTTTGAGTTGATATTTGGCACAGATTTTTTTTATGATATTTTTCACGACATAAAACTTAAAACTTGTAAAAAAAAAACGAGTCTGTCTTTAGGTTATATAGTTCCTAGATAAACGGGTCTGACGGACAAACACCCTATTAGGGAACGTTTAAGTATTACGTAACACAAATTTTGATAATTTTGATTTAAAATTTAACATCACACAATAAAAAAACATAAATATTCACGATTCACTTAAAACTTTACCATTAAAGTAATACTTTCACGAAACAACATAAAATAAATCAAGTCCTGTGCATATCTACGATAGCAGGCTGATGCAGGAGTAAATCCGCCAAAGCGGCCACATCCGTCTCTTACAAAGAACACGCTGGGACTGAAAATATATATTTTTATCCAATACATACAGATAATAAGACAATTACCAGCTTAATTTTAAATAGATAAACTCAATAATAACCCCCACGTGGCTTTTACTTTATTGAGTGGATAAATATTTATTTTACTCACTCAACTGTCACTTGTCAAATTATTTTCTTGTAAATGTCATTAAAATTTTTAATAAAAATATGAATTCCTAAGCTATTTATTGGATAAAACCTTCTATGGCACTCATGGGTAAACCGATATTACCTTCTCGAAAATTAACCTGCTTGGCTGACGCCTCGCAGGTTAATTTTCGCACGGGCAATATCTTACTTTACCCACTAGTACCATAAATAACTATTTCAGATGAGAATATAAAAAATTTGACAGTGTATAGCCTGCATCCGGGCGTTATAGCTACAGAATTAGGAAGACATTTAGATGATACATACCCCGGTGCATTTTACAGCGTTCTAAGATGGGTTTGGGATAATTGCTGCAAATGGGCCATTAAAACCCCTTTGGAGGGGGCTCAAACTTCGATTTATTGTGCTGTTGATGAAAAATGTGCTAATGAGACAGGTTAGTATTATAAAAAATACACTGAAAAGATAAAAGGCTTTTCTGTATTTCTTTCGGACAAATCACAGACAGAAAGTTTTTCACGAAAATCATATTTTTTTATATTAAAAGTTAAGAAACGTAGAAAAGGCAATAAAAAATTCCATTTTTTTTTCTAGCGAAATTCGAACTCAGGACGGTTGGGTTTAATACACCTATAGAGGAAAGATTCAGGTTTATTTACAAGCCAAAATTTTGTTTGATAATTTTTTCGCAATATAAAAAATTTAAATGTTACTTTGAACTTAAAAAAAATCTTTTTTAATAATTTCTCTTTTTTCAAAAAAGATATTTTTTGTACTATTTTGTACTATTTACTGTGAATAATATACAGGGTGATCAGTAACTGCCATGCCAAAATTTAAGAGGAGCCATGGCCCTTCGAAGATGACATATTGAATGGGGAACAAAAAAAAGCATCAATAAAATTTTAATGCTGCAGGGTGATTCTTCATTTAAAACTGAGCAAAAAAGTATTTTTCACCAGATCACCTAAATTTAATATTAAAGGAGTAATAGCCTTTTAAAATGTTAATTCCTCTTAATTGCATTTTTTTTTTTTGAAAACGTGCTCCTACAGTGTTACACTATATGACATTTTTTATTTATTTTTACTTGAGGAATCCATATTTTTTACAAAAAATCCAAAAAAAGTACACATAAAAAAGTTTGGGGCAAAAATGTGTTAAGCCTAATACATTTTTCCGTCTAGGGACGCTACTGGATAAATTCAAAAAAAATTATTAACATAAACTTATTGCCCGTATTAATACTCTCGTCGCTCTAGCTTAAAGGGTACCAGAGTTATTAATTAAACCTTATTTTTATTACAATTTTAAAGGGCCCTAGCTCCCTTAGGACTCATTTCCGGACCAACCTTTATAGGAATAGAATCACCTCTTAAATTTTGGCATGTCAGTTATTAATCACCCCGTATATTTGTGAATAGTTTAATAACAACAAAATAATCAAAGTCTTAAAACATACGCAAGAAAGTATGTGCGGTGGTACTGTACCATTTTAGTTTATGTTTATCAAGTAAAATATTTTTTACAGGTCTCTACTATAGTGATTGTGCGGTCAAGGAACCATGTGAAGATGCAAAAAACCCAGAAATCGCAAAAAGATTATGGGAAGAGAGCCTTAAAATGGTGGATTTGCCAGAAAACTATAATCCATTTAGGACATAAGGGATTATGTTTGTATTTTTGTGCTGTCCTAACACCTAACAAACAATTTCGGTAGTTAAATAATGGATTTTCGCTATTATTTTTGCAAGTGTCGCAATAACTTGTAAATGCTTGTATCTACAGCCTTTAAATGACTGTATCGAATTTTGGGCTAAACGCACAAAATAGTATTTTGCACGCTTACACCCTATAGTAACAATTTTTGTCAAGTCTTGAGCAAGTCTGGCTCAATATTCTTGATCAAGTAACTGCATCCAGATTTTGAAAATTCTGGCGCAAAATTCTGGTAGCAAAAAAAATTGACAAGAAATCGAAAAGCGATCTCTATCATGATCAAATCGTACTTGTTAGAGTAGGTCAAGATTCTTGAGCAAGAATCTTGTCGAATTGCTTGCTACAGACTTGAAGAACAGACTTGACAAAGTATTACTAAACGCTCTGCTTCCAGAATCTTGCTAAAGTCTTGCCCAAGTCTGGATACAGAATCATGAATAATTCCTTTGCTAAAGAATTGTCCAATTCTTTACAAAGAACTTTGTCAAGTACTCTGGTCAAGAAAGTTGTCCAAGTTCAATGTTACTAAGGTAGATACGTACATAAAAATTACTTACCTATCCAAAATCTCAGCTCTTAAAATTGATCAAACATACTTTTTTTAACTTTTTTAACTGCGAATTTTTACATAGAAAAATGCAGAATAATATGACAGCATCGCAAGTATGAGAGCTAGAAAGAATTCTTTCTAGCTCTCTTGGTGAATTAAAAGCCCTCTTGGTGAATTAAAAATTGCCCTAATAATTTCGTGTGTTAAGTGATGCGCTGTTGCCAAATTTGCAATAATATAATTTGTTTTAAACAGTTTTTAATTATTTGATCGATATTAACCCATAAGAGCGTAGCGTTACCAAGTGGTAACACTGCACTGCCCTGTAAAAATTAGCACTATAAATTAATTACGGTAAGTAATATAAAAATGGCAGCACACATCGCTTGGTACAAGCTTCAACAACAATAAACAATTTTTGAAAAATACTAAAAATAATAAACAATAAATATTAAATAAAAAAGCTAAAAATAAAGAAATTAATCTGTGCGCTTATGGGTTAACCTAGAAATCAGTTTTTTATCATTTCTTTTAATCATTTTTGATTTTTTAACAAACATTTATTTTTTTAATTTAGCCCCTTTAAAAACAATATTCTCATTTTTCAGAGATTTGAAGTTTGGTTTGAACCGTTCAAAAGTTATTGATTAACACAAAAAATTACCCCATTTTGACAAACTTAACTATGTAATTAGTTAACTAAAGTTAACTAACGTAGTCCGATTTTTTTGAAAACTAAATTTCACGTCTCTAGTCATTCCTAAGTTATTGCAATACGTACAAAAAAATATTGAAATCCCAGTATTTAAGTTTACTTATTTAAATACTAAAGATTTTTGCTAGGAAAACTGCTCCCATTGATTGACAGAAAGAACTGAACTATTAATAATAATAATAGATTATATCGATACCCCCAAGCAACAAAGCCGTAACTCATATATTGTCATTTTTCACGACAGCAAAATTTCTAAAATATTTTTTTTTGTTATTTAAGGGTACGTAAATGATTGAAGTGGAAAAGGAAGTCATGTGATACATCATTTGAAAGCTTATAAAATTCTCTATTTAACTGTTTAAGTATTTATTGTTTATTTACTGTTTGTTTCTGATAATATTCAAGTTTAGAATTTTTTACTTTAGTGATTTTAAATAAACTTTTGCTTAAAGTGGACTGTGGAGAAACCTGAGTAGTACCACCATGTGTGTCTTTTTTCAAGGCGTTTACCTATGAGTATAACTCAAAATGGGTCTAACTTGAGTTACATCCTTGTTGCTTGGGAGTGTCGATATCTCCAAATCCATTTTGGGATTCTAAATCACTGTTCTAAAAAAAGGTCCACTTGGAGAAATAATTAGACTTTAAGCACGTTTTGCATCTATACACTTTATGAATATATTTATGCTTATGACCCATATTTTACTAATTTTTTTTTCCGGATACATATTGTCTAAACTTTTTACACCTGTTTTTATATTTTAATATTGCCTATTTTTATTTTATGTTATAATTTTACAATTATTTATATGTTTAAAATAATCTATTTATACCCACATTTGTAGTAGTTATTTTAAACTGTTTGTACCTTAAATATATTAAATTTACCAATATACATTGTTATACATATAAATTATTTTATTGATAGGATGCCTAACGTTAGATAACGTTCTCCTAACGTTAGCCCTAACGTTAGATGGCTAAAGTTAGACTTCTAACGTTACAAATCGGGACATACAGGGTTATTTAGAAAGAGGGTGATTAATTTTAAGGGGTGATTCTACATTGTAAAATATGAAAAAAAGTTCTTATAAACATATGACAAAAAATGCGTCGTAAGGGAGCTAAGCCCCTTTAAAAGTGGCTAAAAAAATAGGTTTTTATTTAGTAACTCTACCTGGGAACCCTTTGAAATACAGCAGAGAGGTTTTGAATGTTAACTAATCTAAATAAGGCCCATCTTCGTATGCTATCTTCATGTACTTATTTTAAGTGTGCGAAACGGGGGGGCCTTATGGCTTTTTTGTCCCAGACTTTTTTCTGTGTAACTTTTTTGTAATTTTATTTTTGGAATATGTTTCCTCAGATCAAAATACATAAAAAGGCACTCTTGTTGTAATACTGTATGATTAACCGTTTTCGAGAAAAAATCATTTGAAGGTGAAATTAGACGGTTCGAGGACGAAAAATTAAATACTAAAATGTTGAAAACCGAAATGATGCAAGGTGAAGGTGCATCAAAAACTAAGAAAAAAACGTCATATGCAGGTACTTCCAAAAATCAATCTTAAGGGAGCTATGGTCTCCTAAAAATGCACCATTTTTAAAGGGCCATAGTAGCTTTAAAATCGACTTTTTTTCTTAGTTTTGATATAGAATAACCCTGCATCATTGAAATTTCGGTTTTCAACATTTTAGTATTTAATTTTTCTTCCCTAGGGCAGCAGTATTTTTAATGATATAACTAGATGAAACGTTGCACCCTGTCTAAACATCGGCACTATTGTACACTAGAGCCATCTAGTTTGCAAACTTCAAACTAGGTGTTTTGTTTGATTTTAAATTCTGTATTTTTAAATCATTATATACTAGCAAAAAACTGCATATAACATTTTTTATAGGGCTTAAAAAGAGCTTTTATTTAAAATATAATTTTTTGAAATCGGGTTATAAATATGTGAGATATGCTAAAAAAACCTTTTACTGCTTTAAACGCCAATATCTCGAAAACAAAGCGTTTTAGGAAAACGTTGTTTATAACATTTTTTGACCAATTTAAATTTATCTTCTATATAAGTGCTAAATTAACCAAATACAATAATAATTGCCTTAGTTATAAACAAAAAACGCTAAAAATAGGAGTTTTACCCTATTTTTACCACCTTACCCCCAATAGTTTACCCCCAAAATCTAATCAGCTCTTCGGAATACTATAAGAAACAATATGCAAAAAACCGCAAGTCGATATCTCATGTAGAAATGGAGTTAGAGAGTTTACACCCAGACAGACAGACAGACAGACAGACAGACAGACAGACAGACGGACCCAAAAAATTTTTTTACTGATGTAATACCACGGGAACTCCTATTTTAACACCCGCTGGCATTATTGTAAAACTCCAGGTCACATAAAGACCTCACTGAGTTTTCTATTAAAAGACTAAAGCAAAGACGACCACCTTATGGGTCGAAACCCTCAATGATTGAGAAATAGATAGCGTAGCGCTGCCACCAGGGATGAAATCTAGTTGACTTCGGAGGAGGTTCGTAGCCCTGAAATATTTATAATCGTTTTCCTAACTAGGTTAAAATAAATAAAAAGAATAAAATTTAGATTAAGTGATTATTTAATAAGTAAAATAATAAATTAACAAAGTAAAATATCAATAAAAGTTAAATAAAGAATAAATACTAAATTTAGAATATTTAATAATAATTCAGCGTATTCTCGTTAAAAGGTTAGTTTACGTCAATAACTTATCCTTCTCGAACATAGGTAATAATCCAATTTATATAGAACACTTTTTATTCGTATATTTGTTTTATTCTGCGGCGATTACGATTTAAAATTACTATTTAAAAACAAAAAAACTCTTTAATAATTTTGAACGGACTTGCCCTGCCTACTAATACACCATACTGGCAAGTTTTCCTAAGCTTTTGGAAAACTCTTTTACAGTTTTCAGCAGGCAAGCCCTAAACTCACAAAGCGCGTCTCGAAAAAATCTCTATCACGGTGCGGTTTTGGAGGTAATTTACGAACTCGGACCGTCAATTAAGTTAGTGCAATTTTTTTTAATAAATTGACAATTAAAAAAATACTAACCGTCAGATTTCTTAATTTTTGGCCTTAAATCCTTAGTTATGTCATAAATAACAAGATTATCAAAAAAAAATTAGTGACGGTCCGAGTTCGTAAATTACCTCCAAAACCACAGCGTGCTATATGAGACTCACTCGATTCTTTAGAATAGACTCGCCTAAATTGGTACCTCACAATAGTATATTATTTACCAAGTGAGAGAAGTTTAACATTTTTGACCTGCGTCAAATTGCGGGATGAGCGCGCTAGCGCGAAGCCCGCAAGACGCGGTCTAAAATGTTAAATCTTCACTCACGTGGAAAATATAGTATTTTTTTCACTACCAGTACCATTAATTAGCTATTTATTTATTTATTTTACTAAAATTTAATGAAAAAGCTTATAAATTTAAAATATCACGCTGGCCGTTCGCGGCCATTAAAAAAACAAATGAATAACATTTCTGGCAGAAATTTTCTGGTGATCTGCTAAAATTATCAAGTTAGAAAGAGTTTCCGTGTTAAGTGTAATAAAATATATAAAAATGGAAAGTGAAATGCAAAGTGATGATTCTGGTACTCCCCCAGAAATAAGGGGACAGGCGAAAACTATGAGGGAGAATCTATTGCCTCAAAAATCAATATATGGGGGTTGTACCTCTAGTAATCTATTATCTTTACGGTAATATATGTATTGGTTGAATATGATGGACCAATGATTTTCACTTTTCGAAGTGTTTTTTGTAAAACATGTTTTATAGGTACTAATTTAGTTAATATTTTTTAATTTATCATGCAATAAATAAATTTGGTTCCTAAAGACACTTGTAAATAGCAATGTGATTTAATAATTAAGTGAAACGTCAGATACCAAAACAGCTGAATAAAAATTCATTATTAACCATGGTGCAATTTCATTATTTTTAGAACCTCTGACGTCATAGGTAGAGAATTCTCTATTTAAATAATATTTCTATCAACGAAAGGAGCAGTTATAAAGATGTGGTTTTAGGCTGGTGGTGAAAAAAAGATATTATTTCAATGGAGCTCTCTACAACTAGAATTATGAAACAAAAGACGTCTACCCTATCTTTATCTCATTTGTGCTACACTTTCCAGCCAACCAAATGAATACTGTATTTGTTTTTCATACAACAAATACAGTATTTATTTGGTTGGCCGGAAAGTGTAGCAGTGAGCGGCACGTACGAACATAGCTAATGTGAATCTGTAGAATAAGATAATTCTACTAAAATTTAGATGGCGCCAGTAATTTCTTTAATAATGCACTTTTCGCCCGGCCAAGTAAATATTGTATTTGTTCAACAAAGAACAAATACAGAATTTGTTTGGTTGGGTGGAAGTGGGAGTGTATGTATGTCTTCTATCCTTTTTGGGTAGAACTTTTGTCCCTGTCTAATCTAATGGGAGAATTCTCCATTGATGAGTAACTTCTAAATAAATAAATAAACAATATTGTTTTTTATGATATTCTAAAAAAGGCCGGAGGGTTACACCGATTTCGACTGGTGTAAAACGTCGAGAAATGTGAAAAACACGTGGTCAAAGATTTTGACTTTTCGGCGAAGATTTCAATACATCGGCACTCTTAGTAGCACTAATTGCCGAGGTAATAATGCGGTTGCGCTACTATAGTATATTCAGTTACAAACCGGTATCTTGCTTGTTTATCTCATTCACGGCCAGCCTCGATCGTAACCGCGTGTTATGTGCTGTGAACTTTGTTTTTGACATAAAGAGTTAAAAATGTGTTTCTGGAATGGAAAGTGCACGTCTTTGGCGAGACTGGATGGGAAAACGGCCATTGTGACTGGGTCAAATACGGGAATTGGAAAATGTACGGTTCAGGATTTTTTCGTACGAGGTGAGTTTTATTTAATCTTTTAATCTTATTATATTTTACTGTTATGTATAAGACTATTTAAATTCAATACAAAAATGTAGGTCTAGGTATTAACCTAAAGAAAATTTAAAAAAAAATCAAAAAATACAGGGTGATCCATAACTGGCATGCCAAAATTTAAGAGGTGATTCTAGATCCAAAAATATAAAAAAAGTTCCTATAAAGGTTGGTCCGGAAATGAGCCCTAAGGGATCTAGGGCCCTTTAAAATTGTAATAAAAATAAGGTTTTTAATTAATAACTCGGGTACCGTTTAAGCTAGAGCGGCGAGCTTTTGCATGTATACTAGTATTAATAAGGGCAATAAGTTTATGTTAATTAATTTTTTTAATTTATCCAGAGGCGTGCCCAGACGGACAAAATATATGAGGCTTAAAACATTTTTGCCCCAAACTTTTCTATGTGTATGTTTTTTGGATTTGTTGTAAAAAATATAGATTTCTAGAGTAAAAATACATATAAAATATCATATAGTGTAACACTGTAGGAGCAACCGTTATCAAAAAAAAATTGCAATTAAGAGGAAGTAACATTTTGTGCCACCAAAAACGTTACTTTTTAAAAGGCTATTACTCCTTTAATATTAAATTTAGGTGTTTTGGTGTATAATACTTTTTTGCTCAGTTTTAAATGAAGAATCACCCTGCAGCATTAAAATTTTATTGGTGCTTTTTTTTGTTCCCCATTCAATACGTCATCTTCGAAGGGCCGTAGCTCCCTTAGGGCTCATTTCCGGACCAACCTTTATAGAAACTTTTTTTCATATTTTTGGATGTAGAATCACCTCTTAAATTTCGGTACGCGAGTTCTGGAACAGGCTGTAGTTTTGTTTGAAAAGTTTAAAAAAAAAATCAAAAAATAATTTTGTTTCGAAAAATGAAAATTAAACAAATATTTTTAATTTTGTTTTTAAAAAAACGCTGGAAAACACAAAAAAATATCTCTTTACCCCACGACCCCAGAAACATCCGAAACTTAACCTCCGATCTTCCTACCCCCCAAAAATTAAAAAAAAAACTAAAAATTAATTAGAATAAATCTAAAGGTTGAAGAAAAAATGTCAAAATTAACAAAAAAATTTAAAACAATCTAGAAATTAAAAAAATAATCTAAAAGTTAAAAAAAAAATCTAAAAATTAAAAAAACTAAAAATTTTTACAGCATAATTTAAAATAATACTTATTTATCGTAACAAAAATCTAAAAATTTAAATAAATTTAAAAATTGACCCCTTAAGGGGTTAATCAACCCCTTAATTGCGACGAAATTATTAAACAGGGTAAGTAAAGAGATAAATAATTTTAGTTTTTAGATAGTCTGTGCGAAGAACGGGTTTCACGGCTAGTAAACAATTATTAAACCTAATAGAATTACCTAGACCTTTAATAGTATAATTAATGGGACTATAAGTATAATGAATTATTTTAATAAGTAGGAAATAGGTAGGCAAATTACCTATCAAACAATGGAACAAAAATATAAAATTTACAAATTTGTAATTAGGTATATTTTTATTTAAATGTTCATGAAGTTCAGAACTGCAATTTTGAGAAAAATAAAAAACTACTGCCAACAAAATAATACTGTCTCCGTTGGCCTATATTTAAAATTATTTTTTAACCATTTGAAAAGCGAAAAATATCAAAAAAAAAATCATTTTTTTAAGTTTATTTTTTCGCAAAACAAAAAGTTTTGAAAAAAATCTATGGTCCAGTTATAGTGGTTAAAACTTTCCGGGGCAGACAGACAGACAGACAGACGGAAACCAACTTTTTTGGATAAAAAACGTCGAGAATCGTAAAAAATCAATAAAAATGTTTAAATTTTTTTACCAACGCTGAACTTTATTAATTTTTCGTCTTAGAATCACTCAAAGGATCACCCTTTGAAGTTTGGCCACGTACTTAAATAACACCCTGTATAGTTCTCCGCATGAAAGAAAGTCTCCGACGGAAGGGGGAGGAATCATTCGCGCTCTCTTCTTTCCACCAAGAGCGTTATAAGGCGTGCCTGCCTACAACGGGCCTCCCACTTGCACACACATTCTAAACATATTTCCCGTAGCCACAGATCCGTGCGTCAAACTATATAATAGCTAAAAACTGGTTTTAACAATGACATGAAATATTGTCAATAATATAAAAATACATTTGCCTACCAGATTTCAAGTCTATAGCTCAAAGCGTTGATTATGTTTCACATCGATTATTAATTTTCATTTTTTTTTAGGAGCTAGAGTAATAATGGCATGCAGAAACCTAGAAAAGGCAAAAGAAGCTGCAGCTGATATAAGAAAGAACTGCGAATCGATGCCAAACACCGGCGAAATATTAGTTACACAATTAGACTTGTCCAGTCTAAGTTCAGTTAGAACTTGCGCCAAACATATTTTGGAGACAGAAAATAGGATTGATTTACTGATTAATAATGCAGGTAAGAGAGCTTCCTATGTAGCACACGTTTTACGATGGATATCCCCCCAGGATATACTTTTGTTACTAAAAGTCGAGCGACTTCCGAACCCGTATATACCATGGATATACCTATTGGGATATCCTTGGGATATAAGACTAATGTCCCGGGACATGTGACCTTAAAAGGACATTGAGAGGATATCCGGGGGCTATTGTGTGCTATATGGGTCTTAGAACCGCAAAGTATTTTTTAATGATTGCTTATTAAAACACCTTTAAAAAAATACATGAACAAAACTATGGGGTTTTCCACTCAATAAAAGACCAGAAAAGGACACTTTCTAATCATATGTATTTTAAATGTTTTATAGATAATATTTAATAATATTTAATAATATTTTTATCTAAATTATATTTTAATTATTATATTTTTATCTAAATGAATAATTAGAGGTTTTTGGGGGCGCTTAAAAAAAATCCGCTAATAACAATTTTCAAACCCCACGCCATTGGGCGCAAGACTCTATTTTTTTAATATTTAATTTTTGTTTTGTTTAACCCTAGGGGTAAGACATCTTAAAAAATCTTAACAAATATTTTAATAAAAAGTATAGAAAAACAAAATTCTAAAAACATTAAAATTTTTATGACAAAAATTTTCACAAAATATGCACAATATTTTTATATTATTATAAATTTGGTTAATCTTAAATTGATGTAATAATAGAATTAAAATTTTAAGGAGACCCAGGAAATAGCCTTCAAACGCCGCGACCTGTTTGTTTTATTAAATTATTAAATTTACAAGAAAATTTTTGCTTAGTAAAAAAATTAAATTTTAATTATTGCTTTTTTGTACGTTTCTTCGCAAAAAAAGTCTGTCTGCGCGGAAACATTTTTGACCATGGCAACTCGAGAAATCTCTGAGCTAAAGACTTCAAATTTGGAACATATTTGGACTTTAGGTTTTTTAAAAAAATAAACAATTTTTATTAAAAGAAAAAGTTTTTTTTCGAAAAATTCCGAAAAACAAGTTTGCAAAAAACTATTTTGAAAGTAAGTATTTTTTTCTGTTTTAAATCTTGCAGAAAACTGAAAATTGAACTAAAGATTGACCAAAAAAATGTTCAAAATTTTTGACGAAAATAACTTTTGCAATAAAAATTGAATAAAAAAAATTGCGAATAAAAAGTTTTACATAAAAAACATACATATTCGGCAAAAAAGTTGACAAATTGATTTTAAATTTTTAAATTTTAGGTATCATGATGTGTCCCAAAATGAAAACAGAAGATGGATTTGAGATGCAGTTTGGCACAAATCATTTAGGACATTTTTTATTCACGATGATGTTGTTGCCGAAAATTATCAAAAGCACACCCGCCCGGATAGTTAACGTTTCTTCTTTGGCACATGAACGTAAGTTTTTTTTAATTTTTAAAAATTTAAAGCAGGAGAATTGTGAAATATACTATTAAATTACTCCGGCACGTTTTTTGATAAACACCCTTTTTTCAGAAAGTTTCATCAAGCAAGATAGTAAATTAAAAATCGTACAGTAAATAGTATATGTTTGTGTATAGAATATAGTTATGTTTTCCCAAGAGGGTAATGTATTCTGAGTTACTTTATGGAGATCGTATCAGTGGAGGTCAATACTTGAGGTATAAAGATTGCATTAAAAGGCATTTGAGTAAATGCGGCATACCACCTACTAACTGGGAAGAAGTGGCCAGTAACCGAAATCATTGGAGAAATCTGGTCAAAACATCTATCAATAACTTTGAGTTCCGTAGATTAGAAGAGTATGATGCTCATCGTGACATGCTGAAACGAAGGGAGAGAACTGTCTTTGTTTATGTCTACAATGAGAACGGTGAATTGTGTTGCCCAGAATGTGAGAGAACGTTTGTTAGCAAAAGCGGGTACAATAGTCATCAACGTGCTCATGAAAGACGTAGAAACTAGTCATGCGTTAATGTTATTTAGTTATATATTTTTAAAATATTTTTATTCTTTTTTGTTTTTTTTTTTTCTCGTTAAATTCTTCATTCTTATTATTTTGTTATATGTTTAAAGTAATCTATAAATTAATTTATTGTAATGGTCGCTGTAGCCGTATCGGCTAGGAGTGAATATAGTTATGTTTTATAAAATAAACTACGCAGTATATTCGCACATCCAATATTCGAATCTGTTTTGAAAATATTCACTGTGCGATTTTTAATTTACCATCTTGCTTGATGAAACAGACCATCGGTCTTTTTTTAATTTATTATTTAATATTTTACGTCAATTTTTGTAACAATCCCAGTCCGCACATATATGGATGCAACATGGTAAAGAAAGATTTTTTAGGTAACAAGTGCCATATTACATGAGACATAACATACATATGTATGCTACATAACATGCCCTATAACAGAAAGATTTTTTACGTTACATGTGCCATATTACATAAGATGTAACATACCTATGTATGATACATAACATGCAATATTGCATGTTATGTATCATATACATGGTACGAGAACATACACGATACATAAAATGTTATGAATTCAATACTAAATATGGCGTCTATATTATTTTAATTTTTATAGGTTAGAATCACTAATATTCTTAAAATTGTTGTTAATAATAAAAGTTTTACCCTTAAGTAGTAGAAACGCATGTATTTTTAGACAACTAAACTGATTTTAGATAATTTTAGACAAAAAATTAAAATATATATTTTTTTTTAAAATGATTATTTGCTATTTTTTTTTTCTAAAAATTGGCTTTTTATGTGGCCCATGATTTTTAAGCCTGGTAGAAAGTTTGCTTTCACAGTAAAAATGCACATCGTATAAGAATTTTGCCTGATGGATGCTACATATAAAGATATTTATATACTTTAATTATTAGGTTTATCAAAAATACGTAAAAATGTTCACCATGTCTAAATCTATGATGCACTCCATAACAAGCAAAATTCGGAAACGCCTACTTTTATTGTTATGTACCTAGTATGTATCTGATATGTAGCATGTAATGTAGCTGATACATAACTTGAGGCGGAATTGTTAAAGTCCAAGGACTATACATGGGCTATAAAAATTACATGTCTGCAACATCACATAGAACAGTGGTTATGTACCTGCTATGTTCCTGCCATGTATTTGTGTTGACTGGGATGATAACTCCCATTAATCTGAACAAAAGCCACAGGTTTCAAATCTTGTAAAAAAAGAATTGCAGTTTTTTGCAGTTTTCCTAAAGTTGGCTATCACCTTTTGATCCTACATGCCTTATATCATAGGTACTTGGGTATCCGTTTAATTATTTAAATTATACTTTAACTCGCCTTGAAATATATTCTTAATTATCTATGTATGAATTTATTTAGAAATTATAAAAGGATAAACATATATGTGTACATATACATATAATTACCTAATAAAAATATATAAAATTATATTATTTGTTATACACACATAAAAAAATAAATCTCTCTTTGTCTATGGATATATTGGAAAATGCGTACCTTAAAACTTGTATACAGGGTGTTTCCTACGTACGGGTTTAATTTCTTACAAAAAAATAAGACAAAAACTTCCTGTGAAAATATGTTCTAATTTTAAAATAAATTCATTTTTTTAAATTTTTTTTTAGTTGGAAAAATTGATTTTGACGATATAAACAGCGAAAAAAAGAGGTACAGTGCAATTATATCGTATCAACAAAGCAAATTGGCCAATGTATTATTTACTAAGGAATTGGCAAGGCGAATCAAAGGTAAGAATAGGAGGGGGGGCTTTGGGTCTGTTTTGTGAAGCACGAAATAAAAAATACGACATATTTTTTTAAAACGATGTATCACACTTTTTAAGCGACTTCCAAAAAAGGGGGAGGTTATCAATTCGACGCGAGGGGCTGACCGCAAGGAAATCTTTTTTACAAGCCAAAGGAACTCAGGAGTAACTCTGGAGGAACTCCGAGGAACTCTGGAGAAACTCCGAGAAACTCTGTAGAAACTCCGAGGAACTCTGAAGAAACTCCGAAGGAACTCTGAGGAACTCTTTGCAAAAAGGAACTCTTTTGTACAAATTTCAGACGCGGTCAGAAACAATTATTATTTATTACCCATGCGGATTAACGTTTTTATTTTCAAACTAGATGAGCCGTTACAAACACCTTATCAAAACATCCTACCTGGGCGCCAATTTTTTTTGAAGGGGCGTCAAGTTTGGTAGAAACCGTTAGGGACAAAGCTTTTTTTTTGAGGGTGCCTTATTGGCAGTAGTGCTTGCACAGCGGTAATTTCTACGGCGTATTTGCCAAAAATTACCCCTTCCAGAGAGGAACTCTTAAGGAACACAGGAGGAACTCCCAAGGAACTCTGGAGGAACTCCGAAGGAACTCTGAGGAACTCTTTGCAAAAAGGAACTCTTTTGTACAAATTTCAGAAGCGGTTAGCCCCTCGATTCGACGTGACTGTTTTTTTTAAATTATTTTTTATGTTTGTTCCCGCATAACTTTGGAACGGATGAACGGAATTTGATGAAACCTTTTGCTACTTAAGGGGGACATTCATGAGGTGGTTCCGTTTTAATTTGGCGCTCGGATAATGCCGGGTAAGCCGGATAATCAAGATAAATCTAATCGTTTTAACGCAATTTCACTTAAAACCGGCTTAATTAACACAATTTGAGATATATTTAAATCCAGTTCCGCCAAATACACGATAGTGTCCAAAACTAATTCATTAAAATAATAAATGTATATTATAGTGAATCTAAAAACTATATCAAATGAGCAATCTTTAAAAATGGAAGCATTATGTACATATTACATGTTTAAATTTTTGTTTAACCTCGTACTATTCTACTTATTTAAGCATCCCCTAAGTCCAGGACTTATGTGGGCTAGTAGTAGAGGGAACCACCGGCTTATAAAAAGTCAGTATACTGACTTTCGAACCAGTTTTTATAGGGAGTGCCCGTTTCACTTATCGCCTTCGCCAAATTTCGATTATTAATTAACTGAAAAGGGTAAATCGGTGCCAGTGCGAATCGAACTCATGCTAGTTGGCTAGTAGATTTGTCATGTACAAACGCGGTAGACCACTACACCAATCCTCCCATATGTATCTTTACAGTTCGTTTATTAGATGTATCATTTTTGTTACATCTACCCTTGAAAAAGTATAAACATATGTATGCATAATCATTACAAGGTATACGCATTATTTCTATCAATTTTAAGTTCGAGGTAAAAAAAACAATACACGTTGGGAATGAAGATTTAGTTCAACTTTCGAATAGCCCAAATATTATTTCACTCTAATCTACGAAGAATAGGGATCAATTAAAAAAAATCTATTATCTATCTTTTGGTAAAAAAAAAATATTTACTTAAATAAGTATCTCGATTTTGACCCACAATATTTTCTTTCCTGTAATTTACTTCAAATGTACAAAAACAGTTAATGAACTTTTAAGCAATATTGGACGAAATTTTGTAGCAGAAATATATGTCTTAGCTCGAGCATGAAACTTAAAGTGTGTGACACCATTTTAAACTAAATTTTTCATATTTTTTACCATGGTCCCTATAAAAATTCCCTAGAGTCTTATTCTAAATTATTTTTAGACGCAAATATCGAAAATCTGACAACATACAGCCTTCATCCAGGTGTGATAGCAACAGAATTAGGAAGGCACCTGGGAGATACCTACTTTGGGTTTGTGGGCTGGGTTTGGAATTATTGTTGCAGTTGGGCTATAAAAACGCCGTTGGAAGGAGCCCAAACATCAATTTATTGCGCTGTTCATGAGGAGTGTGCTAATGAAACAGGTGAGTAAAGTTAGAGGTCCTACATTTAAGGGGTGATTCTACCTACCTACCTACCAGAAAATGAAAAAAAAAGTTCCTATATCAGTTGGTCCGGAAATACGCCCTAAAATAGATTTTTTATTAAATATATCTGGAACTACAGCAACGAAATTGTATACATCGATAAAGGCACCCTGGTAGAAAAGTACATAAATCTAACTTAACATAACATTAGATTAGTGACATTTTTATGGTTAGTCTCAAACGTTATACAAAAACGTTATAAAATATATAAATCTAACCTTAAAAACTAACGTTTGACAAAAACGTTATGAAATATATAAATCTAACCTTAAAAAATAACGTTTGACAAAAACGTTATAAAATACATAAATCTAACGTTAGTTTCCTCACTAAATTCTAACCTTTTTCTAACCTTATTCTAACTTTAAATATTTTTTTAATTTCCATTATTAATACGTAAGCTATAGTAGAAAATACTCATTTCAGACAGCTATGCGCCTAGGTTTGATAATTATTTATTATTTCTATAAGAAGTTCCCCAAAAGTCAAAATTATAGTAAGTCTGTCAACGCTGTACTAGAATTGAACAAATATTTTAAGATGTATGTATGTATAAATAAATATTAAATAACTAAATATAAAGTTTTTCTGAGAGGTAAACGTATTTATCGAAGTATAACAGCATATTACACGAAAAATATTTAGGGCCACCTAAAAAGATGGCTGTTTTATAAATAAATGTAACGAAATTATGTTTAAAAATATTATGATTAATAAAATATATTAAGATTTATTTATAAGAATAAATTTGTCTCCAGCTGCCATTTTATGATGCAGGTAGAAATTTCCTAGTTGGCCACGCCCCCTCCGAAAGTTAGAAATTAAACGTACTTATAACGTATTTCTAACTTAAAAATCTAACGTTAGATTAACGTTTGTAACTAACGTTAGATTCTAACGTTAAAAAGCGGGACTTTTGCACATATTTTATAACGTACTTTTATACACTTTTCTAACGTTAGAAAAACGTTATTCTAACGTTAAATTTCTACTAGGGCAAACATCTTATTTAATGTCTTTGCCACTTTTTTGCTCCTATGCCCTCCCCAAAAGTGACATTATTTGAGAGTCCTGGGAGTTTAATTTTTATTACATTATTGCAGGTCTCTACTATAGCGATTGTGCAGTGAAGGAGCCATCTAGACCCGCAAAAAATCCAGAATTAGCGAAAAGACTATGGGAGGAAAGTCTTAAAATGGTCGGACTACCAGAAAATTTTGACCCATTTAAATAACTTTTGAACGCACTAAAAAACGCTCGATTTCAATAACTTAAAAGAGTGGAAAAGGGAGACAAGGGTCTAAAAATTACAGGTTTTGAGTACAGTATTTTACGGATACATCGTTTTTATTCTGTATCCGAATTTATAGTTTAATATTTGTTAATTTTTTAGTTTGTCCGTAAATTAATTATTACGTATGTGGGTTATTTATTATAAATATATATTTATTGTTTAAAACAAATTTTTAAAAAATATTCTGTATTTTATTTGTGAAACATAAGTTAGGTATATTAACTACCTAAGTTAGGTAACCTTATTACTGTTCATAAAAAAATTATCTCGAATAATCAGAAGAATCACTATAAAATTAAGAATAGTAGTCTTGTGTGTGTGTCCCCCTTAGGTAAGTGTCGGACACTTCATGTCCTTTAGCGGTAAAACGTTTTTTCGTACGACCTATACTGGAAATTCAATAAAACCTGCAGTGACTCAGTTGCGAATGTGTGGTAAAAGGCGAAGATCACACCAGTTCGGGTGCCACTCGCGTAATTTCGTCGAAGCTTCGCAAAGGCGGACCCCTTATACGAAAGAACAAAGGTATGAGTCACTGCAGGTTTTATTGAATTTCCAGTATAGTGTACACGAAATAAAGAAAAATGCATGTTCACTATATATCCTCGTTAGGATATTTTTCTATCGCACGAGTACATAGTGCATATTTGAATGAAATGACAACTATGCACACTCATTTATCCAAACATAGTATTCATTTTGACAAAAGTCATTTGCGTTTATAAAAATTTGAAATGTCAAAATTAAACACAGGTAATTCTTGAAAATATACATTTTTAAAGAGTCTAGACTGTAGATCAAAAGAAAAATGTTGTTCGCAACTCGTTTGCGACAAGTCCTTAGTGCACTCGAATGATTTTTTGACTTCGCTTCGCGTCGCCAAAAAAACTTCATTCTCGTGCACTAAGGACAAGTCGCTTACTCGTTACGAAATTCTACTTTTCGTACGACCTAGTGTACATGAAATAAAGAACAATGCATGTTCACTATATATCCTCGTTAGGATATATCGCCTTGTAAATTCCGAAACATCGTATCTGAAAAATGACCACTTGACAGGTATAACAAATTATCTTTATTTAAACAATTAATAAGGTATTTATTTAGAACTTTATTAATTAAATATAAACAAGAATAAGTTCTTATTCATATAAATTAGTAAATTATTAAATTACTACCCTACTAATTCCATAAAAAAGAATAATTTCTAGTCTCTGGCAAGTTCTCATTTTTCAGATACGATGTTTGGTAATTTACAAGGCGATATTTCTATCACACGAGTACATAGTGCATTTTTGAATGAAATGACAACTATGCACACTTATTTATTCAAACGAGTACACATAGATTTCATTTTGACAAAAGTCATTTGACGTTTATAAAAATTTGAAATGTCAAAATTAAACACAGGTTATTCTTTAAAATATACATTTTTAAAGAGTCTAGACTGTAGATCAAAAAGATTGCGTTTTCCTGCGTTTTCCCAAATACTTAAGCTTAACCCCAATAACTTTTTTGTTTTTAGGGCAATAATTTCCAAAAACAATAGGGAAAGATCCCTCATAGAATTTTGCCTGAAAATTTTGAGTCAATCGATAATTTGTTCTCGAGTATCGTATCCACAAAAAACGTGACAACGGACAGACGAACCGACAGACAGACGGACTGACATTTTCAGAGTTAGTTATTTTTCATGAAACACATTTGTATTCAAAAATTTTTGTCTACGACGTTTTTTGGCGATTTTTGGAAAATACGAAACTACCGTATAATACTAATCTGGCGCTTAGGCGCTGTGAATAGTATAAAAATAGGCTGGGATAAAAACAAATAAATTAAAATCTAGAACTTTATTATAATTCATCAAAATCGCATTTTATTTTTCATTCATTCATGTGCTACAACCATTGTGATTTACAAAATATTTTTTGTTTTACTTAAAAAATAATGCCACGAACGTCTATGGCTAAGAATTTTTACACACTAAAAGGACTTTATTACATAATATTAATTTAAGGTTAATATATGAAAATACGCCTTCCAAAATAAATAACAATCCACAGATTGAAAATAAATACTGTTATATAATTGATATTTATTGTATAGGTATGAAGTTAATTAAAATATTTTTTCGATTTTCAGTCTGGGAACCTCGTATTTACGATTTCAGTATCTATCGCATTTCTTTGACTGTCACTGATCCGTGTGCCACACTCAAAACACAACAAGTTTCCTTTCTTAAAAGTAAGGTAGTCAGCGTAAAATTTTGAGTCAAGAATATTCTATATCCTTGATTCTCTAAGGACAACCAAACTTGAGTGAGAAGAAACTATTGACGATAAAATGGACTTCTTTTTGCAGAAAGGAACCATTCCACAAATTATCAAATTTGAAATTCTTATAGCATAGGTATAAATTTTTTATGGGATCATTTCTTTCTGCAGAAAACCGTCCAAATATCTACTTTGAATTGAATTTAGGGAGATAAATACAGTCTGTCAAGTAAGAGCGTGTCACCTGTAACGTGTAGTCGGTAAGAGAGAGCCCTATTTTTTTTAAGGTAAAGTTTACTTTCTGAAGGGCATACAATCTTTCTAAACCTTACTTTTGGTGAACTAACACGTTTTAAAACATGAGTGGCCTAAATCCGTCACAGTTGATGGCTGTCTTCCTCTATTCGCATCCGAAAGGTCTGAAAATGACGCCTACAGCGGCTGCGAAGTATATGGGCAAGTCGGGGACATTCGTCAACAAGTTGGTGAAATGAATACAAAAAACGTTGACGACTTATCAGATCGTGGCTCCACAGGAAAACGGCTAAGCACGAAAAATGATTTTAAAAATGTCCTCAATTAACCCTGCGTCAAGAGGCGAAAAAACTGATGCAGGAAGGTTGGGTAAATGGGATGGCCAAGGCAAACTTCATTGAGAATTATATAACTTTGTATGTTATTCATTAACCACAAGCTTCGCGGAAAAAAGTATACTTATTAGAGCAGCTGTCACGACATTCGGACAATATGGAGGACCTCCTGAGGTAGAAATATGCGGAAAATCTCGTTAAAGTATGCCTTGACGATGCCAAGTGATCATTGACGCCAATAGGGACTGGACGAGTATCTAACTTATTTGCATTGATCCATCATTGACTGCAAATTCAAGTAAAAAAAAATAGTATAAATAAATTCTTAAATAAACAATGCGTGACACGTTCTTACTTGACCGACTGTAGCTTTGTTAACTCGGTTTTGGAAGGAAAGTTTGCAAATGTTTCTAGAAATGCTGGAAAGTATTCTTTAATTTATCTTCAATGGTATTATGTTTATTACATTTACTAATAGTAGTATATCAAGTAGTTAAGATTTTTAGCTTTTTTTTAGTAATAAGGCCAATTTTCATTTATTAAATATATAAAAAAATATTACAATAAAATATTATTTATGACGCTCGTGAATAGAGAAAATTTAAATCAGTCTAAATATCTACAGTACTAAAAAGATATGTTTATAACATAAGAGTTATATAAAATTATAAGTATCTACCATATATAAAAAGCTACCATTGGTGAGTAAAATATAATATATACTGCTACTCTAAAAAATTATCACAATTTTCTATAAAAAAATTATATTATAATAAATTATTATAATTAAAAAAAAAATACTAAATAAAGAATATTTAGAATAAGTAATAAGTATTTTTACTAAATACTGTCTAAAAAAAATGTGATTTTTTTAACCTGAACTTCCAAATATCTTTTAGAAAAAAATATAGGACAACAGTTGTTTATTTTAACGGGGAAAACAAAATGGCGTATTTATTTTTTACAGATATTTACGTTTTCAAGGTCATTTCAAGTTTTTTTTCAAATAGAAAAAATTATTTTTTTTACTGCTATTTATTCTCCCCAAAAAAATAAAAATCTTTTGTAAAAAACTTTTTTTGATTCGACTTTTAGTTGCAGAGATAACACAGCCACACAAAATTAAAAAAGTTAGATCTCCGACAGACTCGACTAGTCAATTCCTATGTACTTTGAGCCGCTGAATCCGAATCTTGTGTTGGAATTTGAAAGTTAGTCCCCATTTTCAACATAACCTCAAAAAACATACTTTTCGCAATGATATAATGTTTTTTGATGTTATGTTGAAAATAAGAGCTCTTTCATATTCCGACATCAGATTCGGATTCAGAGGCTTAAAATACATAGGAATTGACTAGTCGAGTCTGTCGGAGATCCAATCTTTTTAATTTTGTGTGGCTGTGTTATCTCTGCAACTAAAAGTCCGATTAAGATGTTAAGATGTGAGAAGAATGAAATAGCAGTAAAAATGTTTCTATAAAAAAAAAAAAGTTGACCTTGAAATGACCTTGAAAATGTAAATATCTGTAAAAAATAAATACGCCATTTTGTTTCCCCCATTAAAATAAAAAACTTTTGTCTGACATTTCTTTTCCTAAAATGCATAGTATTCGAGATATTTAAAAGTTTCAGGTTAAAAAAACCCTGTATATTAAAATTTATTTCTATACACTTGAAAAATTGTAATAATTTTTAGGAGCAAAATAACATGTTAATATCTTAGGGTAAGTATATAAAAAAATGGAGGAGGGCAGTGGCTAATAAAAGGTCAAAAAATTTGGATCATTAAACATTTGGACATTCATTGTATTATTTTAAAGGCAGTAATAATATTTAAATTAAAAAAATAATAATAATAAGATTAATACAAAATTTTATAAGGAACTTGAATAATAATACCAAAGTTGGCCTTTTTTTATCGTTTCAATACAAATACTTCAAATTTTGTTTGGACTTTTTAAACCAAACTAAATTCGACACAACTTACAAACGGTTTGATATCTAGACTTTAAATTTGGCAAGTATCTTTCTTAGCATTTAAACTGTTCACACGTTTTTTTTTATTGTTTGAGATCAACCTTTTGAGATCAAAATAATTATTTTATTCCAAATTTTAGGACCTTTCATAGATGAGGGGTTTGCAAAAATAGACCAAGTACATAACTAAATTTAGGATATTGCTGTTTTTAAGTTTTTTAATAAATTTTATTATTTTATTAAAATATATGCTAAATAATGGATTTTCCGGTATGCCTGTTTAAGGTTATGTCTATCTACCTACAGGGTGTATTTGAAATAGGGTCCGAAATATCAAGAGGTGATTCTACATCAGAAAATATGACAAAAAATTCCTATACAGATATATCTAAAAATACGTCTTAAGGGAGCTAAGCTCTTTTGAAAGTCGATAAAAAATTCGGTTTTTATTTAATAACTCAGGAACCCTTATATCTCAACAAGGTTTTTACGTGAACTAACCTGGGTTCCTGAGTTATTAAATAAAAACCGAATATTTTAGCCACTATCAAAGGGGCTTAGCCCCCCTACCACGCATTTTTAGACATTTATATAATTATAGGAATTTTTTGTCATATTTTATGATGTAGAATCACCCCTTAAAATTTCGAACCCTATTTCAAATACACCGTGTATATGTGTAACTTCCTAAATATAATAACTTAATAATGCGTTGAGATAATGTATTTAGAAAAAAATGTTTAAGTGTGTGACTCTTTACGGGAAGGTGTAATAAAAGCATGTAAAAATGGACTTGGTCCATTTAAAAAGTAAACCTTATAAATGTTAAAATCAGTCGTTAGAGAAAAAAAAAACAATTAATAGAGTTATAATATAAAATATGACATTATGAATTAGCAAATAATATATCACATAATATTAAATATTGATACAATACAAAAATTATCAAATTTTAAAACTTAAAAAATGTCAGTAGGGGTCGGTTATAAACTGGCAAAAAATATAACTTCATTGGATTTATTAAAAACACCCTCAAATTGGCAAGATCCTTAATATGGTCAAAATTAAATATCAAGGTTAAAATAAAATATCAAGGTTAACATAAAATATCAACTTCAATTGATATTTCATGTCGACCTTGATATTTCATGTCGACCTTGATATTTCATGTCGACCTTGATATTTCATGTCGACCTTGAAATATCAAGGTCGATATGAAATATCAAGGCCAAAATGAAAATCAAAGTAATGAAAGTCAAAATTAAATAACAAGTTCAAAATGAAACAGAAAGTTTAAAATGAAATATCAAGGTCAAATAAAATATCCAGGTCAAAGTGAAATATAAAGGTCTAAATGAAATAACAAGGTCAAATTTAAATTTAAATTTAGAGTCGTTTTGGAGCTTTACAGGAAAGTATTTTATACCACAATAAACTGTAAATAGTGACAATACTAAAAATAAAATATCAAGGTCAAAATAAAATATCAAGGTAAAAATTAATATTAATGAAGAATATAAAAGTCAAACAACCTAGCGTATACTTTGAGCTTAATCCAAAAAAATATGTTTTGTCCCCCTATAACCGACTATTATTATACGTTTAAAACGTAATATTTCTACCATTACAATGTACATAAAATATTGTACAAAATAAATTTACATCAAACACTTAAAAATTGCTATAATTTGAACTATTGCTAAGTTGGATAAAAAAAATAATGAAAAAATGTGAAAATATAAAATAATTGTACATTGTTTTTAAAACGATTCTACACATTTGAGAATCCAAAATTTTGGAATTTAAAATTCTCAGTCAGTTAACACTTATTTTTAATGAGCTTGCTTTGTCTATTTTTACACAAGGTTCTTTTTTGAATAACCAAGTCCTTCAATAACCTTTAAGGTTTGGAAGGTTATAAAAGTCATATTTTACAACAATGAATAAAAATTTTTAGATTCGTGTCTGCTCTTGACTTTTTTATCCAGAAAAAACCCTTGGTAAAAATAAAAATCAAGAATTGCTCTATTCAAAAATAACATTGATAAATCCCTAAAAAAGGGAAAAATTTCATACAGGGTGTATTTGAAATAGGGTCGGAAATTTTAACAGGTGATTCTACATGATAAAATTTGACAAAAAGTTCCTATAAACATATGTCTAAAAATGCGTCATAAGGGAGCTACGCCCCTTTGAAATTGGCTAAAAAAATCGGTTTTTATTTAATAACTCAGGAACCCTTTGAGATATATTAACGAGGTTTTGCACGTGAATTAATCCTAATAAGGCCCATCTTTGTATGTAATTTTCACGTACTTATTTAAACCAGGGGTGTGCGAAAAGGGGGGTCCTTATCAGTTTTTTGTCCCAAACTTTTTTCTGTGTAACTTTTTTGCAATTTTTTTTTTAAAATATGATTCCTCAGGTCAAAATACATAAAAAAGGTACTCTTGTTGTAATACTGTAGGATTAACCGTTTTCGAGAAAAGTTAATTTGAAGGTGAAATTTCACTGTTCGAGGACGAAAAATTAAATACTAAACTGTCGAAAACCAAAATTTTAATAATGCAATGTCAATGTCATCAAAAGCTAAGAAAAAAAGTTTCCATACATGTAGGTCGAAAAAACGCTTTTAAAGCTACCATAGCCCTTTAAAAATGGTGCATATTTAGGAGACCATAGCTCCATTAGGATTCATTTTTGGAAGTACCTGTATATGAGGTTTTTTTCTTAGTTTTTAATGTACATTCGCCCTGCATCATTAAAATTTTGGTTTTCAACATTTTAGTATTTAATTTTTCATCCTCGAACCGTGGAATTTTACCTTCAAATTAATTTTTCTCGAAAACGATTAATCCTACAGTATTACAACAAGAGTACCTTTTTTATGTATTTTGATCTGGGGAATCATATTTCAAAAATAAAATTGCAAAAAAGTTACACAGAAAAAAGTTTGGGACAAAAAACTGATAAGGCCCCCCCGTTTCGCACACCCCTGGTTTAAATAAGTACGTGAAAATTACATACAAAGATGGGCCTTATTAGGATTAATTCACGTGCAAAACCTCGTTAATATATCTAAAAGGGTTCCTGAGTTATTAAATAAAAACCGATTTTTTTAGCCACTTTCAAAGGGGCGTAGCTCCCTTATGACGCATTTTTAGACATATGTTTATAGGAGTTTTTTGTCATTTTTTATGATGTAAAACCATCTGTTAAAATTTCCGACCCTATTTCAAATACACCGTGTATATAATATTCCTAAATTTTTATACTATACTAAGTTTTATTTAAAGCTGAGCCATTCCAGAATCTTGAATTCGCCAATTTATTTTTCTACATATATTCATTATAGTTGTGCACACAGAGCAAGATTTTGCCCAGCAAATTATACAAATTTAATTTTATGTATTTATATATCTTCCAACATAATATGTTAGGCACATAGTTACAAAAATGCACACTACTATATATATTTTTTATATATATTTCACTATTGTTTTAAAATTATAGTAGATGAAATTTACAGTTTGTCACAAGTAAATTTAGTAGTCATATATTAATATTTTTAAGGCATACAGGCTTAAAAGTAATACTTTTAAAGTATGTACTTTGTTGCTAGCTACTTATCAAGTGAAAGACTAGTTAAGGGGTTGATAAACCATTAAATAGAAAATTGAACTTAAATATATTTAATATGGCACAATATATTTTTTCTAAAAATATTAAATTATAAAAATCAACGATTATTTTCTTTAGCAAAGCTAAAAAACACAGAAAACACTGATTTTTTTTGACTTATGGTCCAATCTTCTAAGATTTTACCTTTTTAAAATAAATTCTTAACTAACATTATATTTCGATTATCAAGGTCAAGATTAAAACGCGATATTATACAATTTTTTTTGTGACAAACTGTGTATCATCCAAAATTTATTTAGTTTTGGCAGTAACAATATGCATTTGAAACCAAACAACTTTTTTAAAAGTACAGGCAGTTATTGTCTGCACAGGAGATCTTAAAATACTATGCTTCAGTTGGTGTAATGGTCAAAAGAACCCAAGTATTCCAAAGCTGCTCGATAACAGAACTGATATTGATCCTGAAAAACATATCAAGGTCAATGAAGAAATATTAAGTCAAATATCAAGGTTGAAATTATACATCAAGAGGTAAGATACTAAAGTGAAATATTAAGGTTAAAGATGTAAAGGCAGGACTAAATAACTAAAATCAAGGTAAAATATGGATATCCAGGTCAAAGACGAACTATTAAATTTAAGATAAACTATAGAACACTAAGATGAAAAAAAAAGATCGAATATAAAATAAGGTCAGAAATGAAATATCAAGATCAAAGGTAAAATATCAAGGTTAAATATAAAATATCAAGGTCAGAGATGAACTATCTAGGTAAAAGATAAAATATTAAGGTCCAAGATGAAACATCAAGGTTAATAAAATTGAAAATGAACATCAAAGCAAAACATAGCGGTGAAATACCAAGATACGAATATATTATTTAGTTTCTAAAAGTTTTTGAGACTTACCTCAGTTTGTACCATGGCCGGTCTCTGAGTTCTCAAAATTCTCGCAGTTTGGAATACGTCTACTACACCTTCATATTGCATACGTTCTAGAACTATACTTAAAGTAATGAACACTCCAGTTCTACCAACTCCAGCACTGAAATAAAAAAATTAAGTTTAGAAATATTTAAAAACTCTAGAGGTCAATATCAAATCTCGCACTACGTCTATAAATTGTAAAATATATTTTCTTCTTCAAGCGTACTAAAATGTTCATATTTTATAACTGAACACACTAGATCTATTTTTTTACAGTAAAAAAATGAGTTCATTGTTGTACGCCGTAAAAAAATGTTAGTTAGCACAACCACCACTGGCGGCAGCACTTTGATGACAGCCATACTTCAAACTTGTGTGTTTATTATGTAAACAGGTGGTTGACGCGAGATTCTGTGCAAAAACCTTGTGTGAAATTGATTAAAAATGATTGAAGAAGAATATATGGTTTATACACTTACAAATCTCTCCGAAATTGCAAATGCTACATTAGACAAGTTACCATCGAAATCGCGAAAAGCCTACGAAAAAAATTTAAAAGGAGCTAAGAAAGGTTTAAGTTTATTTCGAAAGGGTTTTATTGGCCTATTTTAATAAAAAAAACTTTATTACTGAATAAATTAAATTCAAAAATTATTATTTAAAAAAAATATATAGGAAGAAAAAATAGTATGTTTCACTCCGCTTCGCGTCGTCCGTAAATTCTACAGACTAGTAAAAAAAGCTGCACTTTTTCTCTTAGTAAAACAATATACTATTTTACGACCATATGTGTAAATACCTGTTTCTGCCGTATTTTTTGTTTTTTAAACAAGCGGTTACGCACATGTGCGTAATCTTGAGAAAGTCACGGTTAGGGGATTTTGTTGGTTCTAGAAATTTATGTTTGTATTTAAAATGCTTTTTGTTTCCATTTTTTTTTGTTAAAAAAATGCCCATAAAGGCATTTTTAAGTTTTTTATTGTGAGTTTTTCTCAATTATTATTGTGTGCTTTTTTTTATTGATAGGTATATAAAAATGCTAGTACTTAAAATAAAATTTTACAAAAAGTCCAAACATCAATTTACATAGGTTCTGCGCAATATTTTAAATATTTAAGATACATACCTGCAATGTACTGTAATTGGTCCATCCTGTCCAAACTGTTCCTTAGTCTTATGGACTTGACCAATAAAGTCTATGAACCCATCCCCGGATTTGGGGACGCCCTGTTCTGGCCAGTCGATGAACTGGAATTGGCGGATTGTCCTGGACGCGCCGTCCCTGGCGTCGGTCACCTGGGCAACAAATAAAGATTTATTTGTAGTTAATCGGATAGTTCTGTAGTAAAAAACTCTCCACAAGGGAGATATTTTACTTTGTTTTTATTCAAAAGTCAGTTGAAAATGATCGTTTAATCTTCCTTTAATTTATTTTTATTAATAACAATTTTTTTTTAATATAACTGAATTTTTCTTGTTTTGTACCCGAGAAGCATTTTTTGTCTTTATATATATATTTGATTCTTTTTTTGGTGCTTAAACTTCGAACGGTAGCTTTCTTTCCGGTCAGCGAACCTAAGTCAGTCAGTATTAAGTATTCAATTGCTATGCATCAAGTACGGTGTGTGTTTACCGCATGTATTGTTCTTTTCGCACGAAGATCACGCAATCAAAGCTATGAACTTTCTATGAATATATAGTCCAACTGCTCACCACAAATGCTATCGCGCGCACTAGGATAAATGTGTATCTACAGCATTCCAAAGAAGAAATACTATGTCTAGTCAGAAGAGCTTGCAAAGGAATAAGGTAATATATCTTTATTTAGCTGGTCCTTAATTACAGTTCAATTTTTTTCTCATTTAACCCTCAGTTTTACAATAATTGTTTCAAGCGCCAAAGTTGTTATGGATTTCGATTTGAAATTATACAATTGTAACATAACTGTCAACCTCATTATTTTGTCGCTAAGGCCTTATAATTCTCACATGGGCAACAAATAAGGGTTTATTCAGAGTATATCTTATAGTTTCATTTTAAAAACCTATTCAAAACTTACATTTTACCTTTTCAAAGTATTTTGCTGGACTTACCTTAAACTCCCGCAGGATATACTGGGGCATATTGTACTCAGCGATTGGGTCCACCACGAAGCACTGATAACGCACTGAGCGGTCGCTGGGCCAATATTGATGACATTTATCCTGCAAAAAAGTTAAAATAACTTCTTAACAAAAAAAAATCAAATACAAGCAAAGAAAAGTCTATAATCGGGGGCTTGAAAGTTAAGTTCTAAATAATTTGATCTGTTGTTTTCTTAACATACGTTTCTTCACTAAGATTTGGTAATATCATTGTAAAAACATAGCTTTAATAAATATAATATTAAAGGTAAAATTAATTTTCAAGTCTTACTTTTATATCAAAGCCTTGGACCATTTTTTTTAATGACAAGCGAAAATACAATTTACAAATAGTTGCGCGCGCACTAACGCGCATTTCTAATTTTTGTATTAAAATGTTCTCACAAAAGTAGTCTAAATAGTGTATGAATATTAGATAGCCAAAGTTAGCCAAAATGAAGTTATAAGCATTTTTTTAGGAAAAAATAAAAAAATTTAATATTTTATATGATAAAATTGGAAAATAATTGCGCACGCATTAGTGCACATTTAAAATTTATACACTAAAATATTCTAATATATACCCAGGTAGATAAATAACATGACATTCACGTGAAAGCCACGTTAATATGTGACATGTGATGTTAAGATTGTAGTCTCATTTAACAAGAATGTAGCATGGTGGGGATGTCCTAAGTCCGCCCCTAATAACATCACACAATGACATCCTAAAAATAACGTGTTTGTGACATCATAAATCCACATTCCTGCGCTGTTATATCCAATATCTTATGGATGCCGTTACTAGTACTTTAATATTTAAATAATATCCTAGGATATTAGCTTTTTCTAAATAAAACCATTAAAAACGCTATAACCCTATAAAAAAAATCGGATTTAAAATCAATCAGTAATTGAAACAATCACAGATTGAAACAGTTAGATTCTAAAACGAAATTGCAGAATATATTCCTTTAATCCGTGTCCGTGGTCTTGAGAAGCCCGGCAGAGCCTCATATCCATTGGAAATCGTATAATGTGTATACAATTTCCTTATAATAATTTACTCTATCAACATCAGCTTATATCGATTTTTTTGCTTCGAACGTTGGTGAGAAGCAAAATAACATGACATTCACGTGAAAGCCACGTTAATATATGACAGCGTTGCTAAATATTTGTTATTAAATAACATGGTTGTCACATCTCACGTGTTACGTTGTATGTGATGTTAAATACATGTTATTTTTCAATATTATGTGATGTTATGATTTAGTTTAAAAATACACCCAAAAGTGATGTTAATTTCTTGGAATATAACATCCCTTGCTACCTGGGTACAGTTATTAAAATGTGTAAATACTAGATAGCTGAAATAAAACAACAACAAAAGTTATAAGCATTTTTATGTGAAAAATAAGCATTATTTCAGGTAGGCTTGAAATTTAATTTTAAAAAATCAAAATGTTTATTCAATTGTTTATATTGGAAATGCCCCTAAATTAACACATGTAAACAAAAAAATACTTAAACGTGGTTTCTGAAATACCTCTGGGCGAAAACACAGTCCTTTAAAGAGGACACCCTAAAATTTAATTTTTATTTAATATCTCAGACACCTTCTGAGCTAATGATATGAATTTTTGCTCGTAATCTAATATATTGAATGGTTTTAATTAAATATTGTCCAAGAACAATACATTTATTCAGGGGCGTACATTAATTATTTTTAATTTTAACTTTTACCCTTTTTGCCAAGAACCCTTCAATGAAAAAACTTCATTTTGACTCAAAAATTGTTATTTATAAACCATTTAAGATTTAATTCACCAAAAAATATATATTTAAACACAAGTTGGAAAATCGCAGTCTTAAAGTGGAAATTTTTGTTTTATTAATTTTGATTAATTCATAATCATAATATGTATACTCACCCTGCCCATCTCCTTTAATTTGGTCAGCATAACGACGATCGTCGAATTATGCTCCCACAGCATCCGCCATAGATCATCTGTAGTATCGGGTAACGGTCCCTGCGTCGCTATGTACGCCTTTCTGTACCGATAACCGTCAATGAAGCTGGCGTTGATGTAATCGGACCCTTCGATGCCTCTCATTGGCTGCAGACAAACGCGCGAACTTTCAAACGGCAAGATGTGTACCAATCTGTTTTTATGTTTGTTGCACGGCAAATTTGCGGAGATAAATCGGGTTGAATCAGTCTTTATGTTTCCAAGTTTCTTAAACTCGTGCTCCATACCGGTGATATTTTCACCTGCAAAAAAGTTCAAATTTTTTCAATAAAACATCGTTACTATTATTAAGAGGGAAGTTGTCTGAATAAGTAACCGTTACTACACCTGCGTGTTTTTTTATATATTAAAGTTTAAAAGTCTGTATCTCCAAAAAAAGGTAATAAGGTAGGTAGGCCAATTATTGCCATGTCCCTAATATTGCCACCCAACTCTTTAGTTCGTCCTCTGTGTCATAGATGCACTACAGTGCACTGTCAGTATATGTTATATCGAAAAAATGCCTGTAAATACGATGTATCTGTATCGTTTATAAAGGCGGACACAACAACGCAGTTCGTGTTTCATGCTATAAAAACTTGTAAAATTATGCTGCTTGTCGCAAGCTGGGTAGCGTTGATTATTGCAGGACAATAACGTAATAAGGTAGGCACGAATAGTTGACAAAATAATAAAAACAGAAAACAACAAAAAAAGAAAGTAACAGAGAAATTAGAGAGTTCTGAATCTTAGTTCTGCTTTTTATGAGAAGAGAATCGCCAGGCCGATATGCGCGTTGTTTGTAATCGATATGTAAATTAAGAGTGCGTGGGGCTTAGTAGTAGTAGTAAGGGGGGGGAGGCTATAAGCCAGGCAACTAGGCCATTATGGCCCTTTTTGCCAGTCCCGAGCTGTCTCGAGCTGCGTGGGGCTTACTAAAAACGACAAATTGTTATTTAAGAGCCCAAGTTTTACCTAAAAAACAGTTGAAATTGTTATTGTGCCACAATATTTAGCCAAAACATGAAATCTCTATAACTTAATCTCTTAATCTCTATAATGACGCGACAACCGGGGTATGATGTATGAATTTTGGTACAATTTGCATTACTTGATACTTGAAATTTTACTTATAACATTTTATATAGGGTTTAAAAGAGCTTTTATTTCAAATATAATTTTTTGAAATTTTATAATAAATTGGTGAACTATGTTAAAAAAACATTTTGTTAATTATTACTTTTATTTTAATAAAATTGACAAAATTCTAACCTGGTTCTAGTTGCATTAATTTCTGGATATGTGAATGTAAATTTCTAGCCGGAACTTCCGTCAGACCACAAATAATGGCCTCCATCAGAGAATCGTGAATGAAAATGTACTGGTCTTCCGTTTGGACCATGTAGTTCCTCTGGGCCCTCAAACAGGTTACGTGCCCATAAATGTCGACAGTCTTTTCATTTCGCATCCTTTCCAACATGGAGTCGATCACTATTAATATAAAGAAAAATTATAAAGCTTATTTACGCAAAAATACAAAATACAAAACAAAATTGATCATGGCAGCTATGATTTGTGGTTAAAAAATTACTTTTATTGATATTACCCATTGTGATAATTTTTGACATTTACGTAAAAGTCACTTTACATCTTACAAATAATTATAAGAAAATGTTTTTAGTAGTAAAAATTTGTTTAAAATATAATAATATACAATATTTTACCTATGAAGCAGCCGGTTCGGCCCACTCCTGCTGAACAATGGACGACTATGGGGCCGGCCTCGACGGGGTTTAAGTTTTTCACTCGGCGCAAAAATTGTAGGAACGGTGCCGGGTGATCGGGGACTCCGTGATCTGGCCAGGCTAAAAAAAAAACAAAGAAAATGTTAATAAGTATAAGTAATTAGTAACTATTTGGTACTTTTTATTGTTATGATTGGTGTTAAATAAGATAAATAAGTGATAATAAATTGTGGTGGATATTTAACAGCATATAGAGACTTGTAAGGTATTTTCCAATCATGCTTTAAAATACTGGTAAAATTTTTGCCACTTTTCTTCGTTATATTTGGGAAAAGCCTTAGAACATACATTTTATCATATTTTTATTAATAATTAAAAAAAATGCAAAAGTTTATACTCTATCTGAATGATATAACACAAAAATATAACCTATTTTTTCAAGAGATATTTATACCATACTTCAAATTTACGCAAAAATGTCATTTTCTACCAGAAGAACTACTTAAAAAGCTAAACTAAACCTAGTAACTTTTTTAGTTACTAACAATGAAATGAAATAGGGTATAGATAGATAACTTTTTTGCGTATAGGTACTAAATCAAGGGAAATATCAGGAAAAAATCAGGGAATCTTAATTTGTAAAACCTGTAGTCAATCTGTAATGCTACAATAAATTGTAATTGGTTTGTAATACGTACGAATACCTCAAAATCCTTACCTGTAAATTGGAGCTGCTTAATCTCCCTCCTCTCACTATATCCCTGCTTGTGAATTTGAAACGTCCTGATACAATACGTCGCCAACTCCTGCACGTCCGTTATCGACACCGTCATCGTGCCGTAAGTCTCACTTCCTCTGGTAGGCCAGTATTGGTCACATTTTATCCTAGTCCTCTCCTCCAATTTTGTCATCATAACTATAATAATAATTATACAATATAATATAATATAATATAAGGGTCAAGTGAAGGTTTTACTAAAAAATATTAAATATACGTTATACATTTAAACTGCAATGAGAAAATGACGTCAAAACATTGAAAATTTTGTTTTTTAAAAGTATCTTTCTCGAAAACCTCTCGAGGTAGATACATTCTGTGATCAAATTTCGATTCAGCACACACAGGCGGAATTTTTTTAATTCATGGCCAAAAGCCTTGAAAGCGAAATTGCTTCAAATAGTTGCCTCTATCGTTTTTTATCTTCTCTATGAACCAATAGATGGTGCCAAAGTCGTTTTTCTATCAAAACAAATGAACCGAAAATGTCAGTTCAAAAATCGGGTTTCAAGAAACTAATGTTGAAACGTTATTTTGCCTAAAAATCAAGTTTTAATATAAATATCAAAGTTGTTGCTTTTTTAAGCAGTTTTTTAAAATGGATTTAAATTCCGTAGGTTTGTAGCAGTCCAAAGCAATATATTACAACCCTATTGATTTCTATTTTTTTTGTTTTGTGGAATTAAAGTCAATTACATAAATGAGAAATAAAAGTGGCCCCAAAATAGAACCTTGTGGACTCCCATATTAATATTCGTAGATCATACCTATAGTCGCAGTTTTTAACTCCCAGCACATCCTCCAGAAATCCGGCATGGTTTCCTGCAAAGGACCTTGCGTGGCCACGTATGCGTTATGTTTTCTATAACCATCACAGTAATTCGCGTTTATGTAATCACTACCTAAAAGCCCGTTCTCCAACGGTAAAATTACTCTACTATGGTCGTAAGCGATCACGTTGGCGTAACGGTTTTTCGGTTTGTTTACTTCCATGTTGGAGTGATCCCAAGAGAATTGTTGGCCAGGTTCTATGGACTCGTATTCTTGAGAGAATTTGAGGTTTTCGTTTCCTGCAAAAAAAAAATCAGTAGGAATAACAGAAGAGACTGACAATAGTTCGGGTATTATCATGAGTTTGTCATGGGCTGTCTACCCTGTGGTCCTTATGCACCTAGTATGTGAACTAACTCTTTAGTGTCCGAGAATGATTTTTTTTGCTGAGACGGAGTCGAGGCAAAAAAATTCAGTCAAAAACACTTAAGACAGTTTGTAAACGTGGTGCATATAATATTTTTTTCACTACCTAAAGCTAGTAACTCCAAATATCAGTTAAAATATAGTTAAAAAGTTTCTGAACAAAGTTAGTAGTTCATTTTTTTCATTGTTGACCGTCGTCAATAAACAATGCTTAACAACGGTCAATAAGTACATTGATTTTATTGGTTGTGAAGATAAACAAGCCTTAAAAACGGTAGATAATATGTAAACTAGTTGAAAAATTATTTTGTTTGGCAACAAACTTGAATTAAAAACAGTTGAATGTTTGAAGGATCCCGTGTTATTTGAAAGATTATTTTTAACCGTTTAAATATAACTAAGTTTGGGAAAATAGAGTCGTCTTCGTCAAATAAGTATTATTGCAAATCAAAAAACGATACATAGATTAAAAATTCAGTACCAACAATATAACAGGTAGAAATGTCCTAAAGTTTATTTTTTAAGGTATAGTTATTTTAAATTTGCAGCTAAATACTCCACAAAGTCCTGTGGCTTGTTTTGAATGTCAACATAACTAAAATTTATAATTTTTGTTTACTTACTTTGTTTTTATGATGTTTTGATGTAAAAAAAGAGAATTGATAAAGATGTTGCTAAAAACACTTTTGTATTCCTGTAGAAACAAAATTTGCTTATAAAATCGCTTTTATTCCAATAATTTAGAGGAATAAACCATTGTTTTGTTCTCCTTAATGGCACGTCAAAGTTTTACGGTTGTGTAAATTGGGCCTAGTCATTTCGCTTACGACGCATGCGTATCTTACGTTACTATGGTAATTTCGAGATTGTTTACAAGCGGGAAGGTTTAAAATAACTATACCTTAAAAAAATAAACTTTAGTTGGCCACGCCTCCTCTGAAACTTAGATTTAAACGTATTTCTAAAGTATTTCTAACTTAAAAATCAAACATCCGATTTTGGTTAGATTAACGTTTGTAACTAATACAAATTTATTCTCTCAATTACCTTTTAGTCTTTCTATAGTACAAGCCAGATCGGTAAGTGCGATTTCCGGATGAGAAATCATTCCAGGCGTCTGGAAATTCAACCTCCGCATCTCAACAGGATCGCTGGGAGCCGCAGGATTGCTCAAATCAGCAGGAATCAAAGGTCTGGTGACCGCTGTTTGGTCGGGTGTTTTGCAGGGTTGTCTACGTTTTCTGAAGATGAACACTATTATTAGAATTATGGATAATAATACTGCTGCGATTATGGGGCCGATTATCCAGAAAACTCCTGCTTCTTTCCTCTGGGAGCTGACCTTGACGTCGTTGTCGGTGGGGGAGTTGGGGTTGGGTCTTAGTGGTGGATCGCCAGGGGGTACTTCACGCATATCTATTAAAAAAAGAACATTATCAAGAAGTTCCCTTAAAAAAAATAATTGGTATTTTTATAATTTTAAAGTCAAAACATCTTACATTTTAAAAAAAAATCGTGCGTATAATATTTACCTGCGAAGTTGTGTTATAGGAAGATTTTTTAAGATACGACGCTTTATAGTATTTTATTATTCAAGTTACCTTGACAACAAGGCTACCAACTATAGAAGAAGATATGAATAGAATCTATGTTGGTATAATTGGTAAAGGAAAATATTATAAATCGTAGCATCGTAAAAAGTCTTTCTATATAGGAAGAAATTAACGAAAAAATTAAGCATCAAAAATAGGAATTAAAAAATGCACCAATAAAAACTTTAACACTGTAAGGGGATTCTACATTAAAAATATAACAGAATGGGTATGCCCGATTTCATTTCTTTATTACTAATAAATTATCAGTAACATGAAGTTGTAGTTATACTTTTATCTTTTTCTGTTATAAGTGAATAAAAAGGGGAAATAATAAAAGTGGAAAGTTGCCCCCTTAAAACAAAATTCAATTAGGTATAAATGTTTAAAACCCATCCCTGATATAATGATGATGTTAATGTATTATGGTAAAATGAAAAATGAAAATTAGGTTTAGTTTAAATTAAAACATTTTAAAACATTAATATATTACAAACATTAAAATATATAAAGGTACCTATATACATGTTTCCAGAAATATAAAACAATCCAGATACATACTAAAAATATAAGATAGAAAATAAAGAAATAGAAAGAACTTTTTGTTTACAATCACAAAATAAAACAAGCCGTGAAGATATGTAATGCACAGTAAATACCTATTGCTTTTTTAAAAACACTTTAAAAAAATAAAAAAAAAACATTAAAAAACTTTTCAACATTTTTTTTTGTTGCGAAAAAAATAAAAAAAAAATAAAATAAAAATAGCATTTTTTATTTTCTTTTTGCAAAAAACGAAAAAAATTTGAAAACAAAACTTTTCAATTTTTTTTTCAAAAAGTTTTTAACAATTAAAAAAAGATCTTTTTTTGGTAGAATTGATCCTTATAATAAAAGTAATTTTTTCTAAAAAAGTTACGTTAATCGGAATTTTCTTTCAACTTTTTTCGATTTTTTTAAAAGTTTAACCCCTCCCTGCTGAAAATGACGGGTCTGGGCGGGTATAAATGGTGCATAAACCGGACTTGAGCGGATGAAATTCACCCGCTCAAGTCCGATATATGCAACATTTCTACCCGCGCAGACCCGTCATTTTTAATAGGGCTATAACTTTTTTGTTTTTGGAGGGATTACTTTCAAAAACAATAGGGATATCTCCTCATAGAACTTTATTCTTCCTGAAACTTTCAAGTTCATCGAATTATTCGTTCTGGAGTTATTGTGTCTACAAAAATCGTGACATCAGACAGACGGACAAAAAAAAAATGAAACATTCTTATTTTTTCATCAAACAAATTTGTATCCAAGAATTTTTTGTCGCTTTTTGAAAATTTTGGAAAATTCGAAACTAGCGCAGGCGCTGTGAATAATATAAAAATATATTTATATTTAGGGTGGAATATTTTGTTATCCATTCTTTGAGAATTTTTGACGAAAAAAATTAAGAAATAAATATATATCGCTCTGTTTTCGAAAATTTATACAATTTAGAAAAATCAAGTTTCACTCTACTTTGTTTTAATAAAAGAAGAAACAAACATTTTTGAATAAATAATTAAGAATACATTAATTATCAGTACTCGGCGAATTTCCAGTGCTCGCATAGGCGCCGCATCAACTCTAGCGTTGACGCGAGGTTTTAAATATTTACATTTTTATTTCTTTTTTTCTTGATTTTTTTTAATGATTCCATTTAAACGAGTAAGGTGGGAAAAAAGTTATCGATAAATAAAAATTAAAAAATTTTCGTATTCTTAAAAGATAAAAATCGAATTTCGGTTTTTTCTTTGAAAAACACCGATATATATATACATATGTATAGCTAATATGTATAGTCAATATTGTTGTGTGTAACAAATTAGTCGTCAAATGTTTCGATTTAGTGACCTTTATGAAAATTTCCCTCATAATTCGGCAAAATTATTCCGTAAGCCTATGTTTCTGTGTTTATTTTCAACGTTGATGAGTCATAACTGAGTTTACGCCGACTACTGTCAATAGTACATTATTTTAATGTAATATTTTGTGATTGAAAACATGAAAACCAAAAACATAGAAATTCTACTAAAAATAGGAAAACACAAATAAGGAATATTAAAATAGATAAAGAAATAAAGAAGAAAAGAGAATTACAAATTTTTAAAAATATACTAACCCAGTGACAAAAACTCCGAAAAAGGACTAGAAGTATACAAATGTTTCTGCGGTGTATCAACAACAGCTCTCACAAAAATCCTATATCTTTTCCCAAGTTCCAACTTATAATTATGAAAACCATCATTTACCTCCCCGGTCCCAAGATGGTAAGTATACGGAATATTCCTTTGAGGAAACTTAGCGGCTATATAAGGCAAACTATTATCCTCAGGAACCTTGGGTATATTGCTTATCAAACTATCAGTTAAAAATTGATCAGGGTTCATCTGCACAGTTAACTTATCCTCCGGAACTGATATTAAGAAATAATGACTTATAGGACCATATTCCTCCGAAGCTTGGGGCAGAATAACATGGATTTCTTCACCGTTAACTACCCCATAGAAGTCCGGTTTAACCATCGGTTGAGGAGCTGCCATTTGGGTGGTAACAGTTATTTTCGTTGGAGGACGGTATGAATAATCTGTTGGAATAGCACTCACGTTAACATTATAGGTAGTAAACGGACTTAACTCATTGATAGTGTGTGATTTAACTTCATCTCCTAACATAATTTCAACCCTTGGTATGTTTTGTGTTTGAGTTATACCCTGTGAGTCTACAAATTCTTTAATAGCGTCAAAAGATATTTTGTATTTTATTGGGTTTAACCTTATAGGAGGAGACCAAGATAAAGTCATGGAATGAGTAGTAACTTCGTGTGCTCGTAGATTTAAAGGAACATCTTCAGGTTTAACTTTGACCGTTACTTTTTCCGACAGTCTGCCTAAACCGTTTTTCAGTCTAGCTGCTACAGCTATCGCGTATTGCGCATATTTTTCTAGGTTAACTAAATCGGCGGATTCGGTTAAGCCGACCGATTTTTGTTGCCATTCATCCAGATCCTCGACAGCAGTCATCGTGTAGAAAATTTGATAACCTATAACTTTCCCGCGGGAAGGCACATGTTCCCACCACACCTCAACGCTCGAGTCACTCGTTGCAACCGCTTTAACCGACATTGGTGCTCTACCGATATCCCTGTCAGTTTGGAAAGTTATTTTCTCACTGTTCGGTCCCGCCCCTTGGTTCGTGTAAGCTTTTATATGAAAAACGTATTCAGTGTTTTCTTCTAAGTTTGTGAAAACAGCCTTGCTTGTGGTAACGTTTCTGACTTGGTTATTACTGTGATCTATTTTTTTGTGAAACTGAATATCGTATTTGACTATTTGACCGTTACGGTGTTCTCTAGTGGGCGGGTCCCAAGTGACGCAAACAACGTCTGGTGTTTGGAAATGGTAGGTTATGTTGCTCGGGGGACCGGTCGGGGGTCCTTCGGGGGTGTGCATGTATTTAATGGCTTCTTGGCCGACGCCTATGTGATTTTGGCCTGCGACTCGGAATTCATACTCGACGCCTCGTTCGAGGTCGTTAATTCTGTAGTTGTTGTGTGTTGCTGGAATAAACACAACATAATTAGCAACTTCAAAAAAATAAACTAAAACAGATTTGAATTCTACCATATAAAGAACTTTCACTTTCGGGTTTAGACCGTGTTAATGGATTTTCACATTCCGACGTTTATACCAAAAAAGACATTAATAAGACCATATACAAATACAGAAATCCCAGACCCAAACAACAGGACAATAGTGACAATGACAGACAGACACAAGTTATACTTCCCTATGTAAGCGGTATCACGGATAAAATAGGTAAACTTTTGAAGAAGTCAAATATTAAGCCTATATTTCGGTCCAACCAAAAATTAGGTCAATGTTTGACTTCAACAAAAGACAAAATACCCCTGAGTTCAGAAGGCGTATATAAAATACCCTGCTCCTGTGGTACGGTTTACATAGGTGAAACTAAGAGAAAAATTTCTTTCAAGAGCATGAGCGCAATATAAGAAAGAAACAAATTTCCTTATCGGCAGTAGCCGAACATGTACATGAAACAGGTCATAAAATCAACTTGTCTGAAACAAAACAAATATTAACAGAAAACAGAAAAATGCCAAGGAAGATACGGGAATCGATAGAAATCATCAAGCATCCTAACAATATCAATCGGGACACTGGTTACCACTTACCTGCAGTATGGAAGTCTTTGATAGGAAAAACCTCGTCACGGGTGAATAACCAAAACTCGTCATAAATAGTGACACAAGTTGATTCGAAACTTAGTTTCAGATTAATCCCTGAAGATGTCTCTAGTAAGATGTAGTAAGAGACGAAACGTCGGAATGTGAAAATCCATTAACACGGTCTAAACCCGAAAGTGAAAGTTCTTTATATCTTAATGGCCGTGAAAGCTTAAAATCTAAAATTGAATTCTACCATGTTGGGCAAACATTTCCCTTTATTCTAGCACGCTAATCTTGAATATACATTAAGTTTAGGAGACTTGCCAATGCAAACCAAGAGTTAATCCTGTCAGTAGTCCGCTCGGTTTCTGAAGATAATGGACCTTATTCCCCAAATTACCATAGTCGAATTAATAGTTTTTCATTTTATGCTGTTTTAGATTATGCTATTGAAAAGTTGATTAAAGAATTTGAATCCATTCACAGAAATGGTCTAAAGATTTTCATTTCGGAAAAAATATCGCTGAAGCTTTTTCAACTTATTTTCCCAAAAAATATGCATATTAGTGTAGGGATTAATGAAAAATTATTTTCTACCAACTAGTTAAGTTAACATTCCTTAATCAAAAAGTTGACAGTAATGGAAAGTACTATATCGAGCACACTTAGTGATAGATGAAATCAATAGAAACAAAACCGTAACTAAAGACAGAAAAAACGATTTACCGCACAAGGACACTAAGTGTGCTTACATTTACCGCAGGGAGACATCTAGACACAAGACTACTATTTCTAATTTTATAGAGTGATTCCGTAAAAAATGATTTCTTGAATTGTCACACATATAAATGTCAAAAATATTATTATTAAAATAAGATCTTAACTCCTTGGTAGTGAGAAAAACGTAATGCGCTACTCGTAGGTAAATTTTTTTTCTGTCTTCGGTCGTGTTTCTGGACCTCAGCTCCGCTTCAGTCCACAAAATACGCCCTCACACAGAAAAATACACTTACCTCTACTAGAAGCGCAAATAACTATCCTCAAACACTTATTATTAAATTATTATTCTGACACACTATGACAGAAATTTAATACACTGCACTACATTTTTTTTAGAAAATAAGCTACTAAATACCCATGCAACAATATTTTTCTGAATTAAGAATGGACTATGTGAACAGATTTTAAATCTCTGAAAAAAATTCACATAGAATAAGACAAAACAGTATAAAATAAAGTTTTATTAAGTCCAGTAAGGTAATTTCTGAGGAATAAACTTAATATCTTCAGAAACCGAGCATCTCAGATTTTACTGTTGATATTTCTATAACGTGTAGACCTCCTACTAACAGGATTAACTCTTGGATTGCGTTGGCACGTCACTTAAACTTGATGTCTGTTCAAGGTTAGTGTGCTCAAACCACATGTGGTACATGTGCAGTGCAAATTGCAATGATTCAAGGCTTTGACAGAATGCAATATGTTGTACACTGGTCAAACTTATCATTACGTTGAATTAAAATTTTAAACAGTCAGGGCCGTAGCTATGGGAGGGGGATATTGCAGGGATTCAAAATACAAAAGTATATTTCGCGAAAAGGTGAGAAACTTTTTTTTAGTCATTAAAATTTTGTAAAGGATAAAAACTGTCACGGACAAAGCTTTTTGGAGGTAAGGACCTTTTTTTTAGTCATTAACCTTTTTCTCTAGGAAAAAAGTTGTATTTTTAGGTTAAATAAACGTGTAATTTTCGTCCTTCTCCCCTCCCCCCACTTTGCACTACGGCCCTGAATACTATAAGTTACAATCTATACCTTTTAAGTTGGATTCTTTCAAAACTTGATCCTTAACTCCATATCTTAAACGGTAACCCTTAAGTTCTCCATAGGTTTGCGTGGGTCTTGACCATTCTAGTTCGATTGTCACTGTAGGTTCTCGTTCAATAATCCTAAAATAATAAAAAAAGAATTAAAATACTGCAGCCAACAAATGAATACTATTCCCTATAGTATAAAAAAACGAAAAATAAACAAAATTAAAAAATTCTATTGAAAAACGAAAAATTAAATGAAAAAATATTTGAAAAACAGTTTTATTTTCTTTTGATATAAAAAACTTACTTTATGGTTAACCCAGGTCTATTAGGAACACCTCCAGGTGTTTTAACATTGACAGGAGTACTTCTGTCACCATCACCCTTTCTGGTCAGTGCTGCCACCTGAATGGAATATGTCGTATCTGGTTGTAATCCGGAGACGTTTAGTTCCAAAACAGCATCTCCAACTACTTCGTATCTCATTGGTTCATTCAAAAAGTTTTTACCCTAAAAATGTATAATATTTATTATTATTAAGGTAGTAGTAGTAGTAGTAATAGTAGGGGTGGGGATGCTGCCATGTATATTAAGATGTGATTCTACATGAAAAACTATAACCCCTTCCTAGTGTAATTTAACCCGTTATGGTCCACTTATTAAAATGTCATAACCTATTATCACCCTGTATTTACCTCTTCCTTGGTCTCTTGCACGTGTACGTGGTACCCAAGTATAATCCCATTTCTGTCCTTAGTTTGTGGAGGGTTCCAGTTTACTTTAACAGTCGTAGAGTTCAGCGGGGTAACTTTGACATCTTGCGGATCTCCAGGTACTGTGAAAGTAAAACAATTATTATAATCAAATACTTTTAAAAAAACTAGTGATTTTTTATTTTTTTTTTCGACAAAATTTCATGCAGGCACATCACACTTTTTGTTTGAATTGTTAATTTGAAAATTGTATTATTTTCATACACTCGTTTGTTTTCAAAAAAACCATAAGAAAAAAAACCTAAAACATTTGAATACCAACACACGAACTCGCTGTTAATAGTTACCTCGTCCATTTTGAATGATTTTTGGAAACCTAGGTTTATTATTACAGTTTTCTATAAAAACATTGCTAGATTGGGGGGAAAAAACATTCAAAATGATTATACCAACATCTACTTGACAATAAAAAAAAGTACTGTCAAAATGGAATAACAAAAGCATTCGGGTTTTATAATATCTTTAAAAAGCACTAGGGTTGTAATGTAAACATTAATAAACCCAAATGTGTAGAACGTAGATAATATATATATTAAAATACTAGTTTCATAACATACGTTTTTAGCGCACGAGTACAAGTTTAGAAAACAAGCCGCTTGTGGCGAGTTTTCTAAAGTATTAGTGCGCTAAAAACGTGTTATGAAACGAGTGCTTTATACAATTTTTTCTATTTTGCTCTAAAATTTAAAAAAACTTACATTTAAATTGATGACTGATTTAGGGATTTTTGTTTTGGATTGGCATTACAGTTTACACCATGTTTAAAATTCTAAGAACAAATGATATTTTGATATATTTTATAGTAATCTCTTCTCTTTTTTACTGCAATTAACCAAGCCACAATTTTAATATGGTAAAAATAACCTAAACACAAAATTTTGTAGAAAATTCAACTTTAAAGCGACATTGACATTTGCACGGAAAACGTCAAGCGATAGGCCAGGTCTGTTGCAAACCCAAAAGAACAAAAAGTACAGACCTCTTATGGGCCTATAAGAACACGCAAAATGCGTGTGATTATGAGCTTATAAGAGTCGCAAAATAGAAAAACAATATTTTGGGATCTGTTTACTATCTGGGTGTATGATCTGTAACAATGGTAAATTGTCATCCCAAAAGAAACGTTTTACAATAAGAAATTTTTTAAAAACGTAAAATAAGGATTGTATAATTGATATTTTATATATAATTATTTTTGAAATCATGATAAAAAGAGTAATAATTTGTGCTAAGGTTGCACTATAGTTAATTAAAAAATAAAAGTTGGGAAAAAAAAACAAAACTAAAAATAAGACTATTTTAAAAATCTAAAATACCTACTATTTAGTCAAAAATATAATATAGGTGTACCTAGTAATGATTTTAGACCAATATATGTTGTCTAAAAAGGGGCTTTTGTTGCATTATTCGGTTTTACAAAGATTTAATAAAAAGTACTTAAAAAGTACGTAAAAAGTACAAAAAAATGTATTATGTGACCTGTCTCCCGGTATGCTTAAAAATGGTTTAGTTACAAAAAAGTATCAAATGGCATGTAAAAAATCCTAGACATGTCCATAGAAAAGCACAAAAAAGAGGATCTAAATACAAAAAAATCGTCTAAAACTTCACTACGATTAGCACACAACAGAAAAATATACTCACTCCTAATTTCTGTGGACCGCGTTAGGCAAAAAAATTCAAAAAAAATAGTAATTGTAAAAACGGTTACATATTACTATGTCAAAAATACATTGTTTATAAAAAATCAGTCCCCGCTACAAAAATGCTTGGAGGTTTTTTTTGTAAAAAATATGTCAATATTTTTTTTTGTAAAAATATGTTTATACTCACACACATGTATTGATTCGGGACATAGTGTGTAACTATGTTAATATACAGGGTGTCCCAAAAATTATGATTTAAAAGTTTTAATAAAAAAAATGAATCAAAATGAAAGTTTACACACAAAAAAATGTTTACTAAAAACAAGTACTTAATATTCAGATCAAGTTGCTTAAAAGTTTGTATATATAGGGTGATTCAAAAATAATTTACAAAATTTTAGGGGGAGATTCTAGGTGCAAAAATATGAAAAAAGTTCCTATAAAGGTTGGTCCGGAAATGAGCCCTAAGGCAGTTATGACCCTCCTAAGGGTGCATCTGAAAAGTAGATGCAACCTTTTTGCCCCAAACTTTTTTATCTATAGATTTTTTGAAATTTTCTCAAAATATTAGTCTTTGATTCAAAATACATCACCCTGTATATTCTCAAGCATGTTAAGTACTTAAATTAAATGTTTTCTTGATTTAATTTTGGTTGAATAATATTACTTATTATGTTATTTTGTAAATTTTCATATATCAAACATTAAAATTAATTCATTATAATGATAATAATAAATAATTATTTAAGAAATAAATAAAAAATAGGAAGCAAATGCATTGTAATCATAAACAAATTATTGATTATTTTAAAAGTAGTTAAATATGTGTTAAATTAAAGTTTGTTTGTTTGTTTTTAACCTCGTACTATTCTACTTAATTAAGCATCCCCTAAGTCCAGGACTTGTGTGGGCTAGTAGTAGAGGGAACCACCGGCTTTAATTGACTTTCGAACCAATATATCTAGGGAGTACGCCTACGCCAAATTTCAATTATTAATTAACTGAAAAAGGCAATCGGCGCCAGTGAGGTTTGAACTCACGATCATTAGATCAGTGTCAGGCTATATCGATGCCATTGACCGCTGAGCTAAATCTCCCAAAGTAGTTTTATACTTGCTATAAGATTGATAGATAGATCACAAGTATCGCAAATATATTTCTTTTCTAAACTTTTGCTTTGTGTGTAGAAAAAACATTTTTTTTTAAATTCTGATATTATTTTCATTAAAATTTAAACCAAAATTCAGTTTCACCCTGTATACAGTTTTAAAAAATATGACGTGGTGAAAAAATAGGGTGGTGTTTTTTTTTGGGATATGGATTTCTTCAAAGATTGTGTAAAAATGTGGTCTAACTAGCTGTTAGACTGGTTAGTTGTGGACACACTCTTTTCCCTGGATTGCTTTATCCTTAGTACGGTAACGTGCAAAAAAATTAGTTATTATTAAAAAAACTGTTAGAATATAGAATATATACACATCGTCCAAAAAAGTATAAGTAGTAATAACAGAAGACACTGAAAATACTACGAGAACAATTCGACTGTTTTCATAACATTTTGTTGTCTAGAAACAACTACGACGGGGGAAAAGCTCCTGGAGTAATTATTTCGTTTGACAACAAATGAATAAAAACAGTTGAATTATTCTCGACGTTCGAAGACTCGTGTTATTCGAAAGATTATTTTTTTAACGTTTAAAAAAATAAAAATAAAATAAAGAAAATACAACTAAATAAAAGTGGTAAAACAATAAAATTGGGCTACTTCCCCTGAGTTTGGGAGAAGAGGCTGGCCCAAGGCCGCGACCGACTGTTGGGCAAATTAAAATACTCTAAAATATTTTTAGTAGGAAAATAAGTAGATTATTATCAATAGGATAACAATATGATTGGTAAGAAAGAAACACGTGATTAGAAATAATGTTAAATAATTGGTTAAAACGTTGAATGATTGGTTAAGACATTAAATAAAAATAATGGCAATAATATGTTTTATGAAATAAAAATTCTTCTACATTTTATCGGGTTATGAAAAAAATCATAGAAAATTAAATATACATTTTATATAAGAAATATTTCATACAATTTAGCTACAATACTTTTTTGGAGCAACGGACTTTAGCTTTGTACAAACTCGATGTTATTATTTTTTCTGCATGCTGAGTAACTTTCTATATTTGTTTACTCTACGTCTACATAAGTATTGGTATTCAAATGTGACAAAAAATTTAACTGTGCCTAAAAAATTATTTGAATATTTGTATCCAAAATAAAAATTTTAAATCGATAATTTGAAAACAGGTTAGCGAAAAAAACATGTATATTTTTGCAAAAACTTTAAATTGTTTCAATTAAGTCTATTTTTAATTTAAAATAACGTGGGTTTTAATTTGAATAAAATATACCATTATGTTTTCTAGCTTCTTTCTTCATTACAGTCAAATATTTTGACTTCAGAGTCGGTACCGACTCTGAGGTCAAACTAACTGACTACATGGCATGGAATGAAGGTTGAAGCTATTTTGCATAATTAGGATTGATCTTCCTACATGTCGATTGATTCGTTAATTATATATATGGTATATATATATTTGTATATAATATAGGCCTTTATAATTCTCAAGTTTTAGTCTTGACTACTTGCAAAACCCTCTTATAACTCTTAAACACTTTTGTTAACAAATTTATCACTTTGGAACTAAACTTATTGTTAAAGAAAGTTAGTCCATCGCTTAAAAAAAAACATGTTTTAAAACATGCATTATTAAAGGATTAAAAAGGCTGTAAAAGGGTTATAACCCTTATGGCTTTGCTTATATATCTTTTCCAAGGGTACAAAGAAGAGCCAAATATAAGCTAAAATTTTAGCTATTAAGGCAGTGTTAAATACGGCGTTATCGCTTAACACGCAGATGTTGGTACTTATATCTAGTATTTTAGAATGGTATCATGAAATGTTAAACTTTTAAAACTTTTTCCTTAATGCGTTTTTTTCGCTAGCATGTACTTTTAGATGAATTTTATATATTCTACGTGTTAAATGTTGCTTGTATGTTTTAATTTCAATATTATAATTTAGCGCTATGCATTATTTTTGTTCATAATAATTTAAAATATTCCTTTTATATGATTTTTTTAATGCAGATGTCAATTATTCTCAATTATGTTTTAGATAGAATACCGTTTTTTAATGTTATTTAAATGAATATTTTGATGACGTAAATATTATATATTATATATTGTTTTACAAAACTGTCCATAATAATAATGTATTTTTAAATATACACAATAGGTACATCATAAAAAATACTTTTGAATCTAAATGTGAATTATTCCAGTTTTATTTAAAATTTTAATTTACAAGTTATTGACCAATCCAGTTACAGTGTTCAAGAAATTCACCAATCACAAACGTGGTTTTAACGTATAAGTTGACGTTTCTTAAAAATTAATTTGACGTTTCCAAAAAAATTAAAACTTCGTCTGTCACACACACAGACATTCTGTGATTAGTAAATTCCCTAAAAACTGAAATATGATTTGTGAATGCTTAAAAATTAAAACCTAAAACAAAAGTGGTTGAATTCACCCCAAAATTATTTTTTAATTCTCGTTTTATAAAAATAATATAGTGTAAATTTCTTCGTTGCGGTTAGTCTCAATCATACAAGTCCACACAAAAAAATGGTGCAAAGGTGTAAAAATTACACACACTGTGATCTTTTAAATTTGTGCCATGTTACTTAAGTGCTGCGCATGTCACCTACGGTGAATATAAGGTGCATATGGGCAACAAGCCCGTGGGAAAAGGATAAAAGGATAACAGAAAAAAATCTATTACAAAAAATAGCGTAATAGTATGTTCTGTTTTATTTTAAGGAAAAGAGGTTAGTTTTTAAACATGCAGGTGTTGAGTGTATCTAAAATACGTAAAAACGGTGCTTGAAATCAAAAAAATAAAAAAGATATGGAGTAAAATAGAGAAATTAAATTTCTAAATCGAAATAACTTGGTATGTTACCATTATGTAACATTTATAATATTCATTTTAACTTTGTTTTAACATTAATTTAAAATTAATGTAAAAAATGTAATGTAACATTAATGTAACATTATTGAATATTACGGTAACAATAATGAAACTTTAGTGTAACATGAATGTAACAATAATGCAACTTTAGTGTAACATGAATGTAACATTAATGTAACAGTAAGAGTAACATAGTTGTAACAATAATGCAACAGTAATGTAACATTAATGCAACTTTTATGTAACACAAATCTACTATGTATATTTAAAGGCATATTTTACTCCATAGGTTATAAAAAAGACCCCGTATATTGTGCCATTGCATTTTTTTTTCAGTGAATAAGCAATCATTACATGTGAACGTGAGTAGCTAATACAACAATAAAATAATAAATAAACCAAAAAAAATACAAATCTAAATTTGTAAAAAATAACCGAAAAAATACATTTAGTATCAAAAATTAGTATTTTGACAAAAAAACCTCATATATTACGCCTCCTGCAAACGCTTTTGTAGACAGAAGAAATATTTATTAAAAAAATTACAATAATAGGGTCATTTTTGACGAAATTATGGGTCGTGTCAGCATCACGTTGCAACAAAAATTACATTATATGTCTCAAAAGTAACACATATGTACATTACCTAATGTACATAAGGTGCGAAGTTAAAAAAACTATAAATTTCGTAAAAATGACCGATATATTATAGAAAAAACACAGGTACATCCTCTAAAAAAAATCGAGGAATCAAAAATTTGCTGTAAAAAATACAAAAATATTTAACCAATGGTTAATAAAAAATCCATCCTTCTACCGTCAGCTGCAATGGATAAAAAAATATTCAGATGTGAGATTATCACTAAAAAATATAGCCGAAAAAATAGAATAACTAAAAATATTAGCTACTTTCAAAAAATTCAAAAATATACACAAGTATATTAATAAAAAAAATATAAAAAAAATCAACCTTTTTTGAAATATTCTAAAAAAAATTGACTAAAAAATAAAGAGAGAAGAAGTTATCAAAATCGAGAAAGAAATAAAGTAAGGATTACCATGAGGAAAGGAAAATTTTATCACATATTTGTAGAGCACATCCTGTTCTGGTTAGCTATAGTAAATTTTGTTTTGTTTATTAGTGTTTTGTGAAACTAAGAATTAAATATACTAAAATTTAATAAAAAAATATACAAAACACAGGTGTTTTTTTTTATTTGACCAGACTATTTCCAAAAAAAATTAGATAATTAAACTGAGTTAAGGTTTTAAATTTTGTGTATGTACATATAAAAACCCAAAGTCCTGTTTAAAAAGTGCTGGACGAAATTCGCGTCATAAAGAAATTAATATCATAATCCATAAAGCTTTAAATACAGCCAATGTTCCTTCAGTATTAGAACCAGTAGGTCTATTCAGAGAGGATGGGAAAAGAGTCGATGGGATGACTTTAATTTCATGGTATCAGGGTTCTCATTTAGTATGGGACGCAACCTGCTCAGATACCCTTGCCCCATCCAATATACAGTTTTCTAAAAAACAGACTGGGGGAACAGCGAACAATGCTGTGAAAAAAAAGTAAAAGTGTAGAATATATAATGGTATAACTGATGCAGGTTACGTCTTTATTCCATTTGCAGTCGAGACCCTGGGACCTTGGAGTGAGGAATCTCATCGACTTGTAGACGACTTGGGAAAGAGACTGAATTTAATAACCGGAGATTTTCGAAGCAAATCCTACTTAGTACAAAGAATAAGTTTGGCTATCCAGCGCGGAAATGCCACAAGTGTCATGGGAACTTTGCCGTCTACTGTTGGCTTGGAAGAAATATTTTTACTATAATTTTTTATTATAAACTTATGTATTATATTTATTTATTATTGTATTATATACTTAATATAATACAAAAAAAACAAATTTGAAATAATTTTGACTCTCTTAACGTTAATATAATAATAAATGTCACACAATATTATCAGATGTCTTGAAAATATTTAAACTCTCAGCAGAATCCAAATTTAAACTCATTTTGTATAGTTGTTTTATGGTTGGCAGAATAAATATAATTCCCTATGTAAGGCTGGCCATCTTGAGTTTAAAATCCATCAATCAAAACATTATTTTGAAATTCAAAACAAATCAAATAATTTAAGAAAAGCAAGAGAAAATGGCATTAGAACAAGTCTTAACTAAAGCATCAATCTATAGTTCTCTACATGAAAGAAAGTCTTCGACGTAAGGGGGAGGAATCATCCGCGCTCTCTTCTTTCCGTCAAGAGCGTTATAAGGCTTGCGTTCCTACAACGGGCCTCCCACTTGCACACACATTCCAAAAATATTTCCCGTAGCCACAGATCCGTGCGTCAAACTATACCAATGTTTTGTTAAAATGAAGAAGCAATATAGCGCAGTGCTCAATAAAAGTTTCATAGTAAAAAATGTAAATTTTAAAAACTATAAATCAACAGGTTTTAAGTACTTAAAACTAATATTAAATTTTATTTTAATAGCGCATGATTGAAAAAACTTACTTTTATTCTAATTTTAAACAAAGTTTTAATAGTTATTTATGGTACTAGTGGGTAAAGTAAGATATTGCCCATAAGATAATTAACCTGCGAGGCGTCAGCCAAGCAGGTTAATTTTCGAGAGGGCAATATCGGTTTACCCATGAGTGCCATACAAGGTTTTATCCAATAAATAACTTAGAATTCATATTTTTATCAAAAAATTTAATGACATTTACAAAAAAATAATTTGACAAGTGACAGTTGAGTGGGTAAAATAAATAATTATCCACTCAATAAAGTAAAAGCCACGCGGGGGTTATTATTGAGTTTATCTATTTAAAATAAAGCTGGTAATTGCCTCATTATCTGTATGTATTAGATAAAAATATTTTTGATAATTATTTGTAAGAGAGTCAATTCAACCTAAATGTCAAAAATTATCAAAAGCACAATAGGTAAAGAAAAATTACTAAAAGCAATTTTTAAACAATAATTATAGGTGCCATGATCCAATTTTTTACTCATATAGATTCTGCGCGTGCACATAACTTTTGCCGTTTAAATAACTGATTTTGCCGATTCACTTTACAGGTCAAAATTTTTATACAGTGTTTTGGAAATAGTCATTATAAATATTTAAAAATAGGGAAATTGAATTTTCTTAGATTATTTTTTTTGTATTATACTAGAAAAATATCTTTATAATTTTTTTTGTTAATGAAAATAGATATACAATTTAATTTCAGAAAAAATAATTTTCAGTTTCACAAAACGTGGAAGTTTTGAAGACATTAGGTACAGATAAACATAATGTATTTTGTTTTTAAGAAATATAACGTACCATCTTCATGTGTCTGTACGGTGATTGGGTACGATATTGGACCATCACCCACGGACGTCCCAGCCAACACCCAAATACGATAAGTGGTCCATTTTTTAAGCTCGTCAAGCTCAAAATTCGTACCATTAAGCTTAATAACTGAAGCTTCACTGTCAGATCTGTCAGCTTCGACGAACTGAAGCTTGTAGTAAATAATATTTCCGTTGCTGCGATTGGCTGGAGGGGGGTCCCACGTGACCCTTATGGCGGTCGGACTTACCGCCTTCCCGATGACGTTGCTGGGCGGGGCCCCAGGTACTACGGTGGCGTGATTAAAGTTAAACGGATGGCCATGATTTTAAATTATATTTTTTTATGGAATATAATTTAAAATAAAATATAAAACAATATTTAACATTAATTTTCAGTAAACGTGAACTGTTAAAATGTAAATACCAATATAACAAAGGCTTATCTAGATAATAATAAGAAAGAAAGGAAATGTGAATTATTAAAAACGCTTCTACAATTTTTTTTGTAACAAGAAAACTATTTTATGGTAATTTTAATATATTTAGAAGCTACATAGAAGCTTGAAAAAACCTATAGATCTGTTAAACAATGTTGGCAGCTTGAAATAAAAAATTGATGGTATCCAATGACTTTGGACCAAATAAACAATTGATTGTATCTAAAGACAGTTATGTCAAAATAAAAATTCTGAGGTAAGATTAACTTTTAACAGCTTCTCTCCTAAAAGAGTGTTCTCAGAGCTTTGACATGCTGCGGCGTTTTCATGGCGGCACCAAAATAGAGCTTCCTCCCAATTGTTTTTCATGCTGCCGATTTTGACAGATGAAGTTAAAAATATTCAACTTCACCTGCTGGCTTTTTGAGGTTAGGTTTATCGTGTGTCATGTGATTTTGTCTTTGTAAAGAAGAAAATTTGATAGAAAAAGGTAGTTTTAAATATAAAATTACTCGCTACGTGGATTTATTTACAATTTTATTCGTTTTAAACAAAATATTTGGTTAGCGTCTGTTCGCAAGTGACGTTGTCAAGTTCTTTCCTGCCGCTGGCATTTCGAGGCTGCTGGCAGCATGTCGAAGCTTTGAGAACGTGTTTTAACGCTGAGATGGCACCAGAAGGATCCCTCAATTACACAGTCCTACAAGGTCCTGCTTCAGACATTCGAATATATGATTTTGGATTATTCGACTATGCTGATTTTGATGCTGTACTTAGTTTTTTTATCAAGTCAGGATTTTGCACAATTAAAAAAACAAAGGTTTAACATGAAAAAAAAAATTATTGCAAGGTTGAAAAGAGTATTTATCCCTCTATAATGATTTATTACACAACCCATTGTTATTAATTAATTATATATATTTATATCTAGCGGCGGATCCAGGAAATGGTTTGGACTTTTTCCAAAATTCCAAAATCCAAAAAATAAAAATGTATATTCTTGAATTAAGAAAAAAAAACGTAAGAAAGCCCTAGCACCGCAGGCGAAGTTTTTACAAATTCGATGGTCTATTTTAAATTTAAACCAGTTTTACTATTAATTAAATATAAAATTTACAAAAAGACAAGGAACTCTAGCGCCGCATGCGAAATTTTTTAAGAATTTTACGCTTAAGTTCTACCAATTTTGCAATTATTTTATCCTGAGGGGGGGGGTTAATTACCCCCATCATATATTCTCATCCATGAAGCAGAAAAAAAGGTAAATTTGCAGGCCTGTGTTATTTGAGGTAATATGACTTTTTTTAGATAAAGTTATGTCATATTGTAAAAACAAGTGACTGTCACACGCAAAAGACTGTTCCATCGGTGTTGCCAGAGCAAAAAAAGTTGTAAAAAGTATAGAACTGAGAGATTTGATCTAAATCAGCAGGAAAAACGCTATTAGTATTGTGCAAAAGAATTTGCAGATCGTTGCTGCTGTTGACCATCCAGTCTGCGAAAGAACTTTTACCAATAATTTTTCATTTGGACTTTGTTCTCAGAGATTGTGAATTTAACAAACACTTTTCTACTGTAATTCATCCTAATTTAAATATGCTATTTTTTCTAACCTATTTATATTTGGAGGAGGTTGTGTTTTCGAGATCATATACTTTTTTAAAAAGCTTCTATGTAAAAATTAAAAAAGAATGAAATATAAGTACTTTCAATAAAACTTTCAATTTTAAAAATAATACCTTGTGTTAACTAAGTTTGATAAACTGTATATTTTTAAAATATTTAATTAATTAAAATTAAAAAAAATCATGGCCACTCTATTAACGTGTGTAAGCTAAAGCTTAAAGACCTAACTTACTTATATGTATGGTGTATGTGTGTGTGGATATTAAAATTGTGTAATAAATACTATATTTTATATAGAAAAAATATGAAATATACAATTAAAAATAAAAATAATAAATTACTTCGACTTGTGCGAAAATTTGACAGTTGCAACCAAAAAGAAAATAATTATTCTATTTTTTTTTTAGTAATAAATTTAATAAAAAATATACAAATTATAATTACAGGTATTTTCTTGAATATAAGGTACTTAAAAACAATAAAATTTTATTCTTTTTCTTCAATTTTATGAACAAAGGACAGCAAACGCTTATAGGATTATAATAAAAATAAAATATTTGTATTGTCTGTCCGTGTTACACTGAAGAAGCCTTAAATTACGGGTAAAACGCGTTCGTAGTTATTTGTCTAAAATTAAAGTACAAAGACAAAAAAATACCATGGCATCAGTGAATTGAAAATAAATTTTTTAAATGCCACCTAAATATGTTTAAAGTTATCTATAAATGATCTATCAAGATAGAGTCCTAAAAAGGGGATACGTGTTTACGTTAAACTATCGACATTAAAATTAGTACAAATTATTTTTAGATAATTTAGAATAAATTAAGGGGCGTTCCTAAAAAATATATTTTAAAGGACCTCTAATACAAATTCGTAGATTATTTTTAGTTGCAAATGTCAATAGTGCAGTGCTCATTAATATATTATAATATCCACAAAAATAACTAAATTTACAACATGCAATATGCATATAAAAAAATAAATAAAAAAATACACTTGCATACTTAAATACGCACACACAATCAAAACTTTAAACGGATGGTTAGTTGAGAAAACTTACACACTCCTATTATTATAGTTCAAAATATGCATTTCAAAAATAATGCCCTTAGTACATAATTAAATCAATTATTTTATAAATATATTTTTTTTTTCATAAAATGTTTTTATACCAAATTACAATATCAGGTGGTTTATGATTTTTAGGAAGGCATATTTCTAAAAAATATAGAGAATTTAATTTAAAACAGTCCGTTGTTAATTTCTAGACTTTGTTTCCAGAAAATCGAATAACAAAAATAAGCTCTTAAGAGCCCCTTGTAATATGCGTTTTTTATTATATTGGAGTTAAAAACTGTCGCATATTATTTATTGATTTATGTATTAATAGAAAACAAATCAGGCACTGATATGTTGTTGGTGCATTTTTTAGTCCGAAGGGCATCCGTTTCAGTAATAAGACTGTTATACATATTTACATGTACATGTTTACTTGTAAAATTAACTAAAATTAATAAAAAAGAGTTAAAAAAAATAGTTTTCTCTTTTTGACATTTTTTTTTGTTTGTATAATCATTTTTTTTAATGTATAAAGTTATCTTGAAATCATACCATATTATATTTTAAAATGTTGATAGGTAGGACCTATTATATATTTTTTTAAATAATTCAAAACAAATAAGGCATTGAAAAGTTATAGGTGAATTGTCTAGTCCAAAAGGCTTACGTATTTATACGTTTATTTAATTATCACTGTTTGTAAACTAACCATATTATTGTAATTTGGCATAAAAACGAAAATAATTCAGTGTTCTTATGGTAAAAAGTGTATGTATCATGTTCAAACTTTATCATAATAAATCTTAATATTAGAAAAACCGCAAATTTTCGTATATCTTACCATACTGCTTCGTGCGCACGGGTATAGGTGGAGTTGTTGCACCTTCTCCCCGTTGCGACCTGGCGGCTAACCACACATAATACAGAGTGTTGGGGTAAAGTCCGGTTAATGTGTACGATTCGGATACCGGTATCCGTCTGTGCAGTTTTTCTTTCGAATAAGTGTCATTCCAATAAAGTTCGTAACTCACTATGCTCTCGCCCGAATGAGTCGGTTTACTCCACTGTAACGTAACGGACGTTTCACCGACGTCGGAGGAACGGAGGTTGCTTGGTTGACTGGGAACACCTGAATACAAAGACAAAAATTTTAATTTTTTTTACGGGTCCACAGGCTCTGGATTTTTTTTTTCAGTTTAACCAATATATAAGTCAGTTAGCTTGTTTATTCAGCTTCAAATTGTTTTTTTTTGTCTTTCTACGTCATTTTTTTTGTGATATATCCGATTTTCAATGAAACAGCATCCTTTTGTATTTCATTCATTTCATCGATATCTTAGCAACCAATGATCTCACAGTAAATTTGAGGGCAGCTTTAAAAACATAAATAAATTTAATATTTTTTTACCATCCCAGTACTACCATTTTTCACAAAGATACAACTCTTTACAAAACACTAAAAGAAAATAAAAATAAATTTAGTTCCCTTAATTTTTTGTAGTGTATATAAGAAAAATGAAAAAATCTATGAAAGATTTTTATTTGGAACCAAAAATAAAATCATATAGTTACATGTTAACAAGAAATCTATCCTCCTTAGCATAAGCGCATTTTGGGGAAACAATACAGTCAATATATAGCTATGAACGATGAACGACTATTTTGTTATTTCGAGATTTGACGTTTCTGCTAGGAAGATAGTTAACTTTTCACACAGTAAAACTTTAACCCCTTCCGCCCTTGTAACCACGTATGGATATTTTTAGGTATAGCAAAATTTATCACAATATCCACACCTCAAAAACCCCTATAATGAAATTTTCAAATTGATATTCGTATACGGGATTATCTATTAAAAAATTAATCTGGTATAAGTCCCTATACCTTGATAACGCGGCTGGTGCGGAAGGGGTTAAGCACGTTTAACTCAAAATCTACAGTAAACTTCACTTGTCAAAAATTAACGAAGTAAATATCTTAATTTGTAACAGAACTAATGTTTTTGTGCGTTCCTGTATAAAACGGAGGTTACTTGGTTAACTGAGAACACCACAAAGGGTCAGTCAAAGGGTGTTTTACATTTGGTGAAAAAACATTTACAATTCTACACAATTTTACAAATGTCGGAATTAGAATTTCTAGTTTGCGTTAAACAGGTATTATTTTAACAGTTAAAATAATACCTGTATTTAAAAAAATAGTTCAACCGTGTCGTTAGTGACACGAAATACTAAGATTTGCGCAGTTCATTTTAAAAGGGGTTTAAAAAAAACAAAATATACAGGGTGATCCGTAACTGCCATGCCAAAATTTAAAAGGAGGTTTTACATCCAAAAATATGAAAAAAAGTTTCTGTAAAGGGTGGTCCGGAAATGAGCCCTAAGGGAGCAACGGCCCTTCGAAGATGACATATTGAATGAAGCACAAATAAGAGCATCAATAAAATTTTGATGCTGCAGGGTGGAAAAATACCATTTTCCGGGAGACCTGTATACTATTTTATTCGCAACTGTTTTTATTTAAAAATAAAGTACTATTTTTTTTGAAATCTAGACGTTTGAATTCAAATGAAGAAAATAATACTACAATACTTAGTTTTTTAGTTCTTTTCATCTTTACCAGAAATATTTTTTGCTGCATTTCACAAGAAAAGCACAATTATATAAGCCTGAAGTTCCACATACGCGCAACCCAAATAAACAACCACAAAAAACATTTGTTGATAGCTCACAAGGCACTGTTTATAACATTTATTATCCTTCTCAGTCTCAAAAGCAAAAAACATTGACTAAAACTGTATATTTAAGTTTTTTAAACGATGATATATAATAATATTAGATGATATCCGTATTTATCATTACAACAGCAGTTCAGCCATCTTGTTTTATGCATTAATAATAATTTATATTTCAGACCAGTAATAATTAGTTTACTGGTCTCTATTTTTCATTACAGGTCAGGCCCAGGCGTGTAAAACAGTGGGACAAGAAATCACGTACCTCCCACACTTTATTAATACATGTAATGTATATGTATACAGTTGCGAATAAACTTTATTTTCACTGCAATGTGAAGGGGTTAACGAGCTAGGGCATTTTTAAAATATTGCATTTTTTAAATATTTTTCTTACCTTGCTGAGTCTTAATGTGGACAGGGGGACTTAGGGGCCCTGGGCCTACCGATGTAAAGGCTTGCACGCGAATTGTGTAAATTGTATGCGGTTTTAGGTCGCTGATTGTTGTCAATTGATTGTTGTCCACTACTTGCGAGTCCCACTGAGCCATCGATAATTGCGAATCAGTCGAATAGTATACTTTATAACCCTGAAAAAAAATAAAAACGGTTAGTTGCATGCAATATTGTCTAAAAGTTAGGTGTTTACTACCAACGTAGTAGGTATACGTAAGCATAATATGCTTATTACTTTTTTTTTGTAAAAAGTCCAAACCCAGATGGCTTTTACTGTAAGTATATTTTATCAGTGTTTTTGCAGTTTTTAGTTGTTCACGTGGTTCGCATTTTGGGACAGGGAAGTAAAAACAAAATATATTATTAAACTTGTAAAATACTTTTAAGGACAACGACGCTCAAGTTGAAAAAATTTACTCTCTATTTACCGGGTGTTTTTTTTTAACCTGAAACTTTCAAATATCTCGAATAATATGCATTTTAGAAAAAAATATCTCGGACAAAAGTTGTTTATTTTAATGGGGGAAACAAAATGGACCATTTATTTTTTACGGATATTTACGTTTTCAAGGTCATTTTAAGGTTCTTCTTTTTTAGTTGTCATCAAAATTTATCCAGGGTAAATTTCTTAATCTATAGTTGGGAAACTTTTTAATACATTTATTTTTACATACAAGACTGTGTTATACTTAATAGGTGCATATTAGGTAAGGAAAAGTAAAGACAAAATTAATGAAACTGAAAATTATTTAGGTAAAGGGGTTAATTTAATTTTAGGAAAATTGCATCTCAAGACACCGCTTAATTTTCCCTTTGATTTAAACTACTATTATAGACTCTCAAAGAAGCCTATTTAAAACTTTGATATTATACAGTGAACTTTTCCAAAGGTTTTCTTTTTTTATTTTACGGAAAAGTTGAAAAGTTTTCTAAAGTATTGTGAGAAAAAAGTGTTAGCTACTTACAAAACTAATTAATATAGGTAAAAATTGTACAGTTGAGAACAAAAACTTCATTTTTTATTGGATAATACATTATTTATGGATCAAAAAGTTTTTAGAGGTTTTGTTGGAAAGTAAAAATTATTTAGGAAGCAGAACAATTCAAAAATATTGATTTTTAAACTTTATCAAAGAAATTAAGACATTAAACCTAAATAATTTAACAAAAGGGGGAATCAAAAACAATTAAAACAGGAGTGGCGTATTTTATGTCCTGCGACTAATTTCTTTAGAAAAATTTACGCTAAGCCTGTCCCTAAAGAAGAAATACTTACTGTAACTTGGCCGTTTGGGGTTTCTGGTTCGTCCCATTGAATAACCATGGTACTAGAACTAAGCGGTCGAACTTGAACATTTCTAGGAGCCGTCCCTGGTTCTAAAAAGAGAAAATAAGACTTTCAATTAATACCGTAATCTTTTTATTGTACCTTTTATAAAAGTTCTAGTTAAAAATAAAATTACATAAAAATATAGAAAAATTCTAAAACTTTTATATTGTTAAAATGAATTCTTTAAAGTTAACTAAGTAGAGATGAAATAATGCTCATTTTAAGCATTTATGAAAAATGCTCATTTTAAGCATTTATTAACCATGAATATTCAAGTATTAGACTTTTTTACAAGCGGATATTGTTATAAAACAAGGATTTTGCATTAGGTACATTCCGTGTAATATATAATATATATATATATATATATATATTACACTGTAACAAGGATTATGTTAGATATAATAAAATATTATACAATAAACAGTAATAATAAAATATTATACAATAGATAGATATATAGTTAAAAACTTTCTGTTCATAGTTAACTAGTTGTATTTCAAAAGAAGTGTTGTTACTTCTTGTAACGGGTCTTTCAATAGGAGTGATAGTTTTTTCAGTAGAATTTCTCGGTTCCTGATGCATATTTTTTTTTACTTTTAAGTGTAAAAATATTCAGTATAGTTTGCAGTTTTATCATGCAGCGTTTGACGTTTATAAATTATTAAAAAATATTACCAAAACCGAGCTCAGTTGTGGCTCCGATGACGCCGCCACACAGTAAGTTTTTCGAAATATAACGGCATTTTATGACTT